>QQXN01000012.1:0-445925 GCA_003709825.1 Chaetothyriales sp. CBS 135597 | reverse complement strand
AATTATCAGGGATTATCCCCTTGATACTGGTGGGATTGTCCCCTTTCTGGTGGGATAGGTATCCCGTATTGGTTTACTCTGGTTTAGTATGGTTGATCAGGCTGCTGTTCTGGTATCGGCTCCATTGTGTTTCTCTGCTGTGATGGTCTTGGAGTCTCCCACTCAATACTCTCCGTGATACCCGAAGGTGCCCAGGATTGTTCTCTTTCCTCCTGCAGTACATCCTCTGGGCATAGTTGTATACCCATTTGTGGGTCCGTTCCCACCAGAGGTATTGATGTCCGTCTGCCCCCCAAGGATTTAGAGGATTCCTTTTGTTGACTCTACTCAGCAGTCTCTTTCAGAAAGGTATTGCATATACCCTTGAAGTATACATAACCACTCCTATTCCATGCGGGATCCTACTGGGCGTTGTCGTTTGCACCGTATCGAGGGGGGCCCTCCAACTTGTAATAGTTCACAACAACTTTTGCTCTTTCAATGGTATCTTTGCACACCTGGAAAGATAGGCTCAGACAAGTCTGCTCAACAAACTAGTAAATCTGGTATGTTGTAACGACCGCTCGATAGGGCAGATCGGCTTTGTTGGCCATTTTGCTTGTATCCTCCTGGCCCTGGGCCTCCCGGCCGATTGGCTCGTTCAATCGGGCTGTGTCGGCTTCCTGGGATTAACCAAGTGTTGCTACCAATTTATCAGGGATTATCCCCTTGATACTGGTGGGATTGTCCCCTTTCTGGTGGGATAGGTATCCCGTATTGGTTTACTCTGGTTTAGTATGGTTGATCAGGCTTGTTCTCTGTATTCTCTCTCACATCCTTCTCTATCTGCTGATACCGTTCCACAAAATACTAAAGTGTGCCAAGCATTCTGTGCACCAAGCATTATCCCACGTGATAAGAATGGCATTAGGGCGCCTAGGATTTATAAGCCTTTGTCCCTGCATGGTGACTCAATATTGAGTGGGGGGCAACATAGTGTGTGCACCGGAGTTAAACTGCTTAAGAGCGCCCGCCGCCCGCCTGCCTCTGAAACGAAGAATCCAAGGGAGGAAGGAAACAAGGGATGGGAATTCTGGGCAGCGCACTTGAGAAACCCAAAGCATCAAAAATGTCAGACTGGTCTGTATTTTGAAAAGCATTCAAGTTAACAATTCTTAATTTGTACACATCTCGGCCGAAACAAGTTTTCTCTTCAAGCCACCCCCAATGCCACAGCAGAACCGGGTCTGGTTGTTCTTGTTCTTTCCTTCGCGGCAGTTGCAGTTGATTGCAGACACACACACGGCAAAAATCACAAAATCGGGCGCCGAGGGTCCGATTGGCCTGTCGAATCACAGAACGCCTTTGATTAGGCCAATGAATGGTCTTGTGAATCTACTACGAGTTAGGCAAGCCTTGGCAATCAGGCAATCCAAGCTTTATAATAAGCCTCGCGCTTTTCAAACACCGAAACGCGAGACCAAGCAATTTGATGGTGTTGCCGCCGCCGCCTACTAATACTGTACAAACACCCACTGCTCTCTTCACCTCTTCATGTTCTTTCACTCTCGTTATCCTAGCTCTCTTTGTTAATCTTGCGCTCCTGGCTCCTCTCCACCCCTTTTTAATCTAGTCTGGCATCGCTGCATTCGAAAAGGGGGAAGATTGGATGTGCATGAGCTGACGCAGTTCGGGGGATAGTGGAGCAAGTCCATACTCGGAGATAAGGGCTTCTCGGCAAACGGCCTTACAGGTATCGACCGAGCACTCCAGAAATTGTTTTATTACAACAAATCTATTCCAACGGCCCTGTCCTCTGCAGTTTGCGGTTTCCTCTATCACACCGCTGGAACAGAACAACATCCGATATGTCGACAGAGACAGCTGCCCAGCAGGCAGAAGTGCATAAGAGTGAGAATCAAGTCGCCATAGAAGACCCGGAGAAGCAACAACAACAGCAGCAGCAGCATGAGACTTCAGAGGAGCCTGGCCGAACTTCAAGTCAATTGACGGGAGAGATCAACGAGCCGCCATCAAAAGCTCCTGTCAATCCCTGGACCGACCCGTCATCATTCCCAGAGGGAGGAAGGGACGCGTGGTTGACCGTTGCTGGGGCTGCTGCATGCTTCTTTGTCAGCTGGGGCTGGATCAATTGTATTGGAGTTTTCCTCGATTATTATATCAGAGGTCAGTCAGTCCAGAATGTTTTTCGTCAGGCCATGCTAACACTGAGTAGTGCCGCTGAACGAGTACAGCCCGTCTGAGGTTGCATGGATACCCTCTCTCGAGACCTTTTTCATGCTCATCATGGGCCCGGTTGCAGGCTATCTGTACGACCAGCATGGACCGCGTTGGGTCTTGCTTATCGGGAGCTTCTTGCATGTCTTTGGCCTGATGATGGCCTCGATCAGTCATTCCTATTATCAGTTTCTTCTATCACAAGGCGTGTGCTCTGCAATAGGCGCCGCCTTTATCTTTACCCCAGCAGTCAGCTGTGTGTCGACTTGGTTCTTCAGGAGGCGAGGAATGGCAGTCGGGCTTGCCGCATCCGGCTCTTCACTCGGGGGTGTCCTCTTCCCTATCATGATCAGCAGAATGATCCCCCAGGTCGGCTTCGGCTGGGCCATGAGAACGGCAGCGTTTGTCATCTTGGGTCTCATGATCTTCGCCAACTTGACCCTGAAATCGCGGTTCCCACCATCAAAGCGACCATTCAGCATGGCGGCGTTTGCACGGCCGCTGACAGAAGTGCCGATTATCTTGCTGCTCCTGGCCTCCTTCCTGTTCTACTGGGGTATGTTCCCGGTGTTTAGCTTCATCACGGCGGTGGCCAATGGGCGGGGGATGTCTCTTCAGCTTTCACAATACCTGGTGTCAGTGCTTAATGCCGGTTCGATCTTTGGCCGCACATTGCCCGGTATCCTGGGTGACCGGATTGGGCGCTTTAATGTGATGACAGTGTTCTGCTTCCTGACCGCAATCCTTGTGCTAGCACTATGGATCCCAAGCTCGAACAACATCGGCGAGCTTTTCTTTGCACCACTCTTTGGCTTTGCCAGTGGTGCAGCAATCGGGCTCACCCCAGCTCTGATTGCGCAGATCTCACCCATCCAGGAGATTGGAACGAGAACCGGTCTTGTGTTTGGAGTGGGAAGTTTGGGTGCTCTGACCGGGTCACCGATCGGGGGTGCGTTGATAGCAGACAATCACGGGAAGTACCTGTATGTCCAGCTCTTTGCCGGTATTGTCAGCATGGCCGGGGCTGTCATGTTCCTCGTGGCCCGGATATACATTGGCGGATTTGGGCTGATGACCAAGGTTTGAGAGTGGACAAAAGCGTCGCTTCACTCATGACTCAAGCATCAATAGCACGGCCTGGAGTGGCTTTTAGAGTGCCAAATAGAGAATCGAACACGTATGACGACTAAATTCTCAAAAATTCTCAAATATTCTCGGCCGTGTGTGGCAAAACGTGGCTGTGAGGTCACGTGGATCGCGAATTCCGGCGATTGGCGACTGACGATTGGCGATCAGCTGGTTGGGCGTTGCGGCTGGGTAGCAATGCAACATGCAACGCACGGAAGCGGCGGGAGAAATGTGCACCTGACACTAAACGATAGGTCAAGGCGACTGACAGCATGGAAGGGTCATAAGGTGGCCAAAAAAAGACGAACAAGTGGACGTAACCGCGGGAGGAGGATGATTGATGATGATGATGGCAGCAGATGGTGCAAAGAGGGGGTGCGCGAAGTGTGCGAGGGGTGCGAGGGGTGCGTGTGCTGAGGGCACCGAAACGTAGAAGGAAGGAAGTGGCATCGTGACTGCCACACGGTGACGAAAATCAGCGCACAGCTGAGACAGCAAAATGCAGGAGACGGCGCTAAGGAGGGGTGGTGCCTTTGGGCCAAAGCCCAGTGCGCGCGCGTCTGTCAAGACTGCAGCAGACAGAGTTTCAAGCTTGCAACGACCCTGAGTCGAGCATGGCCATAGCCGCCCAACGACTGGCCACTGCCGGCTCCAGTCGGATTGCAAGGTCCGGGGCGACTAAGTCAGGCCCAGTCGTTCCTGCCGATGCGCCAGTCGCTCATGCCGCAGAAGGAAGCCTGTCTGGCCCTCTGCGCCTCCCATCAATTTTCCTATGGACCCCATGGCTGCCTTGAGCCTTGCACTCGGCCGACCAGTCAGCGCACTCCCCGGCGAGTCGCCCAAGAAAGGCCGAAACAGATGGACTGAGAGCGTTCAGCGCGTACAATGCGCAGCTTGTGGTTTATTATAGCCACTGTGCCCCGTGCACCGTGTAGACATAAAGAGCGTCCACTCCTGTTCTTTATCCCTCCTCTAACCAGACCACATACCACACCCCGTGCTTTGTTTCTCCTTTGATTGTGTTGCTCTTGGTCATAATTCCTGCTGGACAGCCCACATTCCCAAGACACACACACACCAGCCATCATCGGGGACTTTGCTTAAAGCGGCCTAAAGCCTAAGAGCCCCTGACCCGCCGTATCGATCGCCCTTATCGATTTCACCTTGTGGGCCCTGACAGCCCGACCCTCCACCCGACGTCGTTTAGACCGCTTTCGACACTTGCGCACCCTTCAGGAGACGTTTCGAGCCCTTGGCAGCCTCTATTCAGACATATAGGAGGCATATCCTAGACGATCTCTATCCCGTATCTGACTCGCGACATATTTGCTCCTCCCTCCCTGCCGGTCAGGTTTTGATTCTTAATCTCGGGCCTCACACGTCTTTCTGGAGCCTTTTCCTCCCACATCTCCCCAGCCTGTGTGGAACTTTTCCAACGCCAAGGCCCTCTCCACCCACCACCACCACTACCATTGCCCGCCACTACCAACCACACCGTCCACCACCAGAGCCCACATCGTTGGCTCACTAAACAATGGACGCCGAATACTCCCTGGAACAGAACAGGGCGGCACTGGACGAGTTCGTCCGCCAACCAGTGCGCAGCTACATGATCCAGCACCTAGCCAAACAGGCCTCTTTGGTCATCAAATGCGAGGACCCGTCTTCGACACAGAACGGCCCCCTTCCAACACCGCCCTCAACACCGCCTACAGATTGCGAACCCGAGATGCGACCCGTGCTCCCCAGCCTGGAAACCTTCATTGCGTCCCTGGTCAACAAGTCGTCGGTGCAGGTCCCGACTCTGATGACCTCGCTCGTCTACCTGACCCGCCTGAGGTCTAGGCTACCACCGGTGGCCAAGGGCATGCGTTGCACCGTCCATCGCATCTTCCTGGCCTCGCTCATTCTTGCTGCCAAGAATCTGAACGATTCCAGCCCCAAGAACAAGCACTGGGCCCGGTACACGACTGTCAAGGGCTACGACGGCTTTGGCTTTGGGCTGGCCGAAGTGAACCTGATGGAAAGGCAGCTGCTCTACCTGCTCGATTTCGACTGCCGAGTCACAGAACAGGACCTCTTCGACCACCTGGAGCCCTTCCTCGCTCCCATCCGCTTCCAGCTCGTTCTCAAACAGGAGAGAAGCCACATCGTTAACCATGCCATGTGGCAGCCGCAGCAATGCTCCCGAGACTATGTCGACGCCACCATCCAGCAGCCCGCCAACCCGTTCATCGTGGAGACCCAGCGAGGCGGTGTGTACGACTCACCCACATCTTACTCGGACGACAGCCACTACGCACGTTACACTCCAGGCCCTTCCCAGAGCTGTGTCTCGCTGCCACCGCCCCCGCCCAGCCACAAGCGACGGCCCTCGCCCTTCCGACACCATGACCGATCTATCTCGCCGCCGTCGCTCCGTGACCTGCCTCCTCTGATTCGCTCCGGCACTCAGACTACTCAGCACTCGCACTCCTCATCCCGCTCCTCATCATTAGCTCCGTCTTTGCGCTCACGCTCTTCGTCTGCCGCGCCAACGGTAGCGGGTACGCCCCTGTCCAACCTGTGTGATGATATCATCATTGCCGATGTGAACAGCAGCCCTGAGGAGCACCTGTACAGCGCCACGCGGCCGACCCGCAAAGGCCATCAGCTCTCTTTCCATGGCGAGAGCCAACAGCCGAGCAAAAAATTGAAGAGTGAGGCCAGTGGCTTCATGGCCAGGATCCTGAACGTCGCCACTCCCGGCCGACTGGGCCGGACGCCGATTCCTGTCGTCTCACGATGATGATGCCCGAGACAAATGCGAAGACTACGCCCGTCATAAGATCACGATGCAATATGGTTTAATTTTGTACTACGTCCCGATCAGCGCATTGCGAACGGAGTTTGCCAGCTTGGGATATGATGTCACGAACAGAATGAGCAAGAGATTTTGAGAAGGAGTTGAAGAGGTTAAATGAGGTTGTGACTGTGTCCACGCAACCTAATATCAAGACTGATGACTGTGTCGATGTATATCTTTCTTGATTGTACAACATGGCCAGGTGATCATGTCTCAGCTTTGCACACCCCCAATGGACTGGAGCCAGCGTATCGCGCGGGGGGGTTGTCAGATATGATGATCATGGACTGCTACTATTACCAGTACTACTACTATACTACTACCAGTACTACTATACTGAATCCAAGCAATATTGAAGCTAGCGAATCTGTCACCTGTACATTCCAGCCGATTGAATTTTGACTGAATTTTGATTGTGCCAAGGTTGGGGGCTGGATGAGAACTCATTCATGATCGAAAGTGAACTGAGTCTTGATCATCACTTGACTTTGCTATTCTCGAGGGCTGTGTGGTGTGCAGCAGAAGCTTCGAATCGAGACTACTTCGAACCTTCTCATTTTTTGGCCTCTTCCCCTCCCTCCCTCCCTCCTCCCCCACCTCCTCCCCCACCTCCTCCTTCCTCGTTAACCTTTACTGTCGCAGAAGTTCAATGAAACACCTAGACACAGCAAATGCCCGGCCCCCTCCCTAAAAAGATCGTATACGTACTGTGTGTGACACACACTAACAGCTGTTTAGTGTGCCTTATTAATGGATTACTCTATCTAACCTTGATGTCTAGCCCTTGATGCCTAGCACTAGTTGAAACAGTTTAACACTGCTTAGTGCGCAGATCGATCATTTTTTTGGTATTTCTTGTGGTATAAGGTGGCAAGTCAAAACCTTCACAACAGGCATGGGGTTGTATACTCGTATACAGTGGGTGTACTAGCAGGCAAGAGGGAAGTAGGACAGTCTCGAACCTCTCTCTCCCTCGCCCTCGCCCTTGCTCTTGCCCTTGCCCTTGTCCTTGCCCTCCCCTCCTCCCTTCTTTCCACACGGAGATTTATCTCCTTTTGATCGGAGAATTTGTCCGAAGATTAGATAATCGCCTTACAGTTCTACTCACTTTATCTAATAAGTGTTTTATATGTCCTGCCACTCGGAAACTGGGATACGGATGAGCGGAGGGAGGCGGGGCCGGAGGGGGGAGGCGGAGGAGGAGGGATTCGTGGCCTCTTTTTCTTTCACGGAGATTTTTGAGGGTTTTATTCTTTTCCCTCCTCTTCTTCCTCTTCTCTCGATCTACACGTGTACATTTCTTAAACACAGCAGATCTATACAACCAGACCAGACTCTTCCCTCTCTTTCTGAAAAAGTAACCCAGTACCCAGTTTTGCCTTCTCACTTACAATGTATAAATTCTTCCTGGGAACCGATATCTAAGATTTCCTCTGCCCCTCCTCCTCCTCCTCCTCTTCCTGGATCCATGCTTGAAGATGCAAGGAACTTCTGCAAGGTATGTGTGTTCGCGAGTTTAATAATTAATAACATAACTTTAACGAAAAAAGTCGGTGCACTAATGAGAGAGCCGGTTCTACGCCAAGTCGGGGAGGGAGCGGAGCGAGGCTTTTGCTCTTCTCCGTACTTTTTTAGTGGAAACAATTCAATATTGTATGAATCAGCAGGGGTTTTGAAGTACATTAGCGTTTGCCCTCTGGATGAAGATACGAGAGAGTACTCTGTAGGGGCAGGAGAATAAAAATAAAGAGGCCACTACTGCAGAAACCTTCTCCCACCTTCTCCCACCTTCGTCCTAAACCAGCTGGGAGGCTGCATAGGGTTTCTTCCCAGCCGAGACCCGACGGCGGGGAACTAAGAGAGAGAGGCCTCTCGATTGATGCGTCCCTGGCATGAAAAGCTTAGTCTCTTTGCTTTTTGCCTTGTCCGAGTAGATCGGACCCTTTTTTTTTTTGGCTTGCTGAACTGTGTGTCTGAGAAGTCGGTCCTGCGTGTCTGAGAAAGTGCCTTCCTCTCTCTCTCTCTTTCTCAGGCTTAGAGCCAATCAGAGGTCTGGGCCCGGCGGCCCCCCTTCCTTCCTACCTTCCTTTTACTCCTTCCTACGTTCCTTTTTTCCCCTCTTCAAGCCCGACAGGCAATTACACTGTTGGCACTATTGTTCCTGCTGACTATGAGTCCATTTCCAGTGACAGGTTGACATAATGTGCTCGTACAAGCCCCCCTCAAGCGTCTCCACGGAGCTGGTCCTTCGGCAATCAGGCCGATAGATGTGCCGAACAGTGGACCCAAAGCTACATCTGGTTTAGCCCAGTTGCTGACTCGGTGAGTGTGATTTTGTTCGTGAAGCAACAGCTTAGTAGTTAGTACACGTCCTTGAGGCGACGGGTTGTCACTTCGCTAAATGCTCATGTCGAGATGAATATGTGATAAAATGTGATCACGGATGATCAGCTGGCCCGTGGCTGTCTGTCAGGAGGAGGAGGCCAGCTCTATCAACAGGGGGTTGTCCTCGGATCGAAGAGTCCCTGGTCCTGTCGAGCTCATCAGTCGCTCCTGCAGTTGGAAGGACGATTGCTTGGTAGAAACAGCAAGAGCTGGCATGGACAGAACGTGCGTCACGACTCACGACAGTACAGTCGCTCCTCTCACTGAGCCGCAATATTTTCTTACCGCGGCTATCTCACGTGACCAAGCTGCACCAATCCGAGATCGGCTTATTATGATTGGCCGCGCCCCACGATAACGTACTGTCTTGCGGGGCGTCGCTGTTCTTAACCAAGTTGGGTGGTGCGATTTTTTTCATGCATCACCATCCAGTCATAAACCACTCAGGCCATACCGCCTCGAAATATCTTGCTACGTGCTGCCACTTCACTGACAGTAAATCCTGTGGACAGCCGTTCGAGTCATCTCCTGCGTCCGATTATACATCCTACACTGCCCACTATGTGCCCGACGGACGAGACGCCCAACGGCACTAACGGCGTCAACGGCGTCAACGGCCACGCAAATGGCACCACCAATGGTATAAATGTGTATCGGGAGCACGAGACCACTTCTCTGACTGGGCTTGCATAGGTACCGCTGGATATACCGGCATTGAGACTTCAGCTCCTCGTCAAAGAAACGCACGAAACCCATACCTTCCTGTCGGCGACTTCCTGAGCAATGTGTCTCGCTTCAAGATCATCGAGAGCACGCTGAGAGAAGGCGAGCAGTTCGCCAATGCCTACTTTGATACTGCTAAGAAGATCGAGATCGCCAAGGCCCTCGACGAGTTCGGCGCCGACTACATCGAGCTCACCTCGCCGGCCGCCTCGGAGGCCTCGAGGCGCGATTGCGAGGCCATCTGCAAGCTCGGCCTCAAGAGCAAGATCCTCACCCACATCAGATGTCACATGGACGATGCCCGGATTGCTGTGGAGACGGGTGTGGACGGCGTCGACGTCGTTATCGGCACATCCTCCTTCCTCCGCGAGCACTCTCACGGCAAGGATATGACGTATATCAAGAACACCGCCATCGAGGTCATCGAGTTTGTCAAGTCCAAGGGCATCGAGATCAGATTCTCAAGCGAGGACTCGTTCAGGTCTGACCTAGTTGACCTGCTTTCGCTGTACCAAGCTGTCGACAAGGTTGGTGTCAATCGTGTTGGCATTGCTGACACTGTTGGCGGTGCCTCGCCCAGACAGGTCTACGACCTGGTGCGAACACTGCGAGGTGTGGTCAGCTGTGACATTGAAACACATTTCCACAACGACACCGGCTGTGCGATCGCCAACGCCTACTGTGCTCTCGAGGCTGGCGCCACGCACATTGATACCTCGGTTCTTGGCATTGGCGAGCGAAACGGCATCACCTCTCTTGGAGGCCTGATGGCTCGGATGATTACGGCCGACCCTGACTATGTCAAGAGCAAGTATAAGCTGGAGAAGATCAAGGATATTGAGGAGCTTGTCGCCGAGGCTGTTGCCGTCAACATCCCCTTCAACAACCCCATCACCGGATTCTGTGCTTTCACCCACAAGGCCGGTATACATGCCAAGGCCATCCTGGCCAACCCCAGCACTTACGAAATCATCGACCCCTCAGACTTTGGCATCGGCAGATACATCCACTTTGCCTCTCGCCTGACTGGCTGGAACGCCATCAAGTCGAGAGCAGAGCAGCTGAACCTGCACATGACAGATGCCCAGTACAAAGAATGCACAGCCGCAATCAAGCGGTTGGCCGACATCCGACCTATTGCCATTGACGACGCCGATTCCATCATCCACGCCTACCACCGAAATATCACCCTCGGCAAGCAGAACCCGGCCGGCAACGTGCTCTTGCCCAACATGACCGAGAAGGAGAAGAATCTGCTGGCCGAGAAGGAGCTGGCCGAAGGCCGATCGTCCGAGAAGAGAGGTCTGGACGAGACTGACGAGGCCACCGAGCCAGCCATCAAGAAGGCCAAGGCCAACGGTGTCGCCGCTAATGGTGTCACTGCTTGAGCGCCGCCGTGGTGGTAAAACGCAAAAAAAGAGAAAAAAATGCATGTATTCACTTGGTGTTTTGTATTTGGTTTGCTGCTGTTGTTTTTCTCCTTTTCCACAGCAAGGCCTTGGGTGTTCCTGCGATATCCAAAACCAAAAAAGAGAGAGAATCTGGCCATTTATATGAATGGCTGGTGTAGATGTAGATGAGAAAGATGCTGGGAGACTGCTAGGGAAAAAATGTGGTGGTGCAATTGGGGGAATGCTGCACAGTCTGCGTGGAGCAAGCCAGCAAGTGAGTGCAAGTCAGACGTTCTGATCACTCCTCCTACTACTACTGCATGCATGCACATAAGTACATGGAAAATGAAACAAATCACAAGCTGCCCATCATATCCAACAATGTGTGATACTGTAGACCTCTCTCTGTTTTGTGGCCTAACCACCCACTTTATAGACTGTGTCATGATAAATACTAGGGACTGGCACTTATATACAACACACACACACACACACACTTAAAGGCTTCATTAGCCGGGCTTGGTTATTATTAGTTGATTCAATTACACCTGACTAGCTAGCTAGCTTCTCGCTGCTCTTCCCGAGTCTCCTGCTGCCCACTACCACCACCACCACCGCCGCCCTCGACTTTTGCCTTCTCGTCGTCGTCGTCGTCTTCTCCCTCCTCGTTACCACTGTGCTCGTGGAACTCAATGCCAACATCAATGTCTTCCTCGAGGCGTTTCCTCTCTGCCATAGCTGCTTCTGCTGATGCTGGGACTGATGCTGGTACTGTTGCTGTTGCTGTTGCTGCTGTTGCTGTTGTTGCTGTCGATGCCCTGTCGCTGGAGCTATGATTATTATGATTATTATTAGTATTATTATACGAGCCCAAGCCCAAGCCCAAGCCCCTCCTGACGGCAAAAGTAATGCTCTTCCGCACCCTTTCTCTCTTGCCGCCGACAACACCACTATCATCCGTTGTTGCTGATGCAGTTGCTGTTGCTACATCTGTGCCAGAAGTAGCAAGAGTAGACGCTGGGATTTGCTTTGCATCGCGCGCACGCTCGCGTTTCCACCGCAAAAACCTGGCACTCCTGCCGGATTTGCTCCTTGCTGCGGCAGCGGCGGCGGCGGCGGCGGCGGCCAGAGCAGGTTGAGAGTTTGTATTGGCAGGCGGCCAGTTGCCCTCGGCTTTCCAGCCATCGACGAGGATCCTGATCATGTGGGTCAGAGGGATGGGGATGTTGGGTGTCAGGCTCTGGATAACGACTTTGGAGTAGATTACTGGGTAGGCGAGGGGTTGGATGCGTGAGCGCAGCGTGTGGCTTGGGTCGAACAGAGGCGGGAAGATGGGGAGATACGGGCCGAGGAGGTCGTCGTCGTCGTCATCGTTGTTGTTGTTGTCGTCGTCATCATCATTATCATCATTATCATCATCGTCTTTATCCTTGTCATGGTCGTTGTTTTTGACATCATATTCTTGGGAGTCCTGTTTCTTCTCTGCCTTCTTCTTCTTCTCTTTTCCACCAACAACAGTTACGAGCAAACTCTGTGAAGCGTCATCAGCAGATGTTGGACTGGTGGAACTCGCATCGTGGGCACTGCGTTCATGGCTGGCCTCGCTGATGCCGTCGGAAGAGAAGGGCACGCTGTCTACCGTGCCGACACTCTCCTTTCTAGCCTGCCATGCCTGCGGCTTCCTCTTTTGCTGCTGGTGCCGGTGCTGGTGCTGGTGCCGGTGCTGGTCCTGAGTCTTGGTATCACTCTCGTTTGGCGGCAGCGGCCTTCTTGCAACCGCCCCGGTCCACGCATCTCGCTGACGGAGCCAGTTTCTCAACCCATCGTTCCACGCAGCCTCCTCTGAAACCAGCCTTCGCCGCTTCCGCCGTCTCTCACGCACAAAGTCACCTACCGCATCTGGGCTGTCAAACCTGTACGGATTACCGCTGCGATCACCCACAGCAGCAGCAGCAGCAGCACCGCCGCTGCTGATTCCTTGTTTCATGTTTTGCAGTTCACGCAGCGGCATCGAACCTGGCCAATTCCTGGACCGAATGTCTCTGTCATTCTCAATGTCACTCAAACCTTCTTCCCTCCAGCGCCATGTAACGACCTCTCTTGGTGCAGGGTTATCTTTCCCGTGTTCCGTTGTCTTACTCTCCACTCCTGCTGCTGTTGCTGTTGCTGTTGCTGTTGCTGTTGTTGCTGTTGCTGTTGATGACGACGACGACGACGGAGGTTGTGGGAATTGCCAGTCATCCCTTACAACATCGTGGAGAAACTGCTTGACTAATCGCGTGGGATTGGGCAAAGGGGCCGCTCGTTCTGAGGGTACTGATGCCGGTAGCACCGTCGCTGCCGTTGTCGTTGTCATTGTCGTTACCGCCGGCGCCGGCGCCGCCGTCGCTGTGGTCGTCGAGGTCGAGGTCGAGGTCGAGGTCGTCGTCGCTCGTATCATCTTCTCATCACCTTGGAGCTGCTCTGCTGACGTTTTCCCTGTTTTTCCCTTGATGAACCTACCTGTTGCAACACACAGACTCTGTTCTTTTACAACAAGTCAAATTGAGAGTGCACAAAGCCAAAAAAAAAAAAAGCCGCGCAGTTGCTCTGTTCTGCTCGTGTGACCAACCTGCCCTTTCGCATTTTAAACTCTTGCCCATCGCATCGATGCGAAAAAAGAAAAATGCGGGGATGTCACGTGATCCGACTGAGATTGGCCCATTCGTACCTTCCCACAGTCGCAAATTTAAACTACTTATAGCAAGCACAACAAGTTTTCTAGCTCAGGATTTCAGGATCATGGTGGCTTGAACTCTATGTACAGTACCTTACTCCTCAGCTCAGCTTTGTTTGTCCACGGCCTAGAGACGGAGAGACAGAGAGAGAGGTAATCTTACCAAGGAGGTTTCAAGGAGTCTTGTAATCTGGAATTGACTTGGAATTAGCGGCTGGATGGATGAGATGAGGATGAGGAGAGAGCCAGTGTTAACCCTATCGAGGGAAGGTCCAGTTTCGTAAGACTTTGAGCTGCTGGTGGTGCTGGTGGTGGTGGTGGTGGTCAAACAGGCAAGTTAGCCGCCAAAAGCAAAAGAGAGAGAGAGAAAAAAACGAGTTAAATACGCCAAGTTACGCTCGTGCTTAAGTAAGGCAAGGGATACGGTTTCAGTCCCTGTATCGATGCAGACCACCCGCCACACACATGCGTGTACACACTCACACACATACTCACCTTGACAGCTCCACAATCAATTTCCACTCCGAACAAGTTTCTGCTTCCGATATTGTTCCGTCTCGGAGTCTCCCTGTTCGTTCTCACCGGTGGGTGGGAGGGGAAGGGGCGTTCTCGGAGCACCACCTCTCCCCCCTGGGTGACGTGGACATATGCATCCTTTCGGAGACGTCGAGGCCTTCTCAGAAGCCAATTGTAAAGATCATCATGCCACCTAAGCGCGATGGGATGGATGGATGGATGGATGGATGGATGGATGGATGGCAATGGTATAGTCGTAGCAGAGCTGTCTACCTTCTTAGCTCTCAACATGCATCAACTACCAACACAACATTGTAGTGAAAAAAATGTGAGACCATCAATTGCAAGTTTTGGTATTGGCCTGAAAGGCTTCAGCTAGAAACGAAAGTATCTGTGTGACAGCCACTCTGGCTTCGCATCGACCAGGAGACTGCTCCAGCTCTTCAACGTGATCAAGCCAAGCACGATAGGCGCTCTCTCTTTCCATCGCCATGCCATCCTCTTGCCGATACACAGAATGAAGGCGCAGAGGCCGAATCAAATTGTACGCAAAAAAGAAATTAGTGTGTCAATTTAGTGGTTAGCAAGTCAAATCGTTGCGGTTGAAGCCTGGGTTGCCAAGCTTGCAACGCGTGTCGTAAGTCGTCAATTAGCAAAGGATTGGCAGAGTCCATACATCGGAGCTCATGATTGCGGGCGCGGCCCGGCTTGATGGGGGTGTGAGGATAGTGTCCGTCTTGCTTAAGCCATGACAACGCTCTTGCGCATCTCAGCACTGCTTAGCACCAGCAACGGCGTGCTGCGTCGGCTGCCGTTGACCTCCATGTAGGAGCCGCTAACGGCGCTGCCTTCATCGCTGCTAAGGCTCTTGGCACTCAGCTGGCCGGTGCTATCAACCGAAGACCGCTCACGGGATTTCTCCTTGCGTTCGGAACCGATGGCTTGAAGGCTGCCCAGGCTGGGTTGGCTGGCTAGACTTGTACTCCCTGCCAGGACGGAATCGTTGTCGGAGGAGACAGAAAAGTTGAAGTCGTTCTCACTGGATGGGGAATCTGCTGGTGATGCAGAGGGCACACTGTCATTACGTCGTTCGCGCCCAGCCCGAACGAGATTGTGCACCGCACGGCGGCGCTGGCGGGTAGCAAAGTTCTTGCTGCCTTCGTGTTTGGAAGTTGGCTTCTCCTCCAGTTCCTGTAGCAGAGGCGGGCCTCTTGGCTGTCGAACAGGATGCTCACCAGCACGACCCAGGCCAGGACCAAAGGTACCGGTCATGGGCGTCGGTGGCAGGATAGCCGATCTGGGTCCTGCCGGCCGCGCCCACTCACCAGTGGTCTTGATGTTGGCGGTAGAGGACATGTTCTTGCGGTGGCCCCGGCGGAAGGCGTTTGCAGAAGGCGGAGGAAGGGGCTCGACGTCCTTCTGTGGGGTGCCAGTCCGCTTAGGCGGCGAGGCGCTACGGCCATCACGACGAGGCACACTTGGGTCCGAAGCGTGGCGTTGGAACGGAGATGGGGCCTGAGCTGCCAGGGCAGCATACTGATCTTGGGTGGCGGCCACGTCATGGGGAGTGCTGTGGTCAACCACATAGCTGGACTGACCAGTCATGGGATTGTAGACGGCAAAGACACCAGGACTACCAGGCACGGGTTGGACAATGGGTTGCATGCCCTGCTGGCACTGCTGCTGGTACAGACTCATGGCTGGGTTGACGGGGGACTGATACTGGGCAGCAGGGTTGGCAAAATTGGTGTTGATATGAAGATTGCCAAACTGCTGGGCTGTCTGAGTAATGCTGAGAAGCTGTTGCTGTAATGCTCGCTGTTGCTGAGCTAAGAAATGGTTGGTGGCAACCAACTCGTCATACAAATCCTGATCAATGCCATCTGCAGCCTGAGCATTCCAGTCAATGGCAGGAGGAGCCAGGATTTGCTCGGGCTGAGCATAGTTGTGGAAGGAGCCATTGGCAGAGGGGTTGCCGGGAAAGGAAGCCGCGGTGGTGGTGCGTGGAGCACGACTGCCTAGCATGTACTGAGGATCGGCGAACTTGCTGTTCTCGAGGCTATTCGAGAGGGGCGCAGTGCTAGCTGACTTGGGTGCAGTACGAAGGCCGGCCAGAAGGTGGCCACGAGCAGTGCGTGGAGTTGCAGACCCGTTGATGGATGAATTCTCGTCGATGGTCGAGATCTTGGGGGGCGGGGCAACGCTGAGCCGCTTGATATTAGAGCCCTTGCCACGAGAAGCGTATCCCGGGCCAGAGACACCAATCGAGGTGTTGTCAAAGGTGGGGAAAGTCATCTGAGCGAGACCGCCGGTGTCCATGCTCGTTGATGTTCTATAGTCGGGAGATATGTGCAAAGAGACCAAAGACAGTCTAGCTTGCCTGTGTTCTTGCTCAATGAATGAAAGACAGGGAGGGCTCGTATGTGTCGAGAAACAGCCAGGCCAGGCTCGACAATGAGGCCGATGCAAAGACGCGATTAGAGGATTAGAATAATGAGGGTATCTCGTATGGAACGGTCGAGATCGGAAGCGCAGTAAAATCGCGGATCGAAGGGATCAAAAATGGTCCACCGGGTCGTCAGGGCTGCTAGAGGCAAGAGTCAGCAAGAGCCAGCCAGGAGAGATGTTGACAACAAGGGCAAGTTGGGAGTGAGTGAGTGTGTGAGTGTGTGCGTACCAACAAAAGGCTGACCAGCTGCAGAAGAAGCAGGTCGGTGGGAACCAATTATCACAGGAGGCGTGAAGCGGCACAGCGGCACCACAGAACGAGAGGCAATGAACAGGAGGTGATGAATAGATGAACAGTCAACAGAGGCTTGTTCTTTTTTTTGATGGTTGTCTGGCTGTTGATGGCTGGACGGGGGCGAAGGCGACAAAATTAGATGGGATGTGTGTGAAGAACAGCCGCAGGTGGACACAAAGCAAAGCCAACTTTCAGCCCTGGCCAAGCAACGGACGGATCTCTGAAGTCTGGACCCGGGAGCTTGGTGCGTGGAGCCGAGGACAAAGCGGCAATGATGCTGAGACAAGGAAGAACAATGAAAACCGTGACGCGAGTCGGTGACGAAGAAAGGAGAGAACGGATGGCTGATGGATGGACAGAGACGATGGAAATGGCGGGAGGGGGGGAGGGAAGGAAGGAGAGAAAGAGTTTAGGGAGAAGTGAAAATGAAGTCGAGTTAAGTCGAGTTAAGTCGAGTTAAGTCAAGTTTAGTCAAGTTTTAGGGTAAAGGATGGGAGATGATTGCGCGAGCCAGGCGAAGAAAAGCCACGAGACAGGTGCTGTTCGCTGCTGAACGGGGCCTCTGACCTGGGCTGATAAGGTTTCAGGGGTGCCTCTAACGCAGCCTAACGGCGGTGACAGACTCCATTCGGGCCCCCCCAAAGACGCCCAAAGACGCCCAAAGACGCGGGCACTAGCGACTGATGTCATTCCATTGAAACAAGCGCCCGGCCTGTCCCCTGGCCTGCCAATCATGACACTTCCAGCCGGAGCAGCCCCTCAGTAGGCTGCCGCCTGATTGGACCTGGCTGCTTCTATTCCTGTGTGCGCTATTCGCTCGCTTGGCACAAGCTGCATAAGCACCATTGTCCGGGCATTTTTCATTCTCCAGTTGGCCAGCTCCGTGACCTGCAAAGCTTTCTGGCGCTTCGCTCGCACACCACCAGAGACACAGCGAGCGCTTGCCCTCCTGGATTGTGGTTGATATAGTAGAACTACGTGGCTTCCGGCCGTGTGCTGGAGGGTGTGAGCCTGTGAGCCTTGAAAAGGCTGTTTCCAGGCCGATCTTTGCTTCCAGTGGCAGAGAAATGTGCCACTGAATGATTCAACATCGATGCCGTAACTTAACGCGTAATGAACTGCTTTAATTAGCCGAGGTCAAGCAATTTAGCCAAAGTGCTTCGATCCAACTGCCGTCCCATAATACGCCCTACTCATACGACTGACTTCCTCATAGCGTCATCAACACAACACAGTATGTACATTGTAGAATCAATCGCTCGAGTTGAGAAAGCATGCCATTTTTGAGCTTTTATCCTCGTCTGGTGTTGTATAGTGTACATAAATGGGGGGCCCCCTGTTCCATGACATCGCTATGCTTGAAATAACTCTTTTACATGGGTGCCTTGTTCATGCCTTTTTGTCGCCAGCATCACTATCGACCTGCAACCCCGTGGCTTCGGTCTTGGGGGTCGAGTCTGACGTAGGAGGCTCGGGGGAAACCTTCCTCGTGACCTTCACCCTTGGTGTTGTGGTTGATACAGCAGCAGCAGCAGGAGCAGGCTCCTCCAGGAGTCGGGGGCTGGCCAGCTCCTCCTCGCGTTCGCGTTCGCGCCGCTCCTTGATCTGCTGCACCAACTCCTGTTTCTCCTGTTCCAGCTCGCGGTCGAGCTCTTCGTCCTCGGCCAGCTCATCCTTGTACACTTCGGGGTATCGCTGGAAGCAGTCCCGCATGCCCTGGAACTTCTCGATACAGTCCATTCCCTTGGGCTCCTCCTCTGAGAAGACAAAGCACGAAAACGCCAGGCGGAACTCGGGCCCACACGGTCCGTGGGCCATGCCACCGAGACACGGGCAGTCCCAGTTTATCTCGCCGGTTTCTGGGTTAAAGGCGCCGCCCTCGGCATTGCCTTCCTCGCCGGCTTCTTGCGGGCCATCTGATGTTGTTGGCACACCGGGCTCGGGCGCAGCAGCGACGGAGCGATCGGCCGAGGTAGAAGTAGAAGTAGAAGCCTGCCTGTCTTCCATAGGCAGCGCATCAGCGACAGAGTCTTGGATTCGCGTTAGCTTCTCTTGTCGGCGCGCCGCTAGCACATCGAGTGACGGGCCTGCGTGGTCGTCTAAAGCAGGAGCATCGACGTTGGGATTCAGGAGGCCTGTTGGGAGGCTTCGTGTCAGTAAATGCCTGCGCTCAGTTTTCTGCATCAAGGGGGGGGGCTCACCATCATGCGGCTGCTCTGCAAACACCGGACTGGTGTTGTAGTAGTAAATACCAGCTATTGCCAGCCCCCATCTGAGCGCGCTGTTCTGCCAGCTGCGACTGCGCTTCGTTGTTGGTTGTGTGCTGACAAATCGGCGTGTCGGGAGCGTCCTGGCAGGCGCGAGCGAGCTCTGAGTGGACCGGAGGAGACTCCGAGCAGCAGGTCGGAACATATTAGGCAACTGCTGGAAGGATAACGAGTGACCAGGCAGTGAAAACGACGTAAGGAGACGACACCGAATTAATGGATAATAATAATTTCACTCACGTAGAAAACGGCAGAAGTTCGATCGGATATCATAGCCGGTGTCATGAGATCTGACCAGCCAATCATTGGACGTAAAAATCGGAGCTGACCGCACGTGATATGCGATCATTCTTCCACGCTAGTATTTAACGGCGGAGATAAGCAATATTTTCCAACAAGCCCGCAAAGCAGCATGGACAAGAATATAGATAGAAGCAGCACACAGCAGGCTGGTGGGGGTTTGAACAGCGCGCTTCTAGATGGCAATGGAATGGCAGCCGTGTGAGCTCTTGTCCAGGCGCGCCGAGCATGGGTACGCGGTGCTGGTCCTCAACCAGCCAATCAACTACAATGCCTTGGACGCCGTCATCCAGCGTGCCACATTTCTTGTGTGCGCTGATGGCGGGGCTGACCGACTGCGCAAGTACGGAGACAGTCTGAAGAATGGGGACAGCTTGCGGCTGCCAGATGCAATCGTTGGTGATTTCGACTCGCTCACTGCCGAGACTGCCGACTACTACCGAGCCAGAGGCGTCGACCTTCTCAAACAGTCTGAACAGTATTCGACCGACTTCACAAAGGCACTCCGGTGGATCAGGGAGGCGGCGCGCCGGTCGTTGGATGACGGCGACCTTGACGTGATCGTCTTGGGCGGCCTGGGGGGACGAGTTGACCAGGCCTTGTCGCAGATTCACCATCTGTACATGGCTGGTAGAGAGGCGCAGCTCTTGCGGGGCAGGATATATTTGCTGTCTGAACAGAGCCTGTCCTTTGTCTTGAACCCCGGTCTTAATGTCATTCATATCGAGCCTGGCTATTTTGAAGAAAACGTGGGAATCATCCCGGTGTGCGGTCCGGCCTCCATTACTCTCAAGGGCTTCGAATGGGATGTGCAGGACTGGCCGACAGAGTTCGGGGGACAGATCAGCACGAGTAACCACATTCGGTCCGACACGCTGGAAGTCTCTTTCCAAGGCCCGCCTCCTCTCTTTACCCTCGAGCTCGCCGTTAGGTTCCAAGCAAGCCACCCACGATGAGGCCGGCTCCGCCCTTCCCTCGACTACCTATCATGCCACGTCACGGCTGAGTCTCCTTCTTGGCTGATGGCCATTCAGCTATGCCATTGTCCTTGTCCAAAGCCCGCTCCAGCCTTGCTATTACCCCCTCGCCGACATCTGTCGCGTCTGTCTCACGCCATGTTATCGGCGTGACATGGTGGCTGTTTGGGCAAGCTGCGCTCTGTGCAGGCATTGGATGCTCTCGATTCAGGATGCGAGAAACTGGACGCTGTCAACGTGAGGAAACTGGTCAAAAAACTCAGGCTTGTATGATGGTAAAACAATTCGTATGCTTTTGTGTGTGAGAGCAGGTGTGTCATGTCCTGTTGGGCCAAAAGCCTCGCGAATCAGCCAGGCTTCCTTTAATGAAAATAATAGAATGAGAGCTTTGAGTGGGGGACAGAAGCTGTCGCTTAGCATCAACTTGATGTCAGGCTGCGACACTCCCGAGCTGGTTACCATACCAGTCAACATCACTGAGGTTCAGCCGTCGTGCCCTTTGGTGACGACCCGATCTTTCCGTGCGACCTCCGTGGGAAGGGGGGTAATGGTCTGTTCCTGGGTTTAATAGCTTTAGCATAGGCGCTCTTGTCCAAGGGGCGTTGCAGAATGGGTTCGGGAAGGGGTGTACCATCGTGCTGGCTGTCGTCCCCGAGATCATAGTTCAGGACTAGGTTCTTGATCCGCTGTTGCTCCTCGCGTTCGGCTGCCTGTTTGCTCTTCATAGATAGCGCGAAGTGGGAATCCGAGGGGAGTTCAATCGTTCGTGTCTGGGCCATCGTCAGCACAACCGGTACACACTCTCACCTGGAATGCAGATGCAAAGGCTGCTCGCGTTACCTGAGGCCGATTGCCTTTCTTCGTCATCAATGAGAAAGCCATTGTGTTGTTGGGCGGCGTTTCAGCACCCGAGTCAGGCTCTTCCTCGTCGGCATGAGCGGCGGGCATTCGCTGCACCTTGCGGATGGGTAGTGGAACGTCGAAATGAGTCTTGCGCTCAAACTTGCGTGAATCCAGGCTTTCGGCCATCATCTTGTCGAACTCTTTGTCGAATTCAGCCTCAGCCTCCGGGTCGAGCTGTTCTTCCTCCCTGGTCACCACAATCCGCTCTTCCTCGTCCGACTCGGGTTCGGGTTGTTCATCACCGACTTCGTCTTCGTGGAGGGCTTCGGCCTCGTCGCCCGATGAATGCATGCCGTGGTCGTCAGCAGCAGCATCCTCCTCGTCCAGGCCATCTGACTCCGAGTCATCAGCTTCATCCGCTGGTTTGCCCGTTGTCTGCTGCTTGTAATTATTGGCAATGGCCTCACTGAACAATCTGGCAGCCTCGGGCAAATCTGAGACAATCTTCCACTGCGGGCGGACTAGGCCAATCGTGTCTTGGACGACGAAGTCGATGTCCAGTGGCAGCGGATCCTTTGTAAGCAGGTAGTACTGGAAGAAGGTCAAGAAGAAATCCAGTTTCTTCTTGGAGCTTCCTCGATCGAAGCAGATGCCGCAGGTATCCAGGATAGTGCAGACCAGGCGAATGCGGAAGAAGTCGTCGGGTAAGTCAAAGGGGGTGGTCTTGCCAGGTGCGGGCCTGCCTCCTTCATGACCGAATGTGAGGATGCGATAGAGCGTGTCGAATATGACTGTTGAGTCAACCATCTTGTAGTTGTACAGCTCACCCAGGTATTTGACTTCAGCGATTCGTCGCTGATTGAATCTGAAGTCGTTCTGCTCAAGACCCAGGGTTATGTACTCGAGCACGTTGTCGATGACTGAGATGGCAAAATCCTGATGGTAGCGATACAGAGCTCCAAGGAGGATGGCAAGCAGGTGAATGTTGCTAAACTTGACCTTGCCCGGCTTGCTAAAGATCTTTTCCAGCATGACGACCACGTCCTTCTCTTCCCAGTGAAGCTTGCGGATGGTCTTGAGAATCTTCATATAATTTCTCTTGGTCATGTCAAGGTAGATGAGCTGTCGAATAAATAGCTCGGTGGGCGTGCGCTCCTTCTGCTGGATGGCGGCTCGGTCGGGAGGATCGACGTAGTACATGGCGTTCTCAAGCAGCATGCGCTCTTGCTGGCCCAGGTGCTGAGCAGACTTCTTCCGGCCGAGTGTGTCGAGGAAGGAGGACATCCGGGGCGCTGTTTCCGGGTTGCGGAGCAGATAACGGCCACAATTCTCTAGCAGGTTTGCGATGATCTCAATGTTCATGCGTGAGAAGTCGTCGAGACTGACTTTGAAGCAGTGGAAGATAACGTGCTCGGGCACGATGCCAAACTTTGTCAACTCGGCCAGATAGCGCATGTTGCTCATTCGGACCTGACCGAGGAAGTCTTTGCTCTTGCGTCGCTGCAGGCTGCGGAACTCCTCATCCAGGTGGGAGACAAGGCCTTGGAGGACATCTGGCATGTACTGGCCTAGAGTAGCTGCCAGACGTGCGTAGAGAGGTAGCAGGTCGGACCGGCCTTTGGGGATGTCTTGTATGCTCTTGATCAGCCTATTGCGCGAGGCTTTGGAGTTAAGGAAGCAGAAGTCCAGCGCAATCTGGTCCACCATCTCCTTGTTCTGTAGTTCGGGCAGTCTCAGAAGAATAGCATCAACCTGAGCGCCAACGGTTCTGTTGGCTATCGCGGTCGACTGGTCATCAGCGTCGGTGTGCTTCTTCGCAACCTGTTCGTCGACTACGGGCTCTGCCTTGGCACCAGGCTCGTCAGCACCGTCGCCTTTTGTCTTTTTGGAGTCTTCCAGAAGGATAGCCGGCACCCGGCCTTTGAGGTCGATGACATTTTCATAGAAGCGGCGCTCTTCCTCGTCTTCCCAGATGCCTGCTCCATCGGCTTGGCCGCGCAGATAGTCTCCTGTCTTGACGATACCGACTGAACCGGTGGCGGCTGCATCTGCGGCATCCTTATCTGTGAGATCGGGCATTTCAGAGCCGAGAACATCGCATAGAAGCTGGGCATTGGCCGCCAGCTTCTCCTGTGCCCTCGTCTGCTTCTCGAAATTGGCCTGGCGGTCTTCGAAGATCTCGCCGCTTTTGACATACGCTTCGGCATTACGGCGACTCTGCTTATTGAGATGCTTCTGGTCCCGGACTAGATGGCTCTTGACACTCTCCAAATATCGTTCCAAGACATTGACGAAGCGCTGGCGAAGGGCCTGCCCGATCATGGGCGAATCGTCGTCGGCTGTGGTCTTGTCATCTTCATCCCAGCGAGCAGGCTCGACAACAGTGCCATCGGCCTCAACCGTCTTGCGGCTATCATCCGACGGGGGCTTGAGTCCGAGCACGTCCCAGGCAAAGTTCTTGACAAACAAGACGGCCAGAGGCAGATTGACATGGTCCGGGTCGTGGCCGAGCAGTTCCTTGAGCACTTCAAGTGGGAAAGGGTCGTTGTCGTAACCAAAGTCCTTTCGAATTCCGTTCTGGGCTGAGCTCTTTGCCGCTACCCTGGACGACAGTTCAGACGATGACTCCTTCGCTCGGCCAGCAACTTCATCCGGGCGCTCGACATCATCCAAGCCGCGCAGAAGGCCGCACAGCCAGAACTCGGTGACCACGCGCAGCAGAATGCGGTGGCGGCTGAGACGCTCTCTCTCTTCGCGCTCGCGCACCTCGGGGGTCCAGGTCTTGATCACAGCCTTGTCCGGGGGCGTCAAGCCACGGCCGAGCAACCAGGCCAGCTGCTTGGTGAAGTCGGCGGGGCCAAATCGCTGGTGCAGGGCACTGACAACCTCGGTAGCACAGGCGATCTCGCCAGCGGTCTTGAGCTTGCCGACTCCTTCGGCAGTGGCGGCGATGATTTCGGACAGGTACTTTTCCAGTGATAGCGAGCGGATCTCGTTCAGGAGCGTGGCCTGGCCGGCGGGGTTGATGCCGGTGCGCAGACGCTTGATAAAGGCCGTGTTCTTCTTGAGCGACGAGTCGAGCGATGGCGCAGCGGTGTATACGTCTGACCGGCGTTAGTGCGGCTGCGGCTGCGGCTGCGGCTGCGGTAGCGGCAGCCGGTGAGGACAACTGCCACTTACCTTTGGCACCTGACCAGACGCGCAGGTTCAAGTCCCGTAGTTCTCCTGGAAGTGGACTGTCAGTCGACCGCGGCAAGGCGAGGGACCGACACTGCTCGGTAGTGGCTCACTCTTTCGTTTGTGGTCCATAATGGGCCGCGGTAGGGTGACTGGTAGGCTAGTGCTCGCATGACGCACAGTAAAGGTTAGCAGGATGCAACAGACACGGACACGCCGCTCTGCAGCCAAATCCTGTTGCGTTTGTTTCCTTTTGTTTGCCCCGTTGTCACTGTGTATGTGATTTTTCTGACAATGAACCATGACAAACATGCCAAGCCCACTGATGCATCAGCCCCTGCACTACTGAAACCAGGTCACTACTCAGGTCACTACTTCGGTCTTTACTCAGCTTCTATAGGCTCAGGTACTACTAAACACTAGCAGGGGTAGGATCTTGGCTCTAACAACAATAATCTTCGATTGTGAAAGAAACAGAGCCAGGCTGAAGGGTGTGCAGGCAACTTTGGAGAAGCCAAATCTGATGGGGTAACAGGGGTAGTGGTCAGGTGATGCTGTTTCTTGGCAGAGGGAGCAGCGAATGAAATCACAGTATGGAAAAGGTGGGGGGACCTTAATTCAATCACATCGTCTTCCCCTCTTTGTTCTTTCTTCCTACAAGAGTAGCCAGCTCGATATATTATGGAATAAGTCCTCTGCAAACGCCTAAACCCAGCTTCAAATGGCCTTGTGCTTGTGTCTGGCTGGTCTTCCATGCGCCGTCCTTGGGCCAATTCGACGCCATGAAGCATTTTACACCTGTGCCAATGCTCGAGATACCTACATGCGTGTTCCCAGTTAGTGATTGCTTTGAGTCTTTGAAACCACGATGACATGCCGAGGGCAATGCCGGCATGCATGGTCGAAATGGTTCCTGTAGCGGTGTTCAAGATTGAGAATTCCCGGGCTTGGAAGTGTCAACGTCGGTTGATAGAAGCTGCAAGACCCACGTCGGACTTCCACAAGACGTGAGAGTCCTCGCATCACTGGGGAAGGTCAAATGGCCAAACCTTGCGCGCCATGTCCTCGGACATCTCTCCGGAATCGACGACACCCTTGAGCCACTCGTGGAAAAGCAGGCCATATGCAAGCTTGGTGTCTTCCCATCGGTCGATGGGTATCCATCCCTCTTCATCCGTGGCGAACCCACGAACGACTTCCTCTTTCACACCATGAACCAATTTGAACTCCTCCCAGAGTGTCTTATGCCGGGAGATTTCTGCCTCTGACGGCTGATAGGGACAAGATCCAGGGAGGCCCAGTGGGTTCGACCAATGAGCCGAGAGTTGAATCAGGTCGTCGCGCAAGGCTGTAGCACTGTGTCTCCAGGCCGAGGGCACGTAGCGGAAGAGGCGCAGGAAGTCCTGGTCCATGGTTCGTGCAGTATGCAGCTCCGGCAACCAGCCTCGCATCATCACATCCCAAGCCTGGCAGCAGATCGACACCGCCTTAATGATTTTCTGTTGCTCCTTGCTGGGGGGGTCTTGGACCTCAGTTTCGTCCCATGTGTCTGGGAAATCACATAGATCGGGTCTCCCATCGGAGTAGTGATGAACTGGCTCAATGCTGCTGGATTGCCAGTCTATTATACTAGTGATCTGGCCCGGATTGTCCTCAGACACGAAAATATTTCGCTTGTTCATGTCATGGTGGAGGAGCATGGGCCTTTCGACAGGTTTCAATGCGTCCGATTGCGACAACTGCAAGAGCGTCTGCTGTGCGACATTGGAAAGACTCAGGTGCTCTTCCACAGTTCCTTTGTATTCGAGAATGTCTGGTGGAGTAGTTGGTGGCACTCGAGAATAGCCAGCGTCAACCAGGCCGCGGCAGTACTGTTCATGAGTTGTCCCTGCAATTCGATTAGAAACTAAATACATGAACGCGTAGACAACGATGCTGCGGACGTACAGGGACCATGATTGGGTGGCCGGCGTTGGTATGACCTCTCATCGCCGGGCTGGCCGGGCCAGTACCTAGTCCCACAGTGAGGACCGACAGAAAAGCCACCGCCTATCGGAATGAGCCTGTCCTTTTCCACTGGGGCGTCGGCAAAGTAGAGACTACCAAAAGCAGGGAACTGCAGTTTGTACATCTCTCTGGCAAAGTGACCAAGTGCTTTTACAACGTCCAATTGTTTTGCTGCTGTCATTGAGGGCCACTGCTGGTGGAGCTGCACGCCGACAGCATGCTCCATAATGATGTATTCCGTTCCAACCGGGTTCTGAGGATCGTCACTCCAGTCTAAGACAGCAGGGACTGGAATGGAAGTGTGTCTTCGAACTAAGGGGGTGTGAGGAGGAACAGTCTCCAAGTCAGCGATCGAGACGTACTGTATTCCATGGTCGCTACCTCTGAGTTGGTAGTAAGACGCGCTGGACCGGCAACCGAGAATGGGACACGGGCGACGATGGACGCGCCATTGTCCAAGCGAAGGACAAATGCGCGATTGAAGCCTCCTTCAAGTTTGAGACATCCAGCAATGTCGCGCGCTCCAGGGCTGCATGCGATGGCCTTCTTACAGAGCTTATCAAAGTCGAAGGCAATATAACGGGCCTGGAATTGTTGCTCGTCCAGACGTAACCAGCGTCCACTTGTATATTTGTGGGGATCGAAGCCTAGCGAGCGGTTGTCAGCTCTTGTATAAGTCTAGAGAACGGGACACTAGCCTTTTGTGGGCGCTGATCCAGTGTATGAGCGGCTGTGATGGCCTAGCCGTGGCTTTGGTATCTGCTGAATACCATGCCTGAGGGGGATGGACAATCGTGGGAGCATGCTTTACTATGCAAAGGCCGTGACAACACTGTAAGACGCGTTGTGAGACTGGAAAGCTGCGTCTTGGCACGGGGATGACTCGAACATCATTCCATTCATTCTCAGCTATGTACACCACATTTTACCTCCTTCTGTTCCCGAGTCGGCAGAATTCACTTGACTACTATGGTATAATCTATCGCTCTGGATCAGAGACTGAAATTCATGACTGGTAGTTGAACTGCTGACTCGTCCAACGCCAAATCCAAATCCAAACAAACCAGGGACTACGAGACAGCAATGTCGGACTTGAAGGCTTTGGCCTTCTGCTTCTTGAGCGCCTCCTTCCTGGCTGCCTCTAACTTGGCGCTCTCTTTGCCGGCATCGGCATCAGCGTCGGCGTCTTGGTTGTCTTCCACCACCTTGGTCTTCTTCCGTGCACCAGCTTGTGGGCCCTTGGTAGTTTTGGGGTTGCGCTTCCGCTTTGAGGATTTGGAATCACCATCCCAGGCGGCCTCAATGGCAGCCGTCTCATTGTTGTCTTCCTCGTTGGCTGGTTGCTCAACGACCTTGTTCGTCTCCGTCCATAGCTCATCAGCGAGCCAGATGGGCAGGGCCATGGATGCCGGGGTCTTAATGTGAATAGCCTTAACATTTCGCCAGCCCTTGACCACATGCTTTTCAATGACGTGGCTGACGACAGCGTTGATGTTGTCCACTAGTTGCTCCGGAGTGAAAGAGCTCAGGCCGACCCGGACGGCCGTGTTGGTTCCCTGCTTCACAGTGATGGGAACTGAGTCGAGCGCTCGACTGATTTCTTTGGCCACAATCTCTGGGGAAGCAAACAGTGCGGTCTTCTCTGCAGCATCCTTCTTAGTGCCGGGTGCAGGCTTGACCTTCTTGATCTTCTTTCCGGCCTCGTCGCGGGGAATGAGAGCAATGTTGATGGGGATCGGCCTTTTGGCAGTGCCTTGGTAGAACACCTTTCCGAGAGCCTTGGGCAGGCGAGTAATGATGCGGTCGTCGGCGAGAAAGACATCGTGCTGCGACCTCAGTTCCCGGCGTTGTTCAAATGACTTGTACCTTGCCAGCAGCTTGGTCAAGCCAATAACCCGCTCGATCTTGCCAGCCAGTTCGGTTGGAAATCGAGGGTCTGCAACGATGTTTTTGACTGCTCGCTGCGGGTCGGCGGTGATAATGCATATGCTCAAGTTGGGTGAGGAAGTGAGGGAGTGGGGGACCTTGGCTTTGCTGGGCCGCAGGCAGTTGCGATCAACAATGTGTTGCTTGGTGGTCAGGCTGAGCCAGATGGGCGTCGCATCATCGGCTGCGTCGTCCTCGCCGTCCGAGTCGTCGGTCCGCAGCAGTTCCTTCTTAACGGCCGCCTGCTCGATACGCTTGTTCTCGCGCTTGAGATGCTCGAGGAGTGCTCTGGACGCCTTCAGTGTCTGCTCGGGATTGAGTTTGTACGGCGTCCCTGCCGCATCACGGGCATCAACGACTGCAGACTCACTAACCGCCATCGTTGCTGGTGGTTGGCAGTTGGCAGTGGGCAATTTTATCACAATACACGGCCTCTTTTTTCTTTTCCGAAATAAATTTTTAATTGGCGAGAACGCGCTAGTCCGTGTGTGGAATGGAGCCTTAGACACGGAGCTCACAGCCTTGCCAAGAACTTATGACGCACGTGAGCTCGTGTTGGAAGGTTCACCCAACTCTCCAGCTCATCGTCGATGAAGATCAATCAATCCAGGTCTCCGGAGGCTGGTTGAGCTATGCTACGGATAGAGAGGTCCTCTACTTGGGCAACTCGACATCAGAGGATGCTTTGTCTGTGTTATATATCTAGATACCTTGTCGATGGCTCTTAGTCAGCTGCATATTGTAGTCGCGTGAGAAGTCGGCATTGACCGCACAAAGAGAGCAGAGACGGGGTGCTTTACCGATATTTTATCTGCTCTATCCACTCATCAACTCGATCATTCTCGCTGGGCCATTTGGCGTGTTCTGCAGCGCTTTGCATGCAGCGTGTCGCCCATTTATCTCCACCGTCATTGGGAGCCGTTTCGCGCTACCGCCCAGCAGTGGGGCCTTCCTCCACTGACGCGAAAACGCGCGCGATGGACCGTCGTACCTTCCCTGACCACATCCTCGACCAGCCTTCTCGACCAGCGTTTACAAAAAAAAGTACAACCGCTCCCAATCCACCCTCGGCCTGTGAGAACGCCTGCTGCTTTTCTGTTGCTGCTGTTGTTACGTTTTAACGCGCGGTGTGTGGTACTGTGTGGTACGTGGTGCCTCCGGCTTTGGAACTACTGCCCAAGTAGCCAACACGTCCTTGAGCGGGAGCCGGAGAGCTGCCACGATGGCACCTTCCTCACCAGAGCGGCATGCACCCACTCCTGCATCTCCGTCTCCCGCACCTGCCGCAAAGAAGAAGCAGACCACGTCGCTCCTGCCGGCCTTTGAGCCGCTCTCGTCGTCGCCTGTCCTGCCACGCCCGCCTCTGAAACGAGCACGAGACGAGTTCGAAGAGTGCCGCTCCTACCTGACTCCGGTGCCGACCTCGTCCACGGCCATCTTTTCTTCTTCGCCGGTGCGTGGCAGAGGCCACCCACAGCCTGCCCATCGCCCTGGCTCGGGCTTGTCGGAGCGAGCTCCCTTGACTGCGCTACCCAGCGTCGAACTCGATGCCGACGGCAAACCCACTCGCCTGGGCAGATCCAGCCTGTCCTCCGACTTCCAGCTCTCTTCAAATCGATTTATATCGCGTGTACACGTCGTTGCCTGCTACAAGCCGGCCTCATCCAGTCTGGAACGCGACCGCGTGGAGATCAGTTGCAGTGGCTGGAACGGCTTGCAGGTCCACTGCCAGAGCAATGTATACGATATCAAGAAGGGTGAAACCTTCTCGTCCGACTTGCGAGATGCTGAGATCATGCTCGACGTCCACGGCAGCCGCATCTTCATTCTCTGGCCCGAGAAGGCTCGTCTCGGTCCGGTCTCATCGGACGAGGACGATGACGAAGAAGACGCTTCACCTTCCAAGAAACCGCGGCCCATGCTTCGCCATTCTACTCCCCCAAGCCCCAGTCCTGCTCAAGCCGGTGCTCGCGCCCTCTCGCCCGTTTCTCCCTCGCCAGCTGTTCAGGCCGTGCTCCCTTCGTCGCCCCCTTCTGCTCGAGGCACTGATGAGCCTGTGCACATCTACGAAGACCCGGACCCAGAGGCGGCACAAGACCCTCACCTAACTCCAAGCACCTCTCAGTCTTCCCAGGCTTCGGCTCAAGTTATTTCCCAAGGCCTGATCACCTCGGTCGAGTCTCACCCGCCGCCAGAGGATCTGTCGCAGGACTTTTCGGATAACGACGAGGAGAATGACCCCATCGTTCATTCCTTTGGGCCCTTTGGCGCCAACCTCCTGCCGCGAATGGCATCTATCAAGGCATCCGGCTCACCGCAACCCAGTGCTCCCTCCAAATCCTCCAAGCCTCCTTTGCAGCAGAATGACTCTCCTGCTCAAGCCGTCAAGAAATCAGACTTGGATGTCAAAGAGCATGTGGTCAACCAATTAGCCTTCTCCAGGCTATCCTCGACCCCCTTGTCAACCATCCTGAGCCACCTTCCTCGTTCTGCTGATCGCATGAGCAAAACTGCACTAAAGGAGTGTCTAGAACAGATCGCCTGTGTTGGCAAGGTCACACGCGAGGGCAAAGATGCTGCGGGCAAGCCACTTGAGAGCGAGTACTACTATATCCCCGAGCTAGATGAAGATGAGCACCGAAAGGAGGCTGTGGTCAATGATCTCATGAAACCAGGCTTGAGAGCATGTCGAAAACAACACAAGGTAAGTGGCTTCAAGTCTCTCTGTCTGTCCGTCCATGCCATGCTAAACCTGGGTGGAACAGCAATACTACTGGCGAAAGCCAAAATGAAAGCAAGCCAACAATCACACAGCACAAGACGACCAAACAAACCATCTCACATTCTTCGGAATCCTTGCAAACAAGTTGTGTGGTATTTTGCAGCGCTTCCCTAATTCGTTTTTTTCTTTTTTGATCAAGCCCAAGCTGAATCCTGCATTTGAGGAGCAAAAAGTTTTCCTAGGGTACAGCTGAGAAGGGTGTATGTGTGTTTGTGTGTCAAGGAGGGAAAAGAGACAGAAAGCACTAGAAGAAGAATAAGAGAGAGAGAGAGAAAGAGAGAAAGGGGGGGGAGCATTTGTGTGAGAGTGGTAGAGAGACAAAGTAGAAAGAAGTCAGGTGCCAGACACCAATTCCTTTGTTCACATCTCATTCATCATCTTTCTGTTTTTGCTGTCAATGAATGCAGAATAGGGAGAAGAATATCAAACAGAAACTGGGGATCAGTATGAATTATGATGACCCTGTCTTTTCTCTCTGTTTGGGGGTCTCTCTCTCTCTCTGTCTGTCTCTAACCTTGAGGTTCGGTGGTCTGTCTGCCACGTATTCTTCTTCATATCTTTCTTTATTAGCAGACTTGAACATGTCTGGAATCCCTCCCTTGCCTTGCCTTGCCTTGCCTTGGGCTATCTCTCTGCCCTGTGCTGCCCCTGCGCTGCCCCTGCGCTGCTGCTCTGGCCTGGCGTTCTTTAACCCCATCCCATCCCAACCCAACCCCAACCCAACCACACTCCGTAACCGACCGACCGACATCGCTGTTGGGATGTTTGCAAAAAGAAAAAAAGAAAAGGGGGGGGGAACACAGCCACACACCCACTAACTCACTCCTCTCATACCCATTTGATTTGATTGATTGTACCGGTTTGTTTTTTCTGTTTTGAACCCGTATGACTGACTGGTGACTGTTGAGAAAAACAAGAAAGAAAAAAGGCTCCAACGCTAACGCACGCACGCGCACAAACAAATGATGGAAAGCCCAGCGATGAAATGACTTTGTTGTTTCCTTTGTTTGGAACAAGAGAAAAGGAGAGAGTGTGCAAAGAAGGGCCTGTTACAGCCAGATGTCGCCGCCTTCGCCGCGCTCCCATTTGCGCCAGGCAGCCCAATAAGCGCGCTCGGTATCGCGGACCCAGCGGGCGGTGTCAAACAGTCGACTCTCCCAGCGGCCTTCCCACAACATGCGTCGAAGATCTATGAGCCGGCCCGTGCCTCTGCCGCTGCCGACCGGTTGGCCGAGGGCGTGCTCGACTTCGGGGGAAAGGTACTTGAGACTGCGTGCGAGCTTGATGGCAGATTGCTCGTACTCGTGCTCTGAGTTGACGACCAGGTCGCCGCGGGCTTCGTCGCCTCTGGCGCCCAAGGGAAACGCAGAGCTGACTATGCTACCGCACATCCGACTGCACATCTTGTATTTCCAGCGGCCCCATGTCAGCACCGGTGTGCCACTCCACACCACGTCGGCCGCCGTCGTGTGCGCGTTGCATTCGGGCGTATCGAGCATCAAATCGACGACCGCAGCACGCATGATGTGCCCACCTTTGCTTGCCACATCAGTGAACACGATTCGACTGGCGATTTCGTCACCCGCCCACTTGCGTGCGTACTGGATCAGATTCACCTCGCCGTCGGCCGGAAAGCGCAGCAGCCAAAGGATGGCATTGGGAACCGAAGCTAGGATGCGCAAGTAGCTGCGGAACGTGGACGGGTCAATCTTGTACAACTGGTTGAAGTTACCGAGGATGACGGCGTTGGGCGATAGCGCGGGGAAGAGCTGTTGTCGTAGCGCCCAGCGAGCGGCAAGATGCGAATTCCACCGAGTGTCTCTGTCTGGGCGCGGCATGGCTGCTAGGGGAAGCCGAGGGCGCGAGTCTGCATCGGGCGCGGATTGCTTGTGGTCGACACAAAAGAAGGAGTGGCGGGTAAAGATAATGTTCTCGCTGTACACCCAGTCATCCGCATCTTCGACAAGCGACTCAGGTTGAAGGCGGTCCTCAATCTCGACATTTCGGCGCCATGGCGAAAGCGTGCTTGTAGGCACCGAAATCTCATCCGCAAGCACATAGTCGCACCATTCTGCTCCTAGAGTGCCGGCAAACCCCATGAATGACATTTGGATGGGCGCCGGTCTAGCCGCAAAGACTTCATTGCGTGCGCCTCGAGTGTAGCCGTTCAGGTTGACGAGCACGTGCACCTTGTCTGCGACTATTTGCTTAACAAGGCGCTCGGTGGACCAGGAAGAGCAATCGTGGAAGACCGGGGCTTCGCGCTCAATCTGTTGGCGGTGAACGGAGTTGTCAGAGGCGGTGGTCGCGTAGCAGATTGCATGCACCGAGGTGGGCGAATGCAGGCCGAAGACGGATTGCATGAGATGTGCGAGCGGGTGATTGTTGAAGTCCGACGAGACATAGCCGACCACGAGATTAGGATTTGGCGGAGGCGGCGGCGGAAAGACAGTGCGTGGAAGCCAAGGTGAACGCAGTGTGGCCACCGAGATGCGAACGGCATTGCGCTGGGAGATCTGCCTAATCTGTTTGGCCGCCAACGGAGTGGTAAAGGTGTGGAAAGGGAGCACGGTCGGAGCTGAGGGCGACGAAAGAGCAGGAGGCAGGGTGGGCCGAGCATAGCGAGACTCTGGGTATCTTTTGCCGTGCTTGTACTTGTCGGTGTACCACTGCCATCCAATGCGGCGGATGGCTCGCTCAACTAGGCGAACAATGCGAGAGCCCTCCCATCTCTGACCCGACCACGCTTCAAGGGCGGCGCGAAGGGCTGGGAAATCGTCGGGTGAGGGAGGCCCGGCGTTGTGTTTGCGATGAAGACTGAGTTGATAGACAATAGTGTCGATCACGGACGGCGTCAGCACATGGCAGCCCCAGGTCTCGCCTTCCTTGAGCTGCTTGTCAACAATGTCAACAACGCGACTGATCCAGCCGTACGATCTGTTGGCGTCGTGGAGCTTGCCATTCTCGTCCACATGTATGCTGTCTCGCTTGCCATGGTCTGCGTACACCCCACCACGCCCGTGCCAGTTGCAGACAGAGTTCAAAGCGGTGGCCAGGCCACAAACCGCCTCTGCAAAATCCGGGCTGGCTTTGACAGCTCGCTTGTAGTACTCGATTGCATCCTGAACACGGCCCTGGTCCTTGACGGCGTTTGCCAGATTGGCCAGAGCGATGTCAAAGTGAGGGTCGCATTGCACCGCGGCCTCATACATCTTGATGGCTGCGGGGAGCTGGCCAATGTCCTTCAACAGACTGCCGAGGTTCGTGTACAGGTGAGCATGCTTGTTGTCGAGGTTCAGTCCGTAGTGGTAGTACATCAGGGCCAGGTGGATACCACTGCCTGGAACGACGCCGGGCATGTGGCCCATGGGATCCGATGCTGGATCTACAGTGACAGGTAGCATACGAAAGCTCTGCTGTACACTGGCAAGCAGAATGCCCACGTTGTTGGCAGTCGAGGGACTCTTGTGTAGTGACAAGGAAAGATAGTAAAGAGCCAGGATGTCTCGTGTGCTCGTTGATCTCAGCGTGCCCACCTCGCTTGCACTCGACATTGCATCTTGATAGATCTTGGCCAGTGAGAGCAGGGAGTTGCTCGTCGTAGCTACAGCAGCTTTGGATGCCATACCCTTTGGCACAAACTCCAGTCCAGGAAGCTCGCCGGCTGTTGGAAACATGTGCCGAGCAGTCGCTTCTGCGCTGGCTGGAGGCAGCAGCACAAGCTCTTTGCTGTCAAGCTTGTCTTGCCGCGCGTTTCTACCCGGTAGACTCTGTAAGCAGGCGCGTAGGATATCGGCAATCAGACCGCGGATGCCGTTCTTGTGCTGTCCAGTGGCAATCAAGACAGCATCTTCAAAAGCACTTGCTGCTGCACTGTTCTCTCCCAAGGCATACAACATGTTACCCTTGGCATGCACCAGAGCCAGCATTCGTCCATTCTCGGAGCCTGGAATGGCATATCCACTGCTGGCAAACCCAGGCGCCGGCGGCTCCTCAGGCAATGAAATTGATGGCCGTCGCCCTTCTGCCTCGTAGTCGTAGTGAGCCTGGTCCAAGGAAGAGTGAGTTGCAATGCTGCTGGTGTGGCTTTTGGCGTCGCTTTCACCATCGCTGACCATGTCTCCGGCGCTGCTGCTTGCTGTGTTGTCGTCTGCTTTGAGTTTCAGGCACGATTCGACATAGGAGATCAGCTCAACTGCTTCTCTGGCTCGTCGGGTAGCACAAAGGAGACCGATGAGGTGCTCGGCGGCTTCAAAGTAGCTCGGGCGCAGTCTGACTGCCTCTGACCAGTAGTGCAATGCTTCGTCTCGTCGGTTCAGGGCATGCAAGGTCGCCGCCAAATTAGACATGGCTTCCACATGAGTGCTGTCTTGGTTGAGGATGAACTGGTACCAATCCAGGGCCTTGTCATACTGCCTAAGCCCATATGCCAGGCAGCCTACAAGCAACATCCCATCGACCCAGGGCGTAGAGGCCTCATCACACAGCACAGTCATCGTAGCCAGAGCCTTCTCCGCAGCGGCCTTGATGTTCTGTGTCTGATGGACAATCCCGGGCTGAACAGCAATCGAATCAGACGTCTTTACATAGTCTGATTGGGGCTTCATCTGCGACATGAACATTGCTGCAGGGCGACTTGCAGGCATCATCATTGGAGTGCTTTGCTCATAATCAGCCACTCGTCGCGACGGGGCCCAGATAGCAGTCTGAGGCCGCGCTGAGTCAGGACCAACTGTCGCCTGGTCGCCTGAGCTGCTCGAAGTCATCTGAGATGTCTTTCGGTCACTGTCGGTCGCTGCAATGCTGTCTGAGAAATGCGAACCCGACCTCTTCGGCGGTTTCGGGAAAATGGCCATCTTCGATGCTGACTTGCCATGTGAACCATTTGTCAGATGTGTGTCCTTGACCGTTCGCTGGATGGTTGCCAACAACTCTGTATAGATCTTGTTCGCCCAGGTGAACGTTCTATCTCTGAAAGCAATCTGATCGGCTTCGGGTCCAGGTTGCAATGGCAGCGGACGAGGGACTGGCGGAAGGGGCGCGGATTCACGAGGTTCAACGACTCGACGCTGGAGGTAAGGTTGCTCGGTCTGAGGGTAGCGCGGCTGGTACACGTTGGCATCGGCGAAGTGAGCGCCTTGTGGCGCATGCTGACGAAGGTCATGGAGATGCCACAGCGTCTGAGGAGCGTTGTTCTGCTGGAAGTGCTGCTGTGACAGATTGTTGGCGTAGTAAGGGTCGGAGATGAATGGAGTGGGCGGCAGTCGTCCAGGCCTTCTTAGCTGGGGAAAAGCCAGCGGAGCCAAGTAAGGGTCTCGTGGAGGCTGGCGGTGCTCAGAGCGATGAGCAAAGAATCGGTTGTCTCTAGTCGAGGCCGGTCGGTAGGGTGTGAAGGTGCCATCAGGCCAATAGGGGCCATATGGGCCTAGGCCAGCAGAAGCTGTTGGTCCCCAACTACTGTTGTAAGCAGACGGCAGAACGGTTGGTACTCCCGGGTGCAGGTAGTATCTCTGGCTTGGCTGCATTGGCAACGTCTGATTGAGGACTGAGTCGAGGCCGCCAGGAAAGTCCCATGATGGAGAAGGATGCGGATATGGGTGAGAATCGGGCCCGAAGAGATCACTTCCATATCCAAAGTGCGACAGGCTGGGTCCATCTCGGCTCGGCGTCTGCACAGCGGCCTGGCCTTGCTGAGCAGCAGCCGTCAGGTCAGGAGAGGAGGACAGCAAGACGTGCTTGGATGCCGGGACTGGAACAGTCTTGTCGACACCAGGGCTTTCCTGCTCCAGAATGAGGCCATTGGGGGTTTTCCGCTGGCGCAGGCGTTCATGCTGAGTGTAAGTCAAGCCCGTCGTCGTCGACTTGGTCCTGGAATGATGTGGGGAGATCTGCTTGACAGGAATGGCATACTGCCGGGCCGAAGCCGGGCGATCGCGTCTCCGCAAGGGGTCTGATGGGTCCATTGGGGATGGGGGCGGGGGATGGATGGAGAGCATGGTGAACAAACTAGTACAACCGCGTTCTCACGACTGCGGCCTGAAACAAAGGCAGTGTGTTATTTTTGGTTGTTGTAGCAACAACTGTATCAAGTATTAGGGCGGGGTCTTCCTGGAGAAGGGTAATGTGGGTGACGTGCTCAGAGCAAACACAGGCAGGCAGGGAGCCCACTGAGTGATCATTGAGTGCAGGAATACCATTGTGGTGCTGATGACCTGGACACTGGGTGTTGCGTTTCCCTGTCGTGCTTTTTTGTCGTGGGTTGCCTTTGCCTTGTTTGCCTTGCCCAGCCTGAAGCCTGCCTAAGCCTATTTCAGGCACTTGCTCATGCCTGTGAGACACTAAAGTTACTGATCTCAGGGCAAGAGCGGCTTGACTTGAGGGGAAGGCACTCCTGGGCAAAATCTCTGTCAGTGGGTGGGTTTGTGCTTCTGAAGGCTCAGTGGACTACAGCTGGTAATTGCAGTGATAATAGTGTGTGCTGGATTTAGGGACGAGGGGTGCCAGGCAAGCGAGGGAATCGGGCGAATTTAGTGGCGCGGAGAGCCGGACGCGGGGCCGCGCGGTCGGGTCAAGCAGCGGCAGCAGCGGTGGCGGCAGCGGCAGCAACAACAACAGCAACACCAGGAGCAACAGTAGCAACAGGAAGAGTGCCTGCCAGCGTTCGAAAAGCGAAGAGCAGCAGTGGATGATGGAATAAATTATTACGATTTACCAGGCTTCGTGAGATGGCTGCCATTATTAACTTAGGTGTGACTGGCGGCACCAGACACGCGCCCTCCAGACGCCACCAGTTCCACACAGCCCTGTCTTCTAACCAGGCTAAGGATGCAAATAGGATTCCTCGCCTCTGTGTGGGGAGTCTCTGGCAATGGATGGAGCAAGACACAGTTGGCGAAACCATGGATGGGCAGCGCTTGAGGCCACTGGACGGGAAGTGGACTCACGATCGTCGCTGAGGCCCGCAGCCTAGAGCCCACTTAGTGCTCCTAGCTTCTCGTCTGAACAGGCCGCATGCATCCTTCTGACGGCTGCCATCAATGTGACTGGCTTCGTTGGGTCGTGACCTTGCAGCCGTGTCAGTTGGGTGCTTGTCACCAATCCCGAGCGGTGGCTTAAAGGAGATGGGGGGAGGGTGGGCAAAAGCACCCGGGCGGAGGGCGTCTTGAGCATTAATTGTCTTATTACTATTAGAGCTCTTAATTATAAGTGCAGCGCGGTGGCGTTTTAATAATGCGGGCGACGGACGGAGGCGGCGAACTGCCATTAGACCTTGTAACCGTACCGTAGAGCCAAACTTAGCACGCTTAGCACTTGGCCAGTTGGGCATGGCAGGGCAGGACAGGACAGTGCCAGGGCAGGGCAGGGCCATGTCCAGCTGTAAGTAATGACTGGGAGGCTCTCGACCAAACACCAAACAGGCCCAGGCTTCCCGCCAAAACGTTTCCCAGGCTTCCCAGGCCAAGAGTGTGTGGCCCGGACGGATTGATCGAGCGCCGATCAATCGTCTCCACTGGCTCGTTCTCAGCTCAGCAGCCTGCTATGTATGGCCCATAGGCAGAGAAGACACACTGACAGTCGGCTAGCCGCAAATAACTCCGACACTCTGTTGTCCTACCAGAGCCAGAATAGCCAGAATATGCAGATGTGGTGCCTAACAAGTGCCTAAGCTATGTCAGACCGTCAGAGCACCACCCCCCCCCCCAGGCCCAAAACCTTCTCGCTGATGGACCGGGCTGGACTGAAACCCCAAGACCCGTGCCCATGCGTCCCACACAAGCCAACAAGCCACACCCTCTCTACCACACTGATCGGCCCCGGTCCGCCGTTTTGCATGTGGCAAACCGTTTGTTGGTCACACAGAGACGCTCTTTGGGGACAGGAGGGTAGACGCAGCCGCATCTTGCAGTTAGACCGTATCACACACACAACACCACTCCAGAGATGTGCTTCGAGGATCGCAGGCCTTTTGACTGGCTGTGGGTTGGGGTGCGCATACATGCGTCTAGTCCACATCCAGGCTTGCTGTGCCGCAGACTTGTTTTTTTCTTTCTATGAGGTGCAGAAGGTAGGCCTGAGCTCCAGTTGTTTCCTACACAGTCAGCATCGTCGGCATGACACACCACAGGGCGCGGCATGCGACGCGAAGATGGGCCAAGTCAGGACTCAGGACAGAAGCAGAGTCGAGCATCCCTGCACCCCTCCTAGTTATGTGGCTCCGGCCAGTCGGTTAGAGGCAATAGATCGATCGTGGCTTTTTTCCGACCTTGTTCATCGTCATCTTCTCTTCATCGTCCAACATGGAAGGACAGAATATCATTCTTGCCAACTGCAACGACCTGATCTTCTGCAACTCTGCGGCCGCCGTCTCCTTCGACGAAGGCGATCGGCGCATCTCCCATCACCTTCCTAGCCACATCAGCCACAGTGCTCCCCTTTTTGACCAGCACGCAGTCTCGGAACACCGCGTTTGACCCTGTTGCACTAGACTCGTAGGTGTGGATATTGCGGACCGGGAAGACGGGTATCAGGCCAAGGAGGGCTGCAGCTCGTGCCAAACATTCGACAACTCCGGTGGATCCAAATCGATAGAGGACCATGTCCTTGAGGTTTTCTATCCTTGTCCGCAGCTTATCGTCCATTTCCTTGAGGCCTCCTCCATCAGGGTCGCCCTGCTCAATCAGGTCTTCTCGCGTGAGCAAGTCGTCGGCACCTTCGGTGTACTTGATGTAACGCTGCTTGGCCACTTTCCTCAGGAAGATCTCGGAGATGGCTGAGCACAGCACAATCTTCTCTGGCGGGTGGGCTTTGGCAATCTTGGAGATGTTGCGATCAGCATCTGGATGGTCGATTTTGTTCAGGGCCAGCACGGTGGGAAACTTCTCGTCTACAAAGGCGTTAACCACGCGGCCGACCGTTTCGTCAGACCACTGTTCCAGCGGCTCCTTGAGTTGCAGTCGGTCCAGGCATCGAGCCACAACGGCCGATGTGCTACCATATCCCGACAACTGCGCCTGCAGCGTGTCCACTGCTGTTGCCTTGACAGCAACATGCCGCCTCTTGATACTGCCCCATCGGTCCATTAGATTGCCCTGGACCCACCGTACGATTTCTCCCCTCAACCACTCGATGTCGACACTGGGATCGTAGCCCCGGGTGGCCTTGCCCTCGGCATCGGTAGTGCCTGACACATCGACAACGTGGATGAGCGCGTCGGCGTGCCGCAGGTCGTCCAAGAACCGGTTGCCCAGGCCTCTGCCCTCATGGGCCCCCGGCACAAGACCAGCCACGTCAAGGAGCTCGATCGGGACCGACCGTTTGCCAGCTATACACTGGCCATAGTTCGGCTTGCATTTTTCGCTGAGACCGTGTCTCTGACACGCACAGTCAATCTGGAGGTATCCGATTGCTCGCTGCGGGTCGATCGTCGTGAAGCTATCATCCTGATTAGTGCTCCTCTCTTCTTTCTCTATGCTGTAATCAACCGTGTAAGGTTGATGTGCTTTGTGTGCTTGGCCTTACGGGAAGTTGCCTGCAAATTATATCAGCCATGTCTGTCTCTGCTGTTGAAGCAACACGAACGGACCAACTTTAGAAGTTGCATCTGTGAGACTGGTAGGCGTGTCAGTAAGGCCGATGGACGACTTTGCTTGCGGAGGCGGCGTCTGACCTGTTCAGTGTAGATGACTTGCCCGCACTAGGCTTGCCAACCAGGCCGATCAGCGGATCGCGAGGCATCTCGAGACGCAATCGACGACAATTTATACGGTACTCATTAAGTTAATGCTACTGAGATTGTAAAAACGTCGTTGCTTTTCCGAGCCCGAGACACTAAAAAATAAAAATAAAAAGTTAATTACTATAATTAATTTGATGTAATCGGCTTAGAACACAAACCACAAAGCCCCTCCAACCAGTTCTATACCGGTAGCTACTCTGTCCTACCATTCAACCGCCGATGAGATCCAGGCTTCTTATCGACGCATTCCTCCTGTGTTTGCTAGCGAAGAAGGCCAGTTCGTTAATCAGCCAAATACCTGTCCAACCATTGTCCAGCTCTCGTAATCCCAATGTGTGCTCTTGCTTTTTCTTTTTTTTGATTCTGCCCACCCCCGCCCACCCCCCCTAGCCATTACTCATCATTATTCATCGTTCATCGTAGCTGGCAAAATGCTGATAATGACCTGACGCAGTTTGACGACATCCAAACTGACGGTGGTTGGGGTGAGCTGCCCTCCACGTATGGCTCACTCCGGTTCGAAGGCTTCTACGTCTTCAAGCCGACCGATCCGGAGATCAAGCGAGTCATCTCAGAGAACGATGTGAACTGCGCTGTCTCGAAACCAAACGCACTGTACGGAACACGGTTCAATTTCGAAGATGATCCGAGGCCGCCTTTTATCACCACCACCTCTACTACTACTACTACTGCTGCTGCTGCTGCTGCTGCCCTCCAGGACTACGAGATAGCTTCAGTGGTGGGTGGCTCGACTTACAACACCAGTAGTGATCAACCAGCTACGTCGGCCCCATTGTTCGAGCTGGTATCGTTCAAGGTGAAGGCCCTCGACATGCCGTTCGCCTACACGAAGCTCTCCCTTCGTGGCCATCAATTGCATGACAGCAGTGGCGGCAGGGAGCCGACAACCCTGGAATGGACTGTCGACTTCCCCGCCGGGTTCCACGACATGTTCTTGGTTGAGATCGAGGCATTCTCTGGTCAACCGTGGAAGAATCTAACCAAATTAGAGGTATGGGCCGACTTCCACGACGATAACAACAGCATCATCCTGGACTGGGAGTATTGTTTGGACGATCTACAGGTCAGATTTGGGCCTGGGATATAACTGTACACTACCAACTTGCAGGTTGGCTAATAACAAAACGGCACTGGAAATTATATTAACAGGAAAAGCTTCTGGTCTTGTCAATACCACCATTCGGTCTGGGCTTTGGCATCCAGGAGCAACGAATTTGAGAACTAGGTTAGCTGGGGGCTAGGGGGCTGGGGTCCAGGGTTGAATTTGATGGCTGTTCGATTGATGGATCTCGCATTTTGCATTGAATTTTGAGAATCTGTATGTTACACGTGGGAGCTGCCATGTACAATCAAAGCTGGAAAAGGGACTGTGTTTCAAGGATTTAACCTTGTTCATCCGAAAGGCTGGCCTGGCAGGAAAAGGGGGCGGTGAGGACAAAGTACACGTACCAGACCGACAGATGTCATGATACACTAGAATCAAAGTTTTCATTGCTCAGTCGTGTCTATGGCCTGCTTGACAATGCATCAGCGCGGGTAGCTAGCTAGCTAGCTACATATCGCTCTTGGAGCCTTCTGGCCTTCTGGTTTCTCGTTGATAGTCTTTGGTGGTTTACTTGCGGAAGAGTTTTTCTCTCTCATCATGTCGCAGTCTCGTTCTGAGGCAGCAAGCCCCTCAGACTTAAATCATAGACCACATCCTCGACCTTCTTGACGCTGTACTTGAGGGCGTCACTGCGGCGGCGCAGCACATCATTCTTAAGATTCAACAGCTGGAAGCCAGCATGGACCTCCTTGACGAAGCTGGAGATTTGGAGAGGACGGGCATAGTCACCCAGAGTGACTGCATTGGGCGCTAGGCGGGCGAGCTCGTCGACAGTAGCGGTCAGGGCGAGCAGGTAGTCCTCGATGGTGATATGGAACTCATCACCGGTCTTGAGATTAACCAGCACGCCGAGCCGAGAGCCTATTTCTTCCAGCGTGGCGAGATGGTTGGATTGCAGCCATTCGTGCAGCTGGATGGACGACAGCACGGTCTGGATTTCGCGCTGCCAAATGCCGTTGTATTTGTAGAATGGGTATTTGGAGGCTTCTTGGGACAAGGCTTTGATCGTGGCAGTCTGCTCGTTGAGCGCTTGCAGGCACGGCGTCAGGACATGGGCGGGGAGCTCGGAGGTGGGCGTGTTGTGGACGCGTGAGAGGATCGAGGTCACCAGGCGGGATTGCTTGGACAGTGTGTCAACGATGGTCTTGAGTGAGTCACGCACCGCGGCTTCTTCGTCGATCTTGGCCTGTAGAGAGGTGAAAATGGCGGGGTCGATGTGAGTCGCGCTCGACGACATATTGAAGATGAATATGATGATGAGGGCGAAGACGGGGACGAAGATGAGGACGAAGACGAGGATTAGCAGACGAGAATTAGCGAGGACAGGTTCAAGTGCTCAATATCACAACGCAAACAACACAGCAAACAGAGGATCACGCTAGACAGGCACAGAATGTCAATAACGCGTCGGCTGCCAGATCCTTCGTCTCTCTTCCCCCAGACCCTGCTGGTAGCAGTAATCAAGATGAAAAGGTTTTCGCATCACGAGGTGGCAGTGTAAGACCTTGGACACGGTGCCGAGAGCTCATGCGCAAGCACAGAGGAGCTGCTCAGCCATTGCCAAAAATGAGAATAATCAATGTTATGACTCCGTAGAGTCGTTTCAGAGATTAAACTGAAAAGAACAGATACTACACTTGATCTAAGCCAAAAGGCTGGAGGATTTGTTAGCAAGGACATTTTCAAGACCTGGGAAGAAGGAGGAAGGGGGTTTCAACATACCAAAGAGAGCTAAAGAAAAAGAAAGGGTGTGAGAGGGGGGAGCAATAATTTATATGAAGAAGCCTGCCAAGCCACAGGCAGAAGTTGTTTGCAGCGTTTGCACGAAGAACCCCACTTGTGGGATTTCTCAAGGGAAATAATTTTTGGGGTGTGGGTGGTGCGCCAAGATTTCCAAACGCCAAGCGCTGTATCTCTCTCTTTCTGCGTTTTCGATCGCACAACTGCGACAAGCATTGCTACACGACAACCCTCTCGCATTAACGCCCGAGTCGCAGGATTTGACCTCTTTGCGACCTTCCAGACCAGTCTTCACAATGGCCCCCGTTCAAGTAAGTGTTGCAGTCGTCATGCAAACCGCTTTGCTGCCTTCCCAACTTCAAGTTGGGATCCTTTGAGCAGTAGGCTTACCCATTCCGCTGTTCGTAGGCCCGTGCTGGGAAAACCAAGACCAAGCAGAAGGTCACTTCCAAGGTATGTTCCTCTATCCCCGCGTACTGTCAGGCGGAGACTAATTAGGTACAGTACATCATCGACTGCTCGCAGCCGGTGTCAGACAAGATCTTCGACCTCGCGGCTTTCGAGAAGTTCTTGCACGACAGGATCAAGGTTGAGGGCCGGACTGGCAATCTCGGCGACAATGTGGCAATCTCGCAAGCTGGCGAAGGCAAGATCGAGGTGGTGACACACATCCCTTTCTCTGGTCGATACCTGAAGTACTTGTACGTGCAAGCGCAGCTTTGAAAGACAGGGTAGGACACTTGGACTGACGGCATTTACACAGGACGAAGAAATTCCTCAAGAAGCAACAGCTCCGTGACTGGCTACGTGTGGTCGCTACAAGCAAGGGCACCTACCAATTGCGATTCTTCAACGTGGTGAACGATGAGGGCGATGAGGATGAGGATTAAACGACATATATCGTTACGTATCGGCCTGGTCGGGCGCACGTCGATAGAGATGGATTTGATATCGCATGTTCTCGAGCGCGAGTGGATACTTTAGATCCATAGGCAGTCTGAACCAGCGGGAATCATCAGAGACGATTTTAATCCATTTTGGAGTACCAGGACCCCCAAGAAGGGCATGGTCGAGTAGCCACTTCATGGGATATTGTTTGGGATTGCCCTGCCCTAGTTTGACTGTTGAGTAGCTGCCGGGGCTGTCAACGATCAGTAAATGACTGCCTTCAGACATGAGCTGAGTGATTTTGAGCAACAAGGCGGTCGTCTTCACAACCGAACTTGCAAAGAGTTCGTTGAGCGTGAACATGATGGTACACAACCTGGCCGGCTCCAGCAGCTGCTCCAACTCGCGCTGTGGCAAGTCCAGCACATCGCGGTGAAGAAAGTTGCTCTGCCAGCGATCGAGTGGGGCAAATGGCCTACTGGCAGCACGCGCGGTTACACTGGCGTATTTGGACAGAGCAGGAGGTTGAGTGATGACAGCATGTATTCTGAGCAGGAGATCGGACCAGTCGGCGATATCGATGGCGGTGACCGAGATGGCCGAGAGGGTCTGACTTGCATGCAGGAGAGAAGCAAGAGCAACGATTTCGGCACCTGCACCACCGCCCATGCAGACTACAGTGTAACATGAAGAGTGACTCAGCTGGCCTGCGTGGCCTTCTGCCAACTCGGGCTCTTGCCACTTTAGAAATGTTGAGACATCATTCAAGACGTGTGCGTAGGCCAGAGCCCGACTCGCAGACCAGCGCAGGGCGTAGGCTTCGCGAAAGGATGGCTGGCTGAAGGCGAGCTCGAAGTTGCGGTCGTATAGGTGGCCTTTGACCTTTTGAATGGCGGTCTCAAGGTCAGCTGGGCTGGAGAAGGGGAAGGCTTGCTGGAATTGGTTCAAGATTAGCTGTTGGAGGTCTAGTGGTAGACTAGCCATGTGAGTGCTGTTGTTGCTGTTGTTGTTACTGTTGTTGTTGCTGCTGCTGCTGCCACATGCGGCGGGCGAGCGTGGGGCAGGCGCCGGTGCCTTCCGATGCGACGGCATCTTGACGTGGCTCCTGGGGCAACTACCGTAGACGTACAGTAGACTGGCCCGCGACTGACAAGCAGAAAGGCGCAGTGACTGCAGCGAGTGGTGAGAAACGTCAGGGAGCGTACAGCGGGCACGTTGGGTTGTTCCGAAAAAACTCTGTTGCCCGTTCCTGGGGAATCATGCATCCATCATGCACGCTTGACACTTAGTCACATAAGCGCTGGGCCAATGGGTGATGTCCCTTACGCTTTCGTCTTTCTGTCGTAAGTGCAAAGACAGGCCGAGACGGGGCTGCTCATGGCTGGTACCGCAGACCGACAACTGCGACTCTATTGGTGGTGGCTCCTGTCACGAGCCTCACCGATGATGGCATGCTGTTAATACCTCCTGCAGTGTATAATATTGGGTGGGATTAATGAAGCCACGAACTACGACATCTACCATGGCGTTCGGCTGGATAGAGTTCGCCGTCAGGGGCACTGCAGTGTGGCTGCATACCGGCTGCATTTTGCCAGGGGGGGCCAAGGCCCCAGATCTGGGTGGACGAATCAGAAGGGGGAGAAGAGCCTAGCCTTCTGTCTGTCTTCAAACCCCGCTCAGACCAGCTGTTTTTGTCAAGCAAAGTCGTCATGTGTGGGCTTTGCCACATTCCGTGAAGGAAGGCGCGCATGACCAGACCAGGATTTCTCCCTCCCTATCAAGATAAGGGCGTGTGCAGGCGCGCAGGAGCAATGCAGGTACGGTACAGACGGAGAGAATCGTGGCAGCTTCCTTGCCACGGAGACGAATTGTCCGACCAGGGAGGAAACAGTGCTGGAGACCTGCCGCCGTGTGAGCGACTTGGTTTTGACACAAGTTGACACCAGTGCCAGGAGGAGAGTTTGTGTAAAGGAACCTACACCGGGTAGAAGAGACTGTACGTGTAGATGTGGGTAGGTGTGGCTGATGACAGGATTGCCAGCGAAGACAATCTTGTCCGGCGAGTGCTAGGTAAGTTATGAACAATCTACTAGGAAATCACGAGTGATTGGCAATTTCTCGGGCGAAGCTACTCGATTGGCAGATGACGCTGCCGTGCTGTCCGCGGGGGGGCCGAAGCGTCAACAGCACCGGGACCACCTCTCATGCATCTACTGTACGAGACTCGTGGTAGATAGACAGCCAGAAGTCAGTCTTTGAGCACGATAACAGAGAGAAATGGTCAGGAGAGGCAGCCAGAAAAGCACCAAAAGCATGCCTGGAGCCTGTAATCATATATGCCTGCAAAGCAGCAAATCAGTGGTGTTCTGGCTCCTGCAGCAGTTTTATCTGCAACACCTAATTATTGTGTAGACATGACAATGGATCCCCTTCCTGACTCATCTGTCACTCTCGTTGCTTTTGTCCTGTCCTTTGGGCAGAACCCTAGTGGGCGGGGGGGTGGCCTGGTCCACTGGGCACATGCCCTGATTGCCCAGCCCTGACTGGCACAGAGGGCAGGGATTAACCAAGCAGGGTGAGGTAGGTGTGGGCCTTGGCCATTGCCGGGCCCTGAGTGTGCCAATCTCAGCTGGAGCGGCCAGTGCCTTACAGAGGGAGTGGGTGCTGTGGCTGTGCGGGTGCGCGGTAAGTCGGATGCACGTCTTTCCCGCTTTCACTTTTTGCTCTCCTGCTGTCCACTGTCACTTGCTCTGCTGCTGCACCAACCCTTCTTGGCTCCTGTGAAGAGAGAGGCCTGTACAGGTCACTCTCCCGGGTCGCCGTCCGCTCTTTAACCCCAGCTGAGCTCGCCGGCGCTCCCCTGAGCCCACCGTCTGTCGCAGTGTGTGCGGCGGTCGAGAAGAGGAGGGAATCCTGAGAACGAGCGAGGAGAACACGAAAGATCGAGAGTGAGGAGAACACGAAGATCGAGAGCGAGAAAGAGAGAGAGAGTACAAGTTACAGGAAACACCAGAGGAAACGAAAGTGACGAAGAACCTGAAGACAAGACAAAGCAAGAGGAAAACAACAAGAAGCACAAAGACACCCACATCTAGACCTGGATCTCTATCTGCACATATATCTTATTCACTGTGCCCCCAGCATTTTCTAATGGTGGCCGTGGAGGAGTCTTGGAGTCACAAATAATCACCACGACGGCTGCGGTGCCTGGCCGCCTCCCGTCCTCTGGCCTTCTGGCTGGACCCAACACTGGACCCTTGAGCAACTCACGGCTTTGTCTTTGTTCATCCCCTCCATAATGGCGTCCGTCTCGGTATCGTCCCCCATCGTCTCGCACTTGTCAACTCAGCTTCCTTCTCGGTCTCCCCGGCGCCTGCAACAGCGGATGCCCTCCAAGATGTCGAGTTCTGAGCCACTGCCAGCCTTCTCCTTCCATCCGGCCACCGTCGAGCGAGCCGACCGAAGCGAGTCCGGTGATGATGAGAAGCCAGACGAACGCAAGCCAGACGAACGCAAGCCAGACGAACACAAGCCCGACGAAAACACCATGGACACTGCTGCCAAGAAGCCAACAACTCCCAGACCTGCTCTGCCTGACTTCAAGTTCAATCCTGGCGCCGGCCTACAAACCGAGCGCAGCCCCAGTCCCACACACCCCGTTCTGCAAGAGATGGCCTTGAACCAGCAGCGAGCGGCGCGCTCGGCTCGTCCTGGTCCCCTGTCGTCCTTCACTTTGCTTACCCATTCTGTCTCCGCCGAGACGTCGCCTAGCCCAACAAAATCGGGCTTTGCAGACACTCCGCATTCAGGTGGTATGGGCCACCGACGTCGCGGTAGTGAGTTCGTGGGCGGTGCTGGTGGTGCTGGTGGCGCCGCCACAGTGTCTCAGCTAGTCAGCTCAAGCCCAGAGAAGGCAGAATATCGACCACCACCAGTGACTGGCTACCCACGAGGCCACTCACATAGGCGCTCTCAAGCCGTCTCGATCTCAGACATCGATACTTCGGACCTGATAAAAGCCAGTGCTTTGTCCAAGTCACGCGCTGAACTCACGCCTACCACCCCCTCAGAGAGTCAGACTAATCTGCCTTTTACTGCCCACAGCAGCACTACGCCCACCTCTCGACGGTCTATCTCGCTGAGTCAATCTCCCGCGTCTTCGCCGCGACGCCGAGACAGCGCCCCCGGAGCCCGACCCCGGGTTGGCTTTGCTGACCGAGTCGATGTGATCCCCAGACCACTGTCTTTGATTTCGTCAGAAACCGAGGGTAGCTGCTCTACCATCCGCGGCGGCCATTCGCTCTCGGGCAGCATCAACTCGATTGCTAGCCCTACTCCAAAGCCTCCGACAGTTGTTGCCCCGCCAGTGCTCTTCGATCCTGAGAGTCCTGAGAGTCCTCCACAGCGGCCCAAGACTGCCGATGATGCTACTCTGCTCTCAGCAAGCACGACCGCCGCTGACCGATCGCTCCTTGTCGGTAGTCTCCCAAAGCGCCCACTGTCGGCCTCGAGTTCGCCTGCGGTCACCTTGTCTGGCAGCCCACCAACAAAGAAGAAGCACTTCTGGCCCAGATCGAATCCTGGCTCACCATTGCCCACGCCTAAGACGGAAGGGCGACATTCACTCGAAGCGGCTACGGCCTTGCCGGCTCTCCCTCCTACGATGACAGCCACTCCAACATCACCACGGGTTCAGGCGTCGCCGCAAAGATCGGCCAGTGTCAAGAAGCGTAAGTACTCGACTTGGACTGCGGGCATCTTTAGCAAGAGAGCGCGGAAGAGATCGTTGAAAGTGCAGAGCAAGCGTGTGCCTACACCGCCTCTGCAGCGTCGCACCAGCGACAAGATCAACAAGATCTTTGACCAGGACGATACAGTAGTTCTGCGAGAGCCATCCCCGGTCTCCCAACGCAGCGCTCCGCGACCAGTTACTGCTTATGCGGTGCCGTCTGCGACTTTCTCCTCTCCCCAGACGGAGGATTCGGAAGCAGCCACTCTAGATTTGGATGCGGCGCTCAGCTTCGGAGACGACAATGGACTTCACGACCTCAGCGGGCGATCTGGCACGTCGCGATATGCCAAGCTCCACAGCAGTGAGCGTCGCTCCTTGGATGCGTTTGGCGTCCTTCACAAGAGAGCAGAGTCGGCGCCTCTGATGCAGCCAGTCAATCGCAGTCTGTTCAATATGCAGCGTATGGGCAGCAACTCTTCCATCCGCGATGAGGTCTTTGACGAAGAAGAGGAAGATTTCTTCCTGGCACACAAATCCAATGGCGAAAGTGAGAGCGACACTGGCCGATCGTCATCCACCAAGATGGAGCAAGCCGTGCCTGCGGATGGCGGGCTCTCGGACGCTTTGGCAGAGGGAGTTGATGGCCTCGGTCTTTCAGTTGGCGCGGCTCCGGTTTCTGACGCAGTCGTAATCGTCGACCCAGACGACGAAATCACAGCAGCAGAACAGAGATCTTCCAAGTCTACGATTGAGGCACCCGTTCCCTCGGACCAGTTCATCAAACGCCCGGCGACGTCTCCGATGATCTTCCCCTATTCTGAGCCGCGTTCCACCTATGCTTCGTCAACCGAGGGGCGCACGACATCGGCATCGATGATTTCTTCACCGGATGCTGACCATATCTCGTTTGACAACTTGCCTCGCACGGCTCGCTATCTCACGGAACCCAGCTCAGAGTACATCCTGAAGACGTCGAATGAGGATCTTCCGTCGCTGTCGGACAGCATCTCCAGCGGAGTGATTCCTCGCTTCTCCAGCAGTGCCAATACGGCGTCGTCGATTGAACAGCGATCAGCCTCGGTCTGTGTGCCATCGACCAGCCGGAGCCAGAGTCTGCCATGGAAGCGTGCTAGCCTTGCTAGCCTCAACCGTCTCATCCCTGGAAGTGCTAACGGCAGCAAGCTCAAGTTTGAGGCTACACCATATCCGGCACAGGAAGAGAAGGCGAAGAAGAAGACAAACCGTCTCAGCAAGCTGATGAACTTCTGGCGATCGAAAGAGAAGGGCGAGGCTTCAGCATAAGAGACAAGACTTGCGAATTATCCCGCGAAAGGAGTGTGTGTTTTTGCACTCACAATCGCTTTACGATGTATGACACCCCAAAGTTCACTCAGCATGCGGCAGGCCTCATTACCTTTCAGCCAGCTTTTACGAATAATCCAGGGCTGGCAACTTTTGTTGATGGCTTGCCTTTGCCACCTATTATCCCAGCGGCGCAGTCGGCTTTGACATTTTACGCAAAGCTCAGCGCTTGGACAGGTCAGTACACATTTGGCTTGGCCGTTTTTCACTCGACTTCAGTGCAACAACTCTCCTTATTTTCATTCGACCAAATCAAGTCAATTCAGCTCAAGATCTGCGTTCAGCATCCTCGCTTTTTCCCCACGCTCCCGTGCGCCCAAGGCTGGTTAGGTATGAGGGCGAGAGCTGGTAGGGACGAGAAGCAATTCTAGGAACAGGACTAAAATGGTGGCGGCGGACGTGGTGGCACTGAGCTGGTTCAATTCCTCGTGTAGTTAGTAGACTGGGCAGATTTGCTTGCTGATTGGGCGCCGAGGGCATCAGAGAGATGGTTGCAGATGGCATTGCAGACCTATTGACAGTCTGAAGAAGAATGAAAACAGCGAACCAGTCTCGATCAAACCTTCCCTCCTTTGAGCTGCGTGCCTGCTTCGGTTAGAAGCTTGACTCCGCATTCCGCATTTGTGAGAACCAATGGGGCGCTGCCAAGCCCCGATGTGCCAAGCCCTGATTTGCCAACCCCTCGCTTATATTAAGTTGGATTCTGGCACATTGGGAAGGTACAGTGGCTTAACTTTAATCTGTATAGCTCCTGCCTCGTCTGCATCTTCGTCTGGAGTATCACACCACAGGGTGAAGACTGCGGAAACACAGCCAGCAGTACCAAATGCCAACACTGCCCACCGGTTGACTCTTTACCGATCTAGCTTCTAACATGACCAATTCCCCTTTATTTCCCTTTTCCGGTTTTCATGCATGACCATTAGTTCCCGCCGCTGCTGCTGCCGCCGCCGCCGCCGCCGCCGCCGCCTCCTCCTTTCCACCTGCAGCCTTTTCCTTGCCCACCGCCTCCTCCTTCTCGTCCGCCGGGGGCGACCCAGACGCAGCGATGGCGGCATCCTTGAAAACCGCAAAACTCGAGGGCGTCTCCTCGAGCACGGGGAAATGAAAGCCACACTGGGGGCACTGCTGCCGCAGCACCGCCTGCTCCTGGGCCAGCTCATACTTCTTATCCTCAGCCTTGTTGCATACTGGGCAGATGCGCAGCAAGCGGGTGCCGACTAGCTCAAAGTTGGTGATGATGTCCTCCATGATGGCCCCGTTGGCTGCCCACGTCTTGCAGAACTTGTGGTAGGTGTCCTTGTGCCAGTCGTACAGCGCCCCGCGGCTTGTCCAGAAACTGCACTCGTTGTACCAGCTCCGGTCGTCTGGGTGCTCCCACCAGGTCAGGTGTAGGAAGCCAGGCAGTTTCATCAGGTGGTGCCGTGTGTCGGCGAAGAGGACTTTGAATTTTTCATATGCGTCTGGGCTGGAGAAGCGCACCCGCTGCATGCTCAGGTAGATGGGCATTTTTGTGGAGGGTGTTGTTTCCTTGTTGTTGCTGGTTTTTGAAGAAGGAATTGGACTGTCAAGGCGAGGAGGGCGATCTATTCAGCGGGTATTTATATGTGCGTACCTCTCTCAACATGTGTATATATTTTCCCCTCTTATTAATCCATCTGACACTGGGTAATGCGGCATCGTGGACTGTGTTACCTTGGGTTGCCGTGGCCATTTGATCGTGACAGCGAATGAGTTGTGCTGTATATCGCTTATCAGCCGAGCAGTACAGCCCCAACAAGTGGGGGGGAGAGAGATAAGTGTTCATTCTGTGATACTTGATACCCCGTGACTGCAGACGTCGAGTCAGTTCACATTCACCAATCACCCGCAATATCGCTCGTTTAGATCTCCCTCGACGTATGATATCGAGTGCCAAAACACCATGGGCCGATCAGCAATGACAGGCCCAGGGCGGGCGGGGGGAGGGCGGTCCTTCTCCTCCTCAGCTTTACCCCAACTCTATCCCATTCTCTGCCTAGCCCAGTCTTGCCTCCCCCTGATCGTTGGTCAAGGCGCTGTGGTAACTGTGCTCCCACGCTATGGCACTGAGCGGGCAGGGACGAAAAGCTGGTGATCTACACTGGTCAGATACGAACCCCTCTCCATCAGGCCTTGCAAGCACTCTATCTTCTGCCCTCAATTGGCCAGAGGCGGGTAACCCTGATCGTTGGGAAGGAGGGGGGGTCGAGTCAGTTCAGCGTCGACATCCTATACGACGACTGCAAAAACCATGGTCGGAATACTTGGTCGGTGGTGAGGTATATATAAGATGGGTGGACAACGCAGCGTCGTGCACGGGAAGAAGAAGGACCAGACAAGATCGATCACACACTACTTCTTCTACTCTGCTTCTTCACTTGATCAAAGATATTTGAAAATTCATACATCATGTTCGAGGCACAACCCAAGAGCCACGTCGTCCACAGCGGCGTCCAATGCCCCGCGCCAGAGCAGTGGGTGCCGTTTGAGTGGGAGGAGCCAGACACAGGCAAGCACACGCACGGCGAAGTGACAGTCAGCCGCGCCTTCGGCTCCTCTGGCACGCTATGTGCCGGCTTCTGGCGCACAGGCCCAACGTCTCCCAACTGCCGGGCCGACGGGTCCAACAACGCGGACTACTCTGCGCCGCTGGGCGACGAGACAGCATGCGTGCTGGACGGCACGGCCACCTTGACCGTCCACTCCACCGGGCAGAAATTCCGCGTCGGCCCGGGCTCCATCATCAGCTCGCCCAAGGGACTCAAGGTCAACTGGGACATTGACGGCCCGTGGTTCAAGAAATGGTGGTGCATCTACAGCGGCACTGCCCCTGAGCCAGAGGTGAGTAAGCACAAGCTGGAGCTGAAGATCAGCCATGTCAGCGACAACCCGGCCGAGTGGACTGAGTACCACTTCACCGAGCCCAAGGAGGGCGCCCTCGTCGCTGGTGAGCTGTACTTTATCCGCCAGTACGGCTCGACCTCGACCATGCTGAGCGGCGTGTGGCGCTCGGGCAAGGGAATTGCTGGCTCTGATGTGGACAGTGCGGGCTCCCTGACCACGCCTTACACTGGTGTGCTCGGCGACGAGACCATTCTCCTGCTGGAGGGAGAAGTCGAGGTCACTGAGACGGAGAGTGGCAAGAAACACAATTTCAGGGCGGGTGACTCTATCGGCCTCACCTCCGGCATGCACATCACCTGGGTGTCCAAGGGCCCGTTTACCAAGAAGCTGTGGGTGATCAGCCGTGACACTGTGCCCAACTGAATGTTGAATAATAGCTAGCATTCGGGAGAGAACTAGTGTAGCACAGTGAAAGGAAATGAAAGGAAATGAAATGAAATGAAATGAAATGAAATGAAATGACAGTAGAAACTGTTCCAAACCGTGGCCCGCTTTTTGTCATTTCACCAACCTGTTTTTCCAATCCAACTCCTGTTCTTTTGCTCCTTCGCTCCTTCGCTCCTTTGCTCCTTCCCTGCTCCAGGCATTCGGGTTCATTCAAGTACATGACGTCATAAAGATAGGCAGGCCTCGTTCATCGGCAGCAAGGTGCGAGTTCGGCCTGAGACCATGGACATGCTGGGCATGAAGTCGAGGTTATACATTTCGTTTGCACCACCAGCAGCACCAGCAGCAGCAGCAGCAGATGGCGTCCACAGCTCAGCTTCCACAACGGACGGCGTCTGATCTCCCTGTTGGTCTCCTCCCTTAGGGGTGGTGCTGGCGACGGGCATTACAGGCCCAGCCCTGGATGGTGCCGGAGTAGACGGCAACGATGCGCCGCCTGGCTTCCTCCACCTCCGCGGCCCCAGCCCTAGGGACACGGGTGGAGGGATGCTGTTGGTGGCGGGGATTTCGCTGACAAGTTCGGGAAAGCGGGCGAAAAAATCGGGGGCCATGGTCCAGCTGTTGATATCTCCGACGCGGTTGTCGAAGTCGGCGGTCGTCTTGAAGAGGCCGGTGTGGGGATCGCGCGTGAAGCAGTCGGCAAAGTCGTTGGGCCAAAGAAGCCGCATGTTGTTCTGGTACAAGAACCAGAAGTCGTTGCCACAGTAGGCATGCTGGTTCAGGACAAAGCGCTCGCGGAAGCCGGGCCAGGCAAAGAAGTCAATGGCATAAGCGTGAGGCAGATTCTGCTGTGACGGCTTGTAGCTGTACCACGGCGGAAGGTTCATGAAGCGCTCGGCATTGGGTTGTAGGCTGAACTGGAGCAGTAGGTGCATGGCCTTGAGCATGGCCAGCCGCTCGGGCTTGGGCATCGAGGGGAAGAGGAACTCGTCAATGCGGGACAGGAGCATCCAGATCGGATGCGGATTCTCGCGTCGCACCGCGTCCCAGCCGTGCAGCAGAGCCCGGATCGGTACGTCGTCCGAGTCCATGTCCGACGCCGGCTGGAGACCCTCGGGCCATTCGAACCGCTCCTCCAGCACCTCGCACGCGAACCGCCAGAAGTTGCCCTGCCAGAGAGCCGACTGGCCGCTGCGACGGCTGATGTGGCTGCCACAGGCACCGCAGGACATCTGACCTGCCTTGTTGTCCTTTGCAGCCTGATGCTGGGGGGCGACGACGACAACTGACTGGCTCGGATAGGGGCTGTGTGTTGCAAGCGATGATGATACACAGTCGTAATCCTGGGAATTCACATTCGTCTCGTCAAAGGTGGTGGTGGCGGTGGTGAACACACTGGCCGTGTCGTTGAAGACAGAAGGTGAGTTAGTGGTGGTGGTGGTGGTGTTCAACACAGCATCCTCGTCCAAACAAGTCACCATGCCTGGTTGGAGTAAGTAGCTGTTGTCCCTTGGAAACGAGGAATTTGCGAGCGGAATATGGTCTGCTGATGGCGAGGAAGAGGCCCGGCTGCTGCTGCTGCTGTTGTTATAATTATTATTGTTAAGATGGAACTTGGGTCCATGCAGATTCAGGGCTGTCCGGAGCGTATCCAGTGTCCGCAGCATGCCTTCTTTCTCTGCTTCTGTCTCTCTCAGCTTCTGGGCTGTCAGCGCCTCGCGGCCTCGCAACTCTTCCACCAGGCCTTCGAGGTATGCTATGCGTGACTTGGTTCGCTCGCGTGCCTCGCGCTGACATCGTCGGTCAGTTTCTCGCTTCCTCAGCCGTCTCAGCGATACCTCGCCGGACTCTTGCGCGCGACTCGAGTGGCTCACGCGAGGTTTCAACGCGGCCATGCCTGACGCAGCAGAGGGCATGATGATGATGATGCTGATGATGCTGATGCTGATGATGATGACGATGATGATGATGCATCAATATGTAGGTGTTAGGAGACCATTGACAAGACTACAATGCAAATCAAGATAAAACTAAAGGGCAGTCATTGATCAGTGATTCGGTTATCTACCAACGGGCCATATTCAGGGCCCGTCACCATGGGGTTGGGCTCCATTAAACCGAAGCCGCCCGACGATAAGAGAGCGACTGGTTTCGCATGACGGCTCACGTGCCTATCCTGGTTTAGCACCCCCGAGCCAAGGATCATTTAAGCTTATTTAGTGTTGATTAGGCTCTAGAGATTAGCTTTCCGGCCCCACAACCCCCCTCTCCCTCTGCGAGTTAATTATAATCTAATTATAATCTGCTCAACAACAGCTTCTCCTGGTGGAGGGGCATCATAAAAAATCTCAACTCATCATCTCCTGATGAATGAATGATGAAGCAGAAAAATGGGCAGACGATTGCAACAGGGCTGAATTCTCATCATCGTGACAGCATGAGCCATGACCAGCCTCCCGTCCATGGACAGACAGGACAGCGACAGCGACAGCGACAGCTACAACACTGCCCCCTTCTAGAGAGTTCCTCACCATACTGTATACGAACACAGCGACCGCGACCGCCAATTAGGAAGAAATAGACAACACGATGAAACGACAAAAAACAAGAACTCCCAATTGTCAAACAAAAAGCTTGTGGTAATGACGACGATGACGATGATGATTGATAGCCCAATCTCTCCATATTTCTCTCTTTCTCTTTCTCTCTCTCTCTCCCCATCTCTTCCGACCAGTTTGACAGGCTGGTAGTAATGTTGTTGTTGTTGTTGTTGTTGTTGTTGTTGTCCTCTTCCCACTTATTGACCTGGTGGCTTAGCTCAACTAGCTCGATTACATTTCCAAAGCAGATCTCGGACCTGTCACCCCCCTAACAAACAAAACATCAAATAGTAAGCCGACTACCTACTTTGTTTTAAAAAAAAGAAAAAAAAAATTGAAAAAAAAAAAAAAAAACCAAAAAGACAAGACCTTTTTTTTCCTTTTCAGCACAACAGGACAGGTCAGAAAAGAAAGATAAAAAAACAACAAAGTACACAACAAGCTCTATCTATCTGTCCGTCATATCATTGATGGGAGGGGAGGGGAGGAAGGTTTAGTTAGGTTCAGGTATGAAACAGACTTACTTGGCCAGTGCAGTGGCCAGCCATAGGGAAGATGAGGACGAGCGAAACAAACACAGACAGATCCGATCCGATCTTTCCCCCCCCCGCTCAACCCGATCGATCCTTTTTCCTTGCCTTGTCGACATGTCAATCGATCGTAAGACGAAAATATATGATGTCACTCACATAGTAGTAGGTCTGCCTGTCTCTGTCTTTGCTCAAGGTATGAAAAAGATATACCAAGATATATATCATACCATACCATTCACAACAGTTTTCAATGTACCCATAGCACAGTACATTCAATTTGATAATTGACTGACCGGACCCTCCCAAGCAAAAAGAGATAAAAAAGAAAATGTAGAAAACACCATTAATCATAACAAAAAGATTCCGCTCTCTCTCTCACATACACACCCACGCAAATGCTCATGCATGCTCACATGTACACCAAAGGCACCGACACAAGACTGCTGTTGCTCCGCTGCTCCGTCGTCCGTTCCCGCGAACTACCGCTGCTTCGTCATAGTCGTAGTCGTCGTCGACATGGTCATTACTCCTTGTTGTGGTCCTGTTGTTGTCGTCGTGACACTCCCGGTACTACCACCAAGAACAACAGCCTGTGCATGGGCAGTCGCCGCAAAACTGGCACTAACAACTCGCCCGCTCACCTTGCGGACTTTGCCCTTTTCCTCGCCGCCGCTTCGTCGCGGGCTCTCGCGCTCGCGCATGCTGCCGCGCGTCTTGGCTACGCTCATCGCGCCCATGCCACTGGCGCTGCGGGGCACTTTTGGCCTCGAGCTGGTGCGAGTGGAGCCTCCGTCAGATATGCTGAGCTTGGTCATCTTGACGTCCTGCGGCTGCGAAGAGGCAAGGTTCTCTTGATCTTCGGCCCAGATGGTGGCTGCCACCGTTTCCTGTTGCATCATATCGACAGATTCTACCTGGTTTTGCTGGCCACTGTCTTCATAGATTCCGACCATGTCGCTCATGTCGATCGTCTTGGTCGAGGTGGTAGTAGTTGTGGTGCTGGTGGTATATGATACGCTGCGTGCTTTCCCCTTCATATTGGGCGACCGACTCTGACTCCGGCGAGCGGCCAGTCTCTGTAGAATGTACTCCTCGTCCGCATCGGCACCCGAGCTCGAGTTGCTGTTCCGCTGTTTCTCCCGGCCGTTGACGGCGGCGTCTGAGTCTGCTCGGCTGCTCGTGCGGAAGCCACCAGAGGCCGATCGCCCAACCGGCTGGCTTCGCACATCCATACGCGCGTACTTTCTCGGCTGGCCGGGTGTGGGAGCGGGCAGGTTCTCATCTGATACCTGCGCAGTGCTAGCAACATCGTTGCCGTCAATCTCCCCCAGCGCTGCCCGGCGTGGACTGGCCTTGCTGGGAGTGGTCGTCATGTACGTCTTGGACACGCTCCTGGGCGTCGACGGCTTCATGGCCCTCCTCTCGGCCTCCATCTTGGCCTTGAATTGGTCTTCGAACTGCCATTCGCGGAACGTGCCTTGGTTCATGTAAAGCCAATGCTGCTGAGGGCCAACCACCATGCCCGGACGCATGAAGCGCATGAAAGCGATGACTTCGTTGGCAGTGAAGCCGTGTCTGTAGATGAGATATGCGCCGATCAGGCATCCTGTCCTGCCAAGGCCGGCTTTGCAGTGGACAGCAATTGCCTTGTTGTTGTTGATCGCACCCTGGGCCAGCCGGATGAACTTGTGAACGATCGACAGGCTAGGGCATGTGCCATCCTCAAAGATCATGTCGACGTGTTGGATGCCCAGCGCGGTGAAGTACGAGGGACAGTAGAGCTCCGAGTTTAGCCGGACCACCAGGCCGACGTTGCGGTTGACAAAATGGTCAAGCACGATCTTGAACGGTTCTGAGATATTCGCCGAGGGAATCTCAGCAACGCACGATGGCAACGCCGCAAATGCCGGTGTTGATGGCGGTATCGGTGCCACAGGCTCTGACTGGGGTGACGCAAAGGCGACAAACTGGGGAGAGACCCAGTTGAAATCGCCCATGTCGACGCGTTCATGCGTCTCGTATCTGCCGGAATCAGGTCAGTCATGTGCCCGCCCGTCTGAAGCTCTTTCTTGTTGATCAACTCACTCTTCAAGGTTGAAGTCCTTGAGCTGGCACAGCTGCTCCTCCTTGGCCTTCCACACCCCATACACCACATCTTGAATGTTGAGCACAAAGTCTGCCTGGCTGTAGCCGGCATCGCGGAAGGGCATGTAGGGCGGGTCGGCCTGTGCAATGGGTGCCAGGGCCAGATGAGGCGGCCACGCCTGGATCAAGACCATGTAGCACGCCACCAGACACGCCGCATTGGCCCGGCTTCGCGAGTCCGCGCGGCTCCAAAACACGACGGCTCTGTCGCTGTTGGCCGGGTCGCCGAGAATCTCATGGAAGAGCACGGCAAAGCGGTACAGGTGGCCAATGTGCAGTGGGCCAAAGTCGGCGTGGAAGGCATTGTACACCAGACTGTCGTCTATTGTGAAGTATACCGGAGCTGGCCGTCCAGCAGCAAGGCTGGCTGATGCATGTGTGCGGCCAGACCTCTTGGACGGCGACCGTTTCGCGCGAGGCGGGTATGGGAAGGGCGTGTGCTCGTTGGGCGGGTGCGTGTACGAGGCCAGGTAGAGCCGGTCTGTTGGGGTCGGTCAGATTGGTTGTGGGACAAACAGCAGAGCGGAGCAGGGGCATACCTTGAATGTATTCGATCACCTGCCCGTAGCTGACGGGATGCGCCAACGCCGGAGCCATCGAGCTTGCCTGGCCGAGTCGCCCCGTTCACGCTGCTTGCTCTCCTGTTGCAGGCGCTGGACCTTGGGACCCGGATAGGTGGGAGTAGTATGAGAAACAGCAGGAGCAGGATCAGGATCAGGAGCAGGAGCAGGAGCAGCAGCAGCGGCAGCAGCGCCTTCAAGAGCTCGGTGGAAGGGGGTGCGTAGGGATGTGGGAAGAATGAGCTGCGCGAGGCGGCGTCGACGACAGCAATGAGATGATAAATAGACAATGCTAACAAGCGGCCATAATCTAGAAGTGCTAAGAGGATGGGAGCAAGGAACAAAGCAGGCGAAGGAAGGTCTATAGGAACAAGATCTATCCAGCGCCGAGAGAGCTAAAACATGTATCGTTCAGTGAATGGGCCGCCGTCGTACTGACCACTTCGTCGCCACGGCAATCGCACACAAGCGCCAAAACCGAAGAGGTGGAGTGCCAAGGCGGCGGTTGCCACGACAACCCCGCCAAAACAGAGCCACGGCACGTGCTCAGGGCCTACTCATAGTACGTCATTGGCGCCTCAACTCTCGGCTTGGCCCACTGTAATGCAAATCGGAGCAAACGGAGGAAATCTGCGTCAGCTTACGAGTCGGAAAACTCACGACGACGACGACGACGACGACAGCAACGGCGGTAATAACAGCGGCAACATCAACGACGACGACAGCAACGGTGGTGACAGTGTCTTCGACACCCCCACCGCTCACCATGCCGCCACCTACAGACTTCCCATGCTCGCTGTGCGTACAGTCCCGCTGACTTGCAAGTCCATCGGCATAACAAGTGCCACCAGGGTCATTGACATCCCGCTCCCAACACATCGCCTGGCATCAACAGCGCTTCAGGCTCTCCAAGTAGATGCTGAATTGTCCCCTCTAGTCCGCCGCCAGTTGTCCCTGGTCTCCCCCGACGCAGCAACCAGTGTGTCGAATGGGATCAATGGCCACTCCGACGCAGCAACCAGTGTGTTGAATGGCCACTCCTCCAGTCACAATGGCACCACAGTCCTCCACACCGAGTACCAGGCAACCACCAACCGCATGTTGCGAGTTGCCGTCAATGGCTTCTTCGAGTCGCTCGGGGTCGTTTTGCAGGTAATGGAGGAACTCGACGTCGGCGCGCTGGCCGCCAAATGACCGACTCATTGCATTGCACTCTGGCAGTCTTGCAGTCCGTCGATTGCTCTCTCTCACCCTCCAAGTCCAGAGCTATTGCCCCATATTCTCTCGGATCTTCTACACCTCGTACCGTCGCTGAAGCATGTCACACACCCCTGTCAGACGCCTGCCTGTCAGCAGCTCTCTTAGCTGCCTGTTTGGACGTCAGTTTCACCTTGTACTCGAATCTAACGTTCGGCACGTCAAATCTCGTGCTGCTCAGGACACGCTCATCAAGGCCCCTCTGCGGTTTGGCATGCTCCGGACGGGCCTTGCCATCGTCCAAGTAGTCTTTGATAACCAGCCCAAGTCCTTGCTCGGACAAGGCCCCGAACGTATCCTTGATCAATCGGGTGTTGTTCTGCGTGCTTTCGCCATCAGAGCTTGGTCGATCCGTTGGCACTGACTCGTTTTGCGGAATCATACCAGCGACGATAGTATGGCTGATATTGTTCCTGAATTCTCTTTGGGTATGGCTGACGACGGCGGTCTCGTTGGGTTCGTTCACGCAAATGAAAAACTGTACTGCGCCGCCTTCTTGCACGAGATGCTGCACCTTGCCTGATTGTGTGATGTCCTCCATGATTTGCCCGGCATCTTCCTGCATCTTCGTGTCATCGGGCGTTGCATGGCGACCACTACCATCATGAATCCCATGGCCAGTTGCTGGTTCCAGAGACAAAAGTCCCTTCTTCTGACCCCATCCCCCCCCACCGCCGGTGACGCGTAGCAGTCGAGCTCCGCCATCGAGCGAAGCCTTGATTTTGGCACTAATTGCAGTTGGCGCTCGTACACTCAGAACTGGGCTCGCATCCGGGTCATGCACCAGTGCAAATACCAGAACTTTGCCACCAACAAGAGCATTATCATGAGTCTTGATGAACTCTGGCACGCTGGTCTCCAGTTCCTGGGCTGCGGGAACAACTTTGCCATCGACTTCGATCTCCCGAATGATGTTTCCCAACGCCGTTCGGATGGGCCGTGGGTTCGTTAGCGGTGTCAGCGGCATGATTGATCCAAATAGGGCGCCTGATGGAACGCCAGCATGTAGCATGTAATCCTTCAGATACCGAAATCCTCGTTTTAGTTTCGGTGATTTTGACGAACCCCTTCGTTTACGCCTCCACAGGCTCTCGGCAAGGGTGGAATGCCTTCCGTTGACAAACAACGTGTTGGCCATAGCCAGGTGGAGCTCGTGTGTGCCGAATGTGTCGGCCTGGCCATCGGCACCGGGATACCGTAGGCGATCAGCAATAGAGCCGAAGCGGAGAACCGCCGGCTGGTCACTGTGCTTATCCGCGTCATGCAGCACTTGGGACAGGAATGAGTTGGTCAAAATCACCGACACACCCTCTGCGGCCGGTGATCCTGGCCTGGCATTGTACGCCGACCCGGGCACCTTATCCACAATGCCCGTCACCACCCGAATCACGGGCTGAACCGAATCCGTTTCCAGGTAGCGCCGACACAGGTGTGATAGGATCCGTTTGACCACATCTTCCGTGTGGAAACGCGCCAGCTGAGGCGTGAAAAGCAAGACCACGGTCGTGACGGTAAAGTCAACCTCCCCATCAGGTAGCTCAAGGAGCAGGTCCTTGGTCTTCTGTAGAATCATCATTTAGCCACCTCTGTCATCTTTGTACTATAAGATCTCGGCCTGTAAGACTTACAACCGAGGCAGGGTCCTTCACCACTACCGTGCCAGCCCAGCTTCGCAAGCCTTCTTGAGATCGAGCGATTAGAAGTTCGCGGGTATCATACCGTGGAGGACGTGAGGTGGCAGTTGAACTTCCGGGCGTAACATTCCGAATCCTGAAGGGAAGGGGGTCAACAGCCGCCGGACCTGATCGTTTTTGAGAGTCTTGTTCGCCAGGCTGGAGATGATTCTCAACTCCTCTATCTGGAGCAAACCACGCCCGAGAATGGCTGATTGACCGAGCCTGGTTGAGGATTAAGTTGTGAAGTCGGATTCCTCCTCGAGCTCGAGGTACCACCAGCATCATCCAATCAATCAATCAATCAATAGGGCGTCAATGACTGGTGAAAGAAAACAGTTATAGCCAGCTGCAACAGGAATCCAAGGCCTCGACGACAAAAATCAAATCACCTCAAATAAATATGGCAAGTCAGCTTGTTGAAGATATTAAATGTCCTGCTGCTGTACAGTGCTGCACTGTGTTGCGTACCTTCCCCAGTGAAATTTAATAGTCCAGGGGGAAAGAGCCCCCCCCGGCCCCCGGCCCCCTTTTGGGGAGATGCTAATGCCGTCCTATACTTTCCTATACTTTCCCTGTCCTGGCTAAGCTAACTTCCTTTCCTCACTATACTTCAGGCGCCGCTTTACCTGGAGGTGTGTTCAATCGCTAATATAATCCGAACGGACCGTGAACGCTTTCAAGAGCTGATTGTCACGGCGCGCGCACGCGCGTTGCACAGTCAACCGAGTCAACCGAGTCATCGAGTAATCGACCCGTCTCGCTCCGCAAGCTGGTTTCAAGCTTTCGCTTGTACTTAATAGCAGGGAGCTCGTGTGACTCTGATCATGCTTCATGCACCAACGGCACAGTCCTGGGGTCTCGCGCGTCGAATTGTCCTCTTCACCTTATCCGAACACGGACGTGCGGGGGTTTAGAGTAGGAATTGATAAGCTATGTTCCTGATTCGAATCTCTGGCTCGACTACACAGATAAATGGAAGCAAAATCTAGAGGTGATGACTGTGCATTATGGTGATTAGGTAACTAGAGCGTGGTTATGCCATGCGGTCCCAGCAGCCGTGTACATATCGTTATATACCCATTGTGGTTCCAGAGCAGGAAAAATCTCCAAAGTGAATCCGAGTGTGATTTTACCATTGTGTGAAATCCAGATGCTGGCCATTGCCTCCCCCCAACTCGCGCGGAAAGAAGAGTGATAGCGAAAATGGCTCCGTCAATATATGGGTTGGGCCATCATGCGTTGGAAATCGATGCCAGATTGCGATAGTATAATGGCTGGCCGGGACCGACAAACAAAGCAAATGGGATATCTCAGGGCAGATGAAGGGTGGGGACGGTCTCCATCAGGGAGGGGGAGCGGGGGTGAGCGGTCCGTGTTCGAGGCGGCGGCAGGAAGGAGAGAGATTTCGACCCAAACGGGCGACGTCTAGTACTTCAAGATGATGTACCTGCACAAAGCGATGAGCATGAGGCGCGTGCAAGAGACAGGTGGAGAGAGTAGAGAATGTAGACCGGTCCAAAGCCGAGGGGTTGGAGGACTGATGCCCAGCCGAGGGGAGGGGGACGCGCGCTTACAGAGCATGAATGATACCGGGGATGTAACCCAGGATGGTCAACAAGATGTTGATGAAGAAGTCGGCATTGCAGCCGCGCTCAAGGAAGACACCGAGAGGGGGCAGGACGATGGCCAGGACGACCTTGATGATGTCGCTGTTTGAGGGGAGATTAGTGACCTGATCTGACACAGCGCGCGCGAGAGAGCTGTGCGGCGGGCGGCGGGCGCGGAAGCTGGCGGAAATGACTCACGAAGCGGTGAAAGGCATTGCGAGCGGTGTCTTAAGACTTTGGTGAGGTTTGGAACGAAAGTTGACGAGCTTCAAAGAATGAAGAGCAGTGTCAGATGGCGGCGGCGGTGGACGGGCTGGACGGTGAGAGGAGAATAAATAAGCAGAGGAAGATAAAGCGGGAAAGGTGGCAGTGAACCTACCTAGCTTTTAATTAAGACTTTAGGCTTCTTGGGGCAGGGATGGCCCCCCGGGTGGGTCGGTGTAATTATACCCGTATACTCTAACTCTAGTACGGGCCGTACATGCTTAATACCAGTCGTGATCCCAGTTCAGGAACGTGGTTGCCTGGAACTGTGCGCCGCGCGCGGAGAATGCACTTGCCCGCCTGAACTGCTGTTTTTCCTTACAGTAGCCATAAGTTACACGTGTAATACCAATGCCCCTCCAATCTTGCAGGTGGCTTGACCAGCAGATCCAGTCCTCCGAATACAGAACCCCGACAAATCCCATCACTTACACATCTCGTACCTGCACCTGTACATGTACGTGTAGTGTACATGTAAGCAGACATTGTTCCAAACGGCCAATACCAGTACGTACACTCGTAGCTTGAAAAATTACCAAACTGCAAAACACTGCCCCAGCTGTGTGACGTGTGATGGCTGGTGTCCTGAGCTGCCCTGATCCAATGACCTCGAGTCACATGGGGCCCTTCCTTGGTGTGATGCGCTCATCATAAACAGGCGTGTGGCTGATAGCAAAACAAAACAAAGACAACAGACATATCTACTCTAATCTGTGACGCCATCCGGCCGACTCTTCCTCCCCTATCAAAATACTGCGTTTTGGTCCAAGGTACACACGTACATAACCGCCCTTGGTGCGCAGCCTCACCCAATCTTAAACTTCTCACCCTTATGTGGCGCAGTCCAGCAAAACTCGTAGATCATAGCATCATAGCAGCATAGCATCATAGCATCATACCGTAGTCTGATGCTGACACTCATCACCATCCCCAGCCTCCGGACGCTCTTGCATAAGTGGCACGGAGTAGCGTAATTTACCGCCAATGCATACGTCACAGTCTTCTTGATTCGGCGTCTGTCATGACTAAGCTTCGATATTAAGTTGCGGATTCAGCCTTGCCATGACTCTTACATCTTGCTGTCGGCTGTCCCGTCTGCGCCTCGATCAAGTTCTGCATTCCAATGCCTTGAAAGTCATGCTGCCCTTTCAGCTCAGGGGTCAATCCATCAGCTCAGTGTCAATCCATCATCCCGCACGAGGCCCAACCTTGCTTCTTCCTTCAAGACCCGACCCTCAAGTAAACAAGGTGGAGTAAGCAACTGCAGATCATGGGGAATTCATTGTGTATTCAGGTGGTGGCAGCCCGCGACGTCCTATACCATTGTACGCAAATCTAGTATCCAGGAATCCAACTGCCGGTTGAGAAGATTGCCCAATACTGCCCTGCCCGGGTGAATGGCAGCCTCTGCCAGCGGCCATCCATAAAACGAAATAACCAGAAACCCTAATTAGGTCAAAAAAAAGCATTGCTGCCGTCCCCAAACGCGAGGTTGAACGCCGTTCTGCCAGCTTCCTCCCAGATGTTTTCACCAGATGGGCGAATTCAAATCAGCTGCATTGAGAGTGGTTGGTTGGTTAGTTGGTTGGTTGGTTGGTTCGAGGCTGCAATCACAGACCCCGCAACATGACGGTCCGTTCGCTCTGTAGTTTGGCAGCGTTGCGATCCTTGTCTGCCTGTCGTGCATTTTGCAGCCCCGAGCAATTGTGCGATTCGAGCATGCGGTGCTTGCCACAGAATCTCTTCTGGCAGAAGCCGCAGTCGCCAACAATCGGCGGGGCAAGAGCCTTGCAGTCAGCCTTGGAACACCGCGGCCTGCTGGGTCTCTTCGACGGTGTGCTTGTGCGGGATGTGGATGCCGGTGTTGGCGTTGCCGGCGTTGAGGAGGTGGTGGGTGTGTCGGTGGGTGAGCCGGCTGCCGGGATGGCCACAGGCTCTTGTGTGGGAGAAGCTGAGCGGCGGGAAGGAGGGTCTAGCTTCAGGAGTGAGCTCTCTTGCAGCTTGAGTTGTGCCACCGTGCTCGGCGGATCTAAGGGCTTGCCGTCCATGACAAGTCGCACGTCGGTGGCGAGGGTGGTGGAGGCGGAGAGGAACTCGAGGATGTTGGAGACGGTGTGGATGGGCCGGATGTTGAGTTTGATGGCTAGATGAAGCGTCAGCGCAATGGTATATATATACACAGCCGCAGTTAGCAAAACAAAATGAGGGCTACAACTCACTCTTGCCGTCGCAGATGGTGACATTTATGGGGATGTTGTCCACAGACAGCTCCTTGGTCGAGGTGACCGAGGTGGTTGAGCCTGATCTTGACCGCATTTTGAGCACGACTAGCGTGGCGCAGATCGACAGGAATGATTTGAAAGATGGAAGGCGGTGGAAAGCAGCGGTGCAACAAGACCGGAGGTGGAGAATGGCTTTGTGGCGCGGGAGGCGCGGGAGAGGCAACCAACCAAGGCGGAAGGCCGGATGGTCACTGGCAACGGGCAACTGGCAACGGGGGAGCAGGTGCGATATGGCGGAGAGAGAAGGTGGTGATGAGAGCGACTGGCAGAGCGACTGGCAGAGCGACTGGCAGCAATGGTGCGGGATAATATGAGGTGCAGCTGGCTGGAAATGAGCTGATCAGATGAGATGCGGAGGATAGGTGGAAAATGGGTGCATGGGGGTGAATACCAACAAAGGTGGCTCCTTGCCCGTTGAAGTACTTGGGGGGGTGAGTGAAGGTGGCTAATCAGCCGCTACGCTATCTCCATTCGAGGCGCTCGGCTGCTAATAATTAATGCGACCCAGGTCACAAGTGCAACCCGGCCGAGTGGACAGCAGTGGACTCGGCTTTTTGCCGCTGCTGGTGCTGCTGCATTTTCCCGCGGCTGGTGTGGCGCTGGTTCGGTCCTGGGATCGGTGGCGTTTGGTGTTAACCACAGGGTCCTCACACCCGATGGGTTTTAGACTTGCCCCTAACGACCTATTAGCCGGCCAGACGCCCCGTGGCAGCCTGGCAGGTGCACTAAACACCTCCCCCCCACCGCCCCCCCGGAAGGCCTCCAGGCCGGGCCTAGCTCAGCCGAAGCCTTTAACTGGATTGTCCTTCCGCCTTCAGAGCCCTTAGAGCCCTTAGAGATGGCTGCGCCCACCCAATCCAATGGGCGAGGTGTCAGCCAAGTTGAGCGTTTTCCTAACCACACAGCCGCTTTTGGGCTGCAACCATCTCTGCCTGCGTCCTGCATAACCTACTCGCTAATTAACCCTGCCTATGCACTTTGCCATGGAGCTTGTCGACGCGTCAGGAAGGGACGGTCGCATGAATCTATTGCCTTGTTAGCCACCACCCAGGGCAGGATCGTAGACGTCGCCTCATCCAGCCATGGTTGCTTCTGATTGCATAGCATGTTCGGCTAACGGCCTTGTCTTGGGCCGCTGTGCGGACAACGACTGACTCATGTGTGTGCGTGTGCGTGTGTGCGTTCGTGTGTGTACGTGTGAGGGTGTCTCGTGAGAACAAGGCTTTGACTGATGAGTGTACGTGCGTACCTAATTAATTGAAATCGGCCGAAAATTTGCCCTCGTGCGTTATCGGGAGTAACGTTGCCTCTCTGCACACTGATCGTGTGAGCACTGAGCACAACCCGTACAGCTGCCATCAATCGCGTCATGGGCCTGTCATCTTACTGTATATCTGGCCAAGCTCCTGGCTAATGCAACTGCTCAATCGGCTCCACCTCCACGACATCGCATGCGGCATGATCGCTATCAATCGTTATAGTCAGTCCCACATGCATATCACTTCGCCCTTTGAGTCTCTTCCGGTGCCTGCCAGCCCGTATTGTGTTTCCCCCCCCAGCAGTCTTCTTGCCGAACCTGGGCGGGCTGCGCGTGTTGAGGTTAGCAATCATTCCTCCGTCGGGACAATTGCCCGTATCCCGACTCGTCAGCTCCGACTCATGGCATGCGCCACGCCATGTGCCACTCATGTGCCACCACTTACTTCACTTCACTTCAGGTTCCATCAGTCTTGCCCGCATCGGGATCCAGGTAGTCATCCCTCTCTGCAGCCTCATACTCGCCCACCAGGTCCATGACGACCTCCTTGGCCTCGTCAAACTCGCCCAGGCCGTCGGAGAACGGGGCCTCCTTCTTGTATTGCTCTAGATATGCATTGCGTTTTCTCATCTTGTCGTACTGCACAACAATCCGGCGGAAGAGGGTTGCAACTGATGTGTGGTTGGCCAACATCAGCCCCGACACCCGGTGTGTGTTCTGAAGGTATGGCGATCTCTTGGTCAGGGCCACTTGAATGCTGGCCGGTCCCCATGGTATGAAGTTTGCCTTTTTCCGTTCGCGGATCCGCAGCAATGACTTGTGCACATCTGTCGGATCGGCTTCGCCTTGGATAATGTTGAGAATGGAGATGTAGCAGCTTGCCTTGCTGGGTACCACTGAAACCATGCGATTCTTGGGCTGTAGCAACCGCAGCATAACATCCAGCACCGTCGTCTTCCGCACCGTCTTGGCTTGGTCGAGGTTGTCGCCTGTGAAAGGGGTGTACGCAGTCATCAAGAAGTGGCAGCGCGGCGTAGGAATCAGGCTGGCCACGATGCCAACCAGGTCGTTGTGCATGTAGCCCGGGTATCTCAGCGTCGTTGTCGATGCCGACATGACCGTCGAGACCAGCTGGTTTGTCTGTTGGAAGCTTGGCTCTTGCACATGCAGCCGCTCGCTGGCAATCCTGCTCAGCGCCCCGTTGTCCAGCACCACCACGCTGTCCGTATTCTGGGTCAGCCGCCGCAGGGCAAGCAGACTGTTGTAGGGATTCACAACGACATCGCCGATGGCCGAGTCTGGGAACACGCTGTATGTCTGTATGATCTTCTTCGGAAACCGATCATTCATGCGCTCCAACAGATAGCTGCCCAATCCCGAGCCAGTCCCGCCGGCAATAGAATGCAGCAGCATGAATCCCTCCAGGCTGTCACTCCCGTCTGCTTCTCGATCGATGATGTCAAAGACCTCCTCTTTCACCCTCTCGCCAGCTGCGTACCCGGCTGCCCAGTTGTTGCCTGCGCCTGAGCCATGCTCGCCAATGAAGAAATTCTCAGGGTTGTAGATGTTCTTGTACGGCCCCGTCTGGATACTGTTGACCACGCGTGGCTCCAGATCAATCAGGATCGCGCGCGGAATGTATCGGGTATCGTCTGACTGGTAGAAAAACACATCTTTCCGATCACCTCCCGTCTCCGAGGCGAAGTCTTCGAGGTTGCCGTCTCGGGAGATGCCGTGTTCCTGGCAGAGTTGCTGCCAGAACTGGGCGCCGATGTTGTTGCCGCATTGGCCTGCCTGGATGGTGATGATCTCGCGAGGCATGCCGGCACCGCATTCAGGTCATGACAAGACACGGCCGACGCGTCTTCCTTGGGCGAATTGGTCACGTCGTCACTATATCGACAATGGAGAGAGTGGAAACGGGCGAATTGGGTCCAAGTTTGTGATGACTAACTAAATTGAGGGGCATTGTGCCAAGCCCAGACGCGTTAAATGGCGGTCAAGCGCGTCAACTCGCGATTCTTTTTAAGGAAGGAACGACTGACTGCCTTTTGTTTTTTGACTCAATCTCTGGAATGTGCTGAATGAAAGCGATCTTCTGGTGTTGAATGAAAGCGATCTTCTGGTGTTCTTCTCGAGTCACTGACAAGGACCTATGTCAAACTGGTCTATTGCCACGCTTCCATCCATAACAATGATGCCGAATCCCCCACTAGCATACTCATGATCCTCTGCCTCAAGGACCTGGTCGCCAGCAATGATTGCCGTGATCCTGGCTCCTTCTGCAACAAGAGTGACGGGATGCACTTCATCCAATTCCCACTCATATTTGGCACTGGCCAGCTCTGTCCTTGTGTCGTCCTTTACCTTGACCAAGGCCACAGTTTGGCGGTCAGGCTTGAAAAGAAGAGTGTAATATCTTCTCAGCCCTCGAACTCTCACAGCCAAGCCAGCGCTTCCAAGCTTGATCATGAAACGGGGGACTGTGATCTTGTAGTCGAGCCACTCCTTCGTGCCAGTGAGCATGATTCCTTCTCCCTGATCTTGAGCTAATATGAATGACATCTGAGCCGGCTTGATTCTGAATGTGCTCAAGTTATGAGTCCAGACCCTTGCCCAAAAGTTATGGGCTTGTGCCGCTCTGTCTGCTGGCCTCGCAATCGGATGTCTGAGAGATGTTTGAGGGGTGCCAACATACGAGAGCGAATCTAGATGTACAGCGCCCTTTAGGATCCCGTCAACGCCGGTTAAAGCTATCCCAAGCTGCTGTATTGGTTGACTGTCAAGGATGTTTGGGATAGTCCAATTCAGAGCTTCCTCCTGACCAGGAGCCAGAAGGACGCTGGGGCCATCAAGTGGAGAAAGAGAGTCGTTGATGTTGTAATGTTTGAGTCTCAAGTTGACCAAGACCGCTGCGTTGTTGGACTTGTCTGCACGCAAAAGTGCAGTCACCTTTTGGCCAGGGCAAACCAGAGGTGCAGCCATGAAGTCGTATGTTCTCCTCATCTCCACAATGTCTGGGGGTGTAAAGGTTTGTGTCAGGACCTCAATGGGTTCCACTGAGTTGGTCAAGCCATTGATAAGAATACCCAATCCAGACCGGCCCTGGTCGTCAACGCTTTGGCGGACTTGAACAAGATCAGGGAGAAGACTATTATGACTTGCAATGAAACCCTGCACACTTCCTGGCAAGCTGAAGTGGAACTGTGCCCCATCTTTCGGTGGAGGTAAGGGCGCTTCGCCGGCAAGTTGACGGCCAAGATTGACCAGGTCATAGGTGATGCGTGCGGCGTTGTTCAGCGAATAGCCCACATCGGCGCTGGAGATCAAGGCCCGGTCAGCCAATGGCCCCCGCCAGTCAGGACCGCCGTCAAATGCAGCGAGGCCGTGCATGATAGCAACCAAGCACCCAATGTTGCCCGAGTTACAATCCGTGTCCCAGCCAGAGGTATTGATGATATGCATGGCCTGGTGAAAATCATGCCCACCGTAGATAAGGGCAGAGATCATGATACCGTGGTTTGGCATAACATGGCAGACACCCAGGAACTTGTCGTAGCCGTAGACATCCTCAATCCGTTGGCGAGTTTTCTCCCAGTCGCCATCGATCTTGGCCCACCTGCGTATGTCGCTGACCAGGTTCGAGATCAGCGAGTCTGCGGGGATAAAGGACAAGCCAACATCGAGGAGATGGTCCACGTCGCTGGACACAAAGGCCTCAGCCTCCATGGCGGCCCATAACGTCGCCGCATGCACCGCAACCCCATCGTGGCTTACCGAGCCCGCAGCCTGGGCCAGCCTCGCGGCCAACGCTGGGTTTCCTGGCGCCACGATGGCCCAGCCATCAATGAAGATCTGCGCGCCAATCTGCTCGGCGACCGTCTTGCCGTTGGTCTGGATGGAACCGCTGAGCGGGGCCTTGATGCCGTGCTTCAGGTTGAGATAGGCCGTGTGCTCGGTTGAAATGCCCCGGCCACCCCACCAGAAGATCGATTTGCCCTCGACGGTATTGTTGAGCCAGCTCTGGCCGATCTCTTCCGCACTGATCGGGGTGGTGGTAGTCGTCTGCGAGCGGAGACCGTCCTGCTTCCCGCCGCCGCCGCCGCCGCCGCCGCCGCCGCCGCCGCCATGTTCCTCCAAGGCTCGAACAAAGATAAATGTGCCGGATACATCATCATCAGGTACAACCAGCGGTAGAGGATGCTGCTGCTGCTGCTGTTGCTGCTGCAGTTGCTCATTGACATAGTATCGAATGGGCCCCAGCTCTTTCAGGATCCGTTGGTAAGTCCATCCCTCAAACGGTCGGCCGAGATAGACCCCGATCAGCTTGCCCAGAACAGCTGCATACGCTTTTTCCAAGTAGTCTGGGGGGATGGGGAAGGTGGTGGTGGTCATGATGCATAGGCAGTGAGTAATAGTAATACTATACAATTAGCTCTCATTGGTTTTGGACCAGTGTCTATTGAAAGGCGGGGTATTTGAAAAAAAGAGTACCGAGTGTCTTGTCGGAACTTTCTCTATTCTTTGCGTTTTTCATCTGTGGTGAGAAGAGGGATGGATGAAGGGTGATGGGTGGCTTCTACGGGGGGAAAGAAGGTTGGAACAATAACAACAACAACAACAACAACAACAACAACAACAAGACGAGAAGGGACGGCTGGCTGGCTCAGTCTTGCTTGGCTCGGTTGTCTAGTATCAGAAAATCCTTGACCTTCTCGGGGAATCTGCGTCGAAAACGCAGTCTATGCATGACGAGGATGAGGAGTTGAATGGCCAGGACAAAGAGCCACTGCACTACAGTCATCCTGACTCTCTGCTCATGCTCGAACTTCCAGTTCTTACAAACCTCATTGAACAGCTTCGGGTTATCGGTAATGACACCATCAAGCCCCTTCTGGACCGACCACCTCATGCTGGCCAGGTCGTTGACGGTCCAGTCGTAGATCAGCCGGTCAGCGCTTCGCAGGTCTCTAATGAACCAGGCGCCCAACGGCCCCACGAGGGATTTCTGCAGCATGCTAAAGGAGAGGTTAGGCACGGAGACAAACTGCCTTGCATACGAGGTGCTGGCGCCGATGTGGACGACGGGAAAGCCGGGGGAGTATTTGAGGCAGAGCGGGAGGAACTTGGGCACCCAGACGCCGAGCACGATGCGGTCGCGCCATGGACGCGTCGGACTGGGCGGCACCGAGTTGATGGTCTCGGCAATCCGGCGCATGACCGTTTCGGCGTCGTTGTCGACCTTGATGTCGAGCATCAGCCAGATCTTGGACAGCTCCGGCTGCGAGAGGTAGGTCAGCAGTTCCGACAGCCTGGGCAGCGGCTCGTGGGGGGCCTGCAGCGTGCGCAGGGTCGAGAGATAGGACCAGTCGCTGTCGATCAGTTTCTCCTTGTGGCCGAAGCAGCGCTTGAGATCGGCGTCGTGCGAGAGCACAACGACGCTGTCCTTGGAGAGCCGGATGTCCGTCTCGAGGGCGTGGGTGCCGGCTTCGACAGCGCCCCTGAAGGCTGCCAGGGTGTTTTCAGGATACCGGGCCTTGTAGCCGCGGTGAGAGATCGTCTGGGGCAGCCGCCGGCCCTGGCTGTCCTTGCGGGCGAAGAGCCATGACGGCAAGGGGAAGTCTGGAGACTGCTGGCTTGGTGAGATCCGGCGGGTAGTAGCAGTAGCAGAAGTAGTTGTGCTTGTACTCGTAGCAGCAGTAGCAGTAGCAGTAGCAGTAGAGTCCATGTCTTTAATCAGCAGTGGCGGTGGATGGCCAAGCACTGGCTTCGAGTCGGGTTGTGCAGGCGTCGTCAGCGTCGGTCTACCACTTGCCGAGAGAAGCTGCAGTACTGTCAGATGCCGCCGCGCTCTGCCCACCGCCAGGCGACGTCTTAGAGGTACGGACCCATCGGGGACATCGGAGATATGGAATATACGCGGCTAAACACCACGGTTTATGCTCACGGTATTCTCATCCTTCATCGCGTGATGGCTTCCCCGGGTCAGCGCTAGTCGAAGCATTAAGGGCCTTTAACTACACGTGTACACAGTAAGCTTGCCGGGGGCCGTCGGTATCTCCACACGGCTCCAGGTATGCCTAGGCGAAGCCAATGAGGGATTGACTTAGGGCAAACCAACCTGAGTGCATCGGATAATACACCGGGGCAGTGAGTGACTTGGGACATATAGTTTAACCGAGAATACTGAGAATAAAAATACCAGACAAAGTGTTGGAAGGCCGGGGATACAGGGGAGCACTCCTTATTTTGTAATCTGGCTGGACAGTAGTCACAGTCACCCTGCAGCGCTGCACTGTACAGATTCGTCTTGTAGAGCTCAATTTTCAGTGTTCAGGTCTTATCATATCTGCTTTTGACGTCCAGTTTCGCTCCTAGTTTTGCTCTCAGTTTCGCTCCCAGTTCCCCCCAGTCAGCCAGTCAGTCAGTTAGTCAGTCATCATTGACCAGCAGCACCCATGTCGACCACGCAGCGAATACAATCGCCAGCATGCATGTCATGGAAGGCACTGTTGATCTTATCCAAGGGCTGCCTGTGGGTGATGAACTCATCAACCTTCAGTCTTCCTTCTTGCCAGTCTTTCACCAAACCCGGCAGCTGGGACCTGCCCTTGACGCCTCCAAAGGCACATCCTCGCCACACCCGTCCGGTGACGAGCTGGAATGGTCGCGTAGAGATCTCGGCGCCGGCAGGGGCAACGCCAATAATAATACTCTCGCCCCAGCCCTTGTGGCAGGCCTCAAGAGCGGCGCGCATCACCTGGACGTTGCCCGTGCAGTCAAAGGTGTAGTCGCAGCCACCGTCGGTCATCTCGATCAGTTTGTCCTGGATGGACTGCTTGCCCAGCTTGGTCGGGTTGACAAAGTGCGTGCCGCCGAATTTCTTGGCCCATTCCTCCTTCTTGTCGTTTACATCGACCACGATGATCTTGCCCGCTTTGTTTTTCACCGCACCCTGGATCACACTCAGTCCAACACAGCCCGCGCCAAAAACAGCGACGTTGCTGCCTTCCTCGACCTTGGCCGTGATGACAGCCGCACCATAACCCGTGGTGATGCCACATCCAAGCAGACAGGTGCGGTCCATCGCAGCCGAGGGGTCGATGGCGACAACGGAGATATCTGCCACGACGGTGTACTGCGAGAAGGTTGAGCAGCCCATGAAATGGAGCAATGGTTTGCCTTTGTGCGAGAAACGTGAGGTGCCATCTGGCATAAGGCCCCGACCTTGAGTAGCCCTGATCTTGCCGCAGAGATTGGTTTTGCCCGAGATGCAGAACTTGCACTCTTTGCATTCAGGTGTGCTGGGAAGGGGTATTAGTAAAACGGAGACAGAAGAGGTCAAAACGCAAGAGCAGAGAGCAGCGAGTGGTGTGATGGGCCTGATGGCCGGACGACAGCTGGACGACGGCTGGGTCAAATTCAAATTCTCCAGTGAGCGTGCACATACTAGAGAGCAACAACGTGGTCACCAGGCTTGACTGATGTGACGCCTTCGCCAACAGACTCGACGATGCCGGCACCCTCATGGCCTAGCACGATGGGGAAGGCGCCTTCAGGGTCCTTTCCCGACAGTGTGTATGCATCTGCTCTTGTTCAGCGTATGGCCGCCAGTTGGGAGAGAGCGTAGTTGGTACCGGTATGGCAGACACCTGTGTAGTAGACCTGAATTCGAACCTCATGTGCTCTTGGAGGGGCAACTTCGATTTCTTCGATGGACAGGTCCTTGCCTGCCTCCCAGGCGACAGCGGCCTTTACCTGGTCAGTCTGTCATGGCACCTTAACGGGCGCAGATGTCTACCTTGCATGTAATGGTCTGTGAGCGAGATCAGTGTGTGATATAGATAAATATCAGATATCTGTTGGTCTGCTCACCTTTCCTACGGTGCTGGCAGACATTGTTGCTGCTGTTGGCTCTGTGGTCTATGGGCAAGGAAATGAGAGAGAGGATGGCAAGATCGTCAGGATTAATGAGAAAACACGGGCATCAGCACCAAGACAATTGTGCAAACGGTAAAACGATAGTCGATTGTAAAGATGTTGTTAGCTCGTGAGGGGTTATTTGTTTTACCGACCCCGTTGCCGTTGCCCCTCATGTTGCGTTGTGCGAGACATCGGGAGACCCCACGTACCTGGTCAGTACTAGTAGATCGGGAGCTACTCGCACTTCTGCACTTCTGGACCCAAGAACACGTAGTGCAGACTTGGTAGTTGATAAGAGGTGTCATAACTTACGGCACTCCAGAGGGAATCGCCCGGGAATAAGTTCCGCTTTTGGTGAGGAAATCCTTCTTACATAAAAAGGGCCACTCAGTAGTCACCAGTTGGTGGACGACAACACATTCCTGATTCTTTTGATTCTTTTGATTCTGCAGGTGAAATAGAATAGTCACTGTTCAAATAGCCTGAATTTTCCTGCAAAGGCTGAGACCTCAGTTTTGGTAGACAGCTTCATCTTGCTTTTCCTTTAGGGCAAACCCCAAACTATGGGTACATTATCAGCCTGCAATTGCTGCTGAGTGCTTCATGATGTACAAGGGTGGCTGAAAGGAGGCCGAGTAGAGAGTGAAAATGTGTGTGTGTGTGTGTGTGTGTGTGTGTGTGTGTGTGTGTGTGAGAGAGAGTGTGTGTGAGAGGAAGCAGAGCTGAGGCCACTACTTGGCTCCGGGTATCTGGCCAGTCTGCATCATCAGCTGGTTCTGCTCTTGGAAGCGTTGGCCCAGGCGCTCCGATCCCCTCAGGTACTTGTCAACACATCTGAGAACGCATCCTTCTTCGCGTGAGACGAGCGACTTGGTGGTGAAGTCGTTGACGCAGTGGTCAAAACATTGCTGCACCAGTCGGGAGTATGTCTGCGGAAATCGTCAGTTGCCTGCGCCCCTTCCACAGTGGTCTGCTTTCTCACCGTCATAAAGTCCTTCATCTGTCTTCGCTCGATACGGCTATTGAGCTCGCGCTGCTCAGCGGCATTTAGGCTGTGACGATGGATTAGCCACAAAGGAGAGATCGATCGCAGTCTCATTACTCACTTGTCCATTTTCGATCTAGAAGGTGGGCAGAACAGATAGAGCTGCAGCAGAGATACAACAGGGTAGATGTACAGGTGCAGCAGAGATAACCGCAGACAAGGAGATGATGGCCTGATTCACACAAGGGTCGCGTGTTGAGTGTTGACAATTCCTGTCTAATAACTTCTTAACGGGGGATCCACATCAGGCTGAATAACTTAATCTTTCTGCCCGCGAGGCTGAGCCCCACTTTTTACCTTTCTCTTTCTTTTTTTGCTTTTCTTTTTTTCCTCCTCCACAGCGAGAGAGTCGTGTTGTCTTCCTTTACTCCGAGTAAAAAGGGAATGCATCTCCTCCTCATCCGACACGGCGAAACTGAGCACAATGTAGCCAATTTGCTAGCTGGGGTGACAGACTCCCGGCTGACTAACCATGGATACCTTCAGGCTGAGCGACTGGGCAAGGCTCTCGCGGAAACACGAGGCCTTCGCTTCACACACATTTTTGCATCCACCCTGCAACGAGCGCGGCTCACAGCAGACTCAGTACAGAAGCATCAGGCCCGGTCCTTGGCGAATGATGACTCGGGCAGCCTGCACAAGGTACCGCAAGTTGTCCAATCAGGCCTTATAATCGAGCACGACTTTGGCTCCTTTGAGCTGACAACGAAATGGTCTGCATTGGCCGACGGGGACCCCGACACACCTGGCTTCAGGCCTCGTGAGACGGCAGATGCAATGAAGCGGCGTGCCGATCGGTTTATTGAAGACTGTCTGCTGCCGCTCGTCGTCTCCGAGGGCAAGAGCCAGGCTGAAGAAGCAGTTGTCGCCGTCCTCTCTCACGGCATGTTCCTGAAGCAGCTGTGGAAGAGCATCTGGCTGCGCTTTCGGCCCGGCTCAGTGAGTTTTGCACCCACTGATGGTTCTATACCACCACCATCGTCATCATCACTCGGTGAAATCGGAAGATGGTCCAACACTGCCTATCTCGAGTGCACAATTCGCCGGCCTCGGCCTAGTCCAGGTGCTCTGGTGGCCAAAGGTGAACGTGACTTTGGTAATGACAATGACAGCAAGGATACCTCCACCGCCACCACCACCAACGGTCCTGCCAGCATCTCCCCCCTCCGCCATCATCACCTCACAGTCCTGGCCATCAATCGATCAGACCACCTCCATGACCTCAAGCGAGACGGTGTTGGCAACTCGCCATATGATGTAAAGCAGCAGAGCATCAAAGCCTTCTTTTCCCAACAAACACAAGACCTCTGAATGACTATTATGTTGCATACAAGGAAAAAAAATCATTCAATATCTAACTGATTTCAATTTGGCTGACCATTTTCTAAACTAGGGACTAGATCTAATATATCTACAAGTACGTTTTTACCCCCCCCCTTGAGTGTCTTCTGCCCCCCCCTTTTTTGTTCACCCTGATGAAAGCCAATTTCATTCACAGACCTGTTCTGAAAAAAAAAACTTATCTTTGTGTGGAATCAAAAATTGTACCAACTGCTGTCTGATATCATCACCCTTTCTTGCCTTGAATTTACTTCCAACTTTCAAGTACACAGTGCACATTGGCTAACTTTGTGTGTTGTATCATCCAGATCTGAACTCAATACAAAATCAAAATCTCAATCTTGTCTTTTTGTTTGTACCACATAACTTGGTTGATTGATAAATCATTCATTATTAAAGAAAAATAAAAGCAAGCTTCGCGCTGCGCGTTGGATATCCCTTTTTTAAGACCAATCAATCCCGTATCACTTTCGTTTTCGTCTTCGTCTTCGTCTCCGTCCTCAATCATCGATTCATCTGAAAAAAAAAAAGAAAACACAAAACATATCCTCCTTCACAAGTCAACCCCCTTCCCCCCCCCAAACAAAAGCAAACCACTACTCCCAACTTGCTCTCAATCCCAATCCGCTCGCGACGATGCGTCATGCCCATTATTATGTGCGAGTCCCAGTTTTGTCTGTGCCTCTAGTCTGCGCAGCAGACTGCCATCGATAAATTCACTTTCCTTGGTCAAGTCCAGCAGTGGCTGCTGGCCTTCTTTCCCCTTGATCCATCTGCCCGTCGTCCCCGTCCCCGTGCCCGTCCGCGGCCTACCACCACCACCAGGTTGCGATTTCGTGCTGGCGTGACGCGCCAAGAGACCTTTACCAGTGAAAGCCTCGTCGTCGATCGAGACCGGCTCGACCCTGTGGTCAACATTTGTAGCCTCGAGCACGAGCTTGCGCGGGAAACTCGTGGGTGGAGCTTGAGTTTGACCTTGACCTTGACCGGCCTGAGATCTTGCTCCGCTTGTGGCGGGCCGTCTGGGAGGGCTGGTTGATCTGAGGCTTGGTCGTCGCCGGACCTCGAAGCTGCCGCCTCGGCTGCTTGGGCGGTCGGCCTTGGAGGATCCATCCAGGCGGCGGAGCTCGCTTAAATCCACCAATGGCCTGATATTGTTATTATTGCCGTTCGGCGAAAAGGGCCTGCCCGTCGCATCCAGACTCCTGCGCCAGGAATGAGGTCCTCCGTTTGATAGCTTGTTGCTGCTGTTATTTTCCGTGCCCTCGCCCAGGACGTCAATTAGATACCACGACCGCCAGCCCCAGACAGCCTTGTAAAAGTCATTGGCCACGTCTTGCGAGTTCGAGGCCAAGAAATGCACAAAGTTCTGTCCACTCAAAAAGGTAGACGACTTCTGCTGGCTTTTGACCGCAAAGCAAATCTTCTTGGGACAGTGCAACGCTTTCCGCTGTTTTGGCGTGGGCGTGTAGAGATCGAAGTCGCTCAGGTGACAGATGTTGGTACTGCTCCCGTCGGCAAAGGATTCCTTGGACGACACACACATCTGTCCATCCTCCCTCAATCGCACCCATTTCTTAGCCCAGTGGCCAGGTCGTGAGGAGTGGTACATGTAGACGGTCACACCGTCTGGCTTGCGGGTTGGGGCATCCGCCAATTCGAGGCCAACGGCCGCGCATTCACTTGCGGGCATGATGACCAACTGATTATGGCCATCATTGTGCCAGCCATTCATCACGTCGCGTATGCGCTCATACCTTCTCAACGGCCTCTCTAATCTCAGCTGGGAGAAGTTTTCCAGCAAGATGGCCGTTCTTGGCTCGATCTTCTCAGGCATGAGCTCGCTCGCGCGTTTCAGAAGATCCGTCGTGGTGGTGGTCGGGATCACAGGCAAGGCGATGGTAGACTTATGACACGAGACGGTGACCTGGCGGTCGACAGCATTGATAGCAGATACGGGAGCATCAAAGGCCGGGGCTGGATCCGGGCTTTTGAGCGGGGCGGGCTTGCTCAGGATAGGGGCGTCAATTTGAGGAAGGGGGATAATCTCCGGCGCTCTGGGGTCTCGCTGATGACTGACGGGAGGACCATTGGGATCCCGCCGGCTAGGAGGGCTGCTGGCGCCGGCACCACTGCCGCCGATAACGTGATGCCGGACATGGCTGCGAGTCCGCGACGGCTGTGCTTGTGCTTGTGCCTGTGCTTGTGCTCGTCGGTCTGCTGTGACGGGATCAGGAGGCGTCCGCTGGCGGACTGCGGGCTGTCTGTGCGAGCGTGAGCGTGAAATTGCCGCGCTCCTAGCATCCTCTTGCTCAGGCCGCGTAGATCTGTTATCTGGTAAGGTGAGATTTCTCCTCCTCGTCCGCGGGTCTGGTGCTGTTTGCTGGATCTGTTTTTGCAGCTGTAATCTGTCGTATTCGCCTTCGAGAATCATGCGCGCCTCTTCTCTGGCCGCTTCCAAGGCGCTCATCTCTGAGCGAGAGGAGGCAGGAGCGTCATCGCTTGAGCGGGCAGGCGCGGCGGCACTAGCATACGCGCCTTCTTCCTCGTGTGCCGCCGGCTGCTCCTTCCGTCCCCGGGTCTCGCCACCACCACCTGGAAGGAACGCACCATTACTTGCAGCAGTAGTAGCAGGTGCGATCGCAGGCAAAGCCTGGGTAGTTGCCGTCACTCCTCCATTATTGCGGCGTCGGTATCTCGAGGGGGGCTCGGCCAGAGGTGGTGGCGCGTGGCCGGCTACTAGCTGTACCTGGGGCACATCGCCACCCGTATCAAAGACGGTATCAGTCTTCTTCTTGCGAACCGACAGGTAGCGCGAGAACTTGGGCAGGACCGTCGTGGTGGTGGTGGTGGTGGTTGTGGTGGCGGTAGTAATAGTGGCGGTAGTGCCTTCCATGGTATTCCAAAAGCAGGCACGACATGGAAAATGAAAGCAATGACAAGAGTGTGTGTGGCTGGTGTCGGGAACAGCTTGTCACCTGTCACACAGCAACTCAGACATACGTATTGTATTGCTGGTATCAGCCATCCAGCCATCCAGCCCATCCAGCCACTCAGACCACTCAGACTTTCGTACCATGAATCCGTTATTACGTGGTTGGCAGGATTGCTCCACTCGCCAGCTCTGTATACTGACTATGTGTGTACAGCCGATATTTTACTTCCCATCATGTCTCCACCATAGCTGCTTCTTTGTCTTTGTGCTAGTTATTAATGCAGCAACGGCCTTGCTGTGCTCCTTAGACTGGCGACACGGGGCATCCCTGTCCTCACCCCGAACAAGAGCTTGCTTGGTAGGTATTCATCCTTTAAGGCTGATGCTGCGACACTACTGTATTTGCTTGCCGATCGTCTGTTGATAATCATATGCCTATATATGCCTATATATACATGCCTTCAGAATCCACAGCAAGTTAGTTATTATACTCGGTGTTTGCTATTATTGCATGGCAACTTAACCTTGAGACCCTGGAACTTCTCTGGCTACATTAGGCAATGACGCCCTGATTGCAGTTTACAGCAGGAAGGCAGGTCCGACCCGCGGCTTTTCTCTCTTTTTTTTTTCTGTGCAAAACAACAAGCGTGCATTATAATTAGAATGGCCTCTCAACGTGGCAGTTTACCGCAGGCTTCTCGCAGCATCTTTTCTCCCTATAAAATTGGAGTAGCCCCTCGAAGAAGCAGATCCATTGTCAGATCAGTGCACAGTGTTGGCTACTATTCCTGAGAAGAGGACAGAGAAGGAGACCGTTTTTTTTTTTTTCACTACTCAGAAACAAAAAGAAAAGAGTTACCACCGAGTCAAGAATGGCTCTGTCAGGCTTGAATTCGCCCGTCTCACGAGCGCGCTCGCCCGTTGGCGCTGGTTCGAAGCGAACCCACATATTAAATGCCACTGGCATTCTCTCCGACATGGACGGGACGCTGATTGACTCGACTGAAGCGATTGTGCAACATTGGAAAAGGTATGCTCCACAAATCTGCGTGCCACCAATGGGAGTGTCTGGTGAGAGAAGAAGGAAAGCACGAAGGACGAAGGAGCGAAGGAGCGAGAAAGGAAAAAGAGATAGACTCGCTAACTATAATAGAGTGGGCGAGATTTACAACATCGACCCAAAAACAATCCTGAAAAACTCGCACGGCCGACGCTCTATCGATGTCTACAAGCAAATCGACCCGGCAAAGGCGACATGGGACTATGTGATCGAACTAGAGAGACAGGTACCAGAGAGATGGGGCGACAGCGCGAGCGCAATCCCTGGAGCACATGAGCTGCTCGAGAGCCTCGAGAGCCTGCAGGCCAAATGGGCCATCGTCACCTCAGGCACACGTCCGCTAGTTGAAGGATGGCTCAAGCGGCTCAACCTGGTAGCCCCGGAGAACATGGTTACAGCTGAGACGGTGGTCAATGGTAAGCCGGATCCTGAGGGCTACCAGCTCGGCGCGACCAAACTGGGCTTGGGCGAGGACACAAAGTCAGTGCTCGTGCTGGAAGACGCTCCTGCCGGGGTCAGAGCGGGAAAAGCAGCCGGCTGTATGGTGCTGGGGCTTGCTACAAGCCACTCGGTGCAGGACATAAAGGATGCTGGTGCTGACTGGGTTGTGCGGGATCTGAAATCTGTCAAGGTCCAACGCGATCCTTTTGTGAGCGATCGCCTCGAGGTGCAGCTCGGCGATTTATTGGACTGAGACACTGATTCTGAGCTTGCAGCTATGGTGTCTAGACCCTTACCAGTAGACGATTGTTGACCGTGGATGCTGCTTGTTGACTGCAAAATCCCATCAAGCTTTTGGACCTTGTACTGCTTGTGTCCGTTTGATAGTAGATTGTATAGAACATGGGGTAGATAGAATTGATTGTCTCACTGTGCACACATCTGCACCAGAGCCCGTTAACAGCAAAGTTGCAGGCCTCCTGGTCATAAACGATAGCAGGAAAACATTCTAGATGCCGTGGCTTAAGACATGAATCAAACCTTGACTGGAGCAAGCAGGTTATGTGGAATGAGTGCGGTAGGACATGGGCCACTTTCCAGTGTGCAATTAGGTACGTCTGGACTAAGATTGACGGTGTCACCTACCTATAAGCCTCGCGCACATTGGATTGTCCGTCGAGGCAATCGCTTACCTTTAATAAAGGGGGTTCAAGGGTGCATTCAGGTGAAGGTTGCCTTCAAAATACGCATCCATGGCACTCAGGTCGAAATTGGGATCGAACAAGTCAAAAGGATCGAGAGGTGACGCCCCGATATGCAAAAGGTCACTCGCATTTGGGTCCTGGATGAGTGGAGGATCTTGTCTAGAGCGCTCGATGGCCTCAATCGTTGCAGTGTCTGATGTCGCCGCTAGAGCTGTTGCAAGGATTAATTTGAGACATATTCGAAAATCGCAGCGAGGCCAAAGGTCACACGTACCCCTTGGCTCACCAGGCTGTGCAGCAGATTGCATCCGCCTATACTCATCCGTGACCCGAGAGTGAGCACGGCCTAACTCTTCCAATGTAAGAGCGCCAATCTCGGCCATGACGGCGGCGGACCAAAACGAGGATGCAAGTTGTTTCAAAAACTTGCAATTGGTGTTGAATGCGGTCTGGGCTCGGGCACGGCACATGGGTATCTTGGTGGTTCGCATCTCACGATATGCGACCGTCATTGCAAGAGAGAAAGCGTAAGGGACAAATGGAAATGGAACGATTTGGTCGAGGCAGCCCTGACCAGCAAGGGTGGTGAGCCTGTCTGCAGAGAGGGCCTGGCGAGTTCGAGACGGGCGAAGGTCAGGGTGATCAGACTCATTGGCGGGGTATCGGTAGCTCAATATGGCAACGGCATGGTAGAGGATCTCGATTGTGGCTATGAGAAAGCCAGCTGTCAGCCATATCACCGGCGCCAAGGGGGATGTTGAGCATTAGTTGTTCGATCTCGGCAACACTGTACTCACCCAACATGTTGGTGGAGACGTAGGTGGCGCCGCATTGGATGACTAGGTCTTCAAACGAGGGAAAGGGGCTATCTATCTCTTTGTCATCAACGTTGGGCCGGTAGATGTGGAAGATTCTGTCGAGGAATTGGACAATGTGCAGGACCAGAGTGAAGGCAGGCGTCTGTGCGTCGATGCATTGCTGCAGCGGTCTTCCAATGTCACGCTCATGCATCAAGACAGGCCGTCCTTGAATGGTTGCATTCAGCTTGTCTAGCATCCAGATACAACAGAAAAGCGTGCCGGCATAGTCGAGTTCGGCGTGTTGCTCGCGGGTTTGGATATGCAGACCCAGAGCTTGGAGGTGCTGGGTGGCATGTCCAATCAACAAGGACGAGGTGTCGCAGCTCTCACGGCCCTGGATGAAGAACGACATGAGTCCAAAGGCCTGGATCAAAACGATCTTGCTGGTGATCATGCCGATGCCAATTGCGATCCTCAGGGCTGCGAAAAGGCGTTTCCCAAACTCTGGGCGGGGAGAGGGTTGGGAATCATCGGCCAAGAGGAGATGATGGGCCACAGAGGCGTCTGCAGATGCGACCAGACAGATGCATTGTTCCAACAGGATGCGTGTTGGGCTGTCCTGGGCCAGTGATTCGAAGCCAGTGCGGTCGAGAATGGGGAAGAGGGGGTGGAACTTTTGGAAATAGAGCGAGGACAAAGCATCGCGGTGAGGCTCAGGCGGCCGCGTGGACAGACAGTGGGATTGCAGCAGGGGCAGCACGGCCTGCTGCAGGGCGGGATCGAAGCCATAGAAGATGCTTGACGGCGGAGCGGTCGATGTGGCTGAAGTGGCTGAAGTGGCGTCTGCGACTGCCTCCTCGACCACGCCAGGAGTATTAGTCAGCCGGGGCTCCTTCTCCTTCTGGGCCAGCCAAAAGCCCACATTTCGGTCAAGCGACTGGCCGCGAAAGTCGGGTGGATTCCGGGCAGCCAGGAAGACGCCCTCGGGGTTCATATTCCCGATGAAGCGAGAGTCAGGGTCGGGAGCATCCTGAGAGGGCGAAGGGCTCGCCCGTGCATCTGTGTGGCAAGGCAAACAAGGGGCAACGGTGGGCGTGGAGAGGGTGGCGCCTGTCTCCCGGGTGGCTGCCGCTGTTGATGCTGGTGGTCCTTCACAGTGTTCTGGACCAGGATTGTGTTGTGATTGAGGATGATGGCATCTTTTTTTCCGCTTTCGACAGCGCTCACACGCTCGCTGGGGCCGGTGTCTCCGCTTGAAGGAGTCGGCATTGGTATCGACAAACCTGAACATTTTGGGCCAGGCTGGGTCCAGAATGCCAGGATATCGGAGTAATTACTATGCACAAGGCAACATTTTCGGTGCAGAGAGGCACAGGGATGTACCTGGGGAGAAGATATTGAAGTGACTAGGTACTTGGGGCGGTAAATTAGTTGGACGGTCGAGGCCGATAAGCGAGAGTCCCGTTTTTGAGGAAACCTGGGGGACGGGCCCATCTTTGGGTCATGATCAGCGCGTGGGTTGTTTTAAAAGACAAGGCGTGTCACTTTTCGAGGCTCAGATCGAGTTATTATTAGCAACATGGATAACAGACAGTAGATGATCACTGCTGCTGCTGCTGCTGCTGTTGTTGTTATTGTTGTGTCCAGAAGGCAGTCGCCGGTCCAACAGTGGTACAGTGTAATTTATAATAGGCAGGCGCGGCATGTGACTGCACCTGCCAGTCACAGGGCTGCGTTCAGGCATGCCCGTCTTTGTTCCCTGCGGCAGAGCTCGTTGCCTGCATTACTCGCTTCCCAAATGCCCGCAGCATGTCGACGGCCTTCCGACTACGACGACGCCTACTGATCACTCCGATAGTCTGAGCATGCCTCTGCAGCCACCGCAGCCACCGCAGTTGCCACAGTTGCCACAATTGCCACAGTGGCGGTCGATGGCAGGGGCAGAGCCGGTGGCACCTGCCAATTCCGCTACGACCCTCGTCCCTCCCTCGTCTCCACCCACTACGCCCCTCCATGCCGAACGTCTTGATGTCGTGGTTCAGATGTCGGCATCTCAGCCTCAGCAGGTTGAGCAGGTTAAACAGCCTGAACAGCCTGAACAGCCTGGGCCGCTGTCAGCAGATATACAGCTTCCGTCTTCACCTCCGCCAGACCCGGATCCGGCGCCGAGCCCAAGAGGAACAACAGTTATGAGCAGAGCCGGCGCCTTTCCGTCGACTGTAAGCCTTCCCTTCAGACCGCGAACTGAGTCACCGTCTGGGCTACTGGTTCGACCACATTCATCTGGAGGCTTGCCCCTTATGCAAAGAGCACACTCATCGCCCGGCGTGGACTCGTCCGGCCGGTTTATTGCACCTACATACACAGGAATGCCACGGCGGCCAACGTCGCCTTTGCAGGGAGGGAGGAGAAGGCACCAGTTTGGGTCATATGTCGAGGACGTGTACATGAACACGCCCTCACGCATCGGCCTCACAATGGAGCCGAAGATCCCGGAACACGAAGAGCTGGAACTGCCAGAAGGAATGGTGCAACAGACATCGCCGGTGCCCGTCTTCACCAGCTCATTCTCAAAACCGAGGCGGAGAGTGGTGAGCGTGCTGCACCAGAGCGCCAGTGCGCCCTCACTGCATGCTAGAGCCATGAGCCCGAGCGCCAACGCCGGCCACTCGCGCAGTACATCGCCGTCGATCGCAGCGTCGAGGAGCGCAAACGAGGTGTACCCAGCGTCTCTGCTAGGGTCGACATCCAGCATGCCCAGCACGCCGACATCGATGCGTTCACGGTCGCCGTCGATCAGCTCACTGGAGACGATTGAGGATTCACCGGATGCAGAAGAACGAGCTCTGCTGGAGGAAGAGGAAGCAAGACAGAGGATACCAGATGACGATGGACGGGAGGCGAGACGCAAGAGCACGGGTGAGGCACGAGTCAGCACGCTCAGAAGCAACAAGGAACGCAAGCGATGGAGTGTATGTGGTGCAGAGCGGCGGGCCGACTTTTCACTCGAGGTGATTGAGGAGCAAGAGGAGAAAGGGGCAGGACCAGCATACGATTTGACTTTGATTGACGATGAGATACCCACAACGCAGATTGAGACACCAGCACCGGCATTGGCAGCGTCATAGCATCAACAGGGAACGAGCAGGGGATTGGCATTGTTACGCGCGGGAAAAACAGAGCATTAGCATATGATATTAGCAACTCATTGGCCCTTTATTCATCCTGGCGCAAGCCTGTAATTTTCACTCCGTCAGCTTCAAGTCAGATAGGAGCCCCTTTTGGTCACATGACCTTTGGGGGGATAAGGAGAGTCACGTGATATCAACAGTGGATCCGCGAGGCTGAGCGATGTATACGTTGCCAGACGTGGCCCCTCACACACACGGACAATGTCCGCAGACGGCTGGGTTGTGATACCGCCGTCGCAGGGGCCTGTGGCAATGGACCCGCACACCCATCCGCACACCCATCCGAACACCCATCCGCACGCCCATCCACACGCCCATCCGCAGACTCACATGCACACGGACTCGTTCGAAAAGCACGGGCTCGACGATGCGGCCTTTGAAGACAAGGGCGCAATTGCGGCGCTGCGCACGTTTGACGCCTTCCCCAAGACCAAGGCATCGTACCGGTCAGCAACATCACGCGGCGGGCAGTGGACAGTGGCACTGTTGATAGTGTCAGCGCTGTTGGCCGTAGCCGAGCTGGTCACCTGGTGGCAGGGCACCGAGACACACCACTTCACGGTCGAGCGGGGCGTGGGCCACGAGCTGCAGCTCAACCTGGACATCGTGGTGGCAATGCCGTGTGATGACCTGCACGTCAATGTGCAGGACGCAGCCATGGACCGGATCATGGCCGGCGACCTGCTGACGAAAGAAGGCACCAACTTTGCCCTGTGGATCGACGGCCAAAAGAGGCGGCAGGACAAGGACGGCGGCAACGATGACCCGGCCGCATACCAGGACCTGCACGCACGCAGCCCCGCTCGCCAAAGGGAAGAGGAGCAGGACTCCCACGTCGGCCATGTGCTCGGCCACATGCGGACCAACAGCGGGCGCAAGTTTGCCAAGTCGCCGCGGCTGCGCAGAGGCGTGGCCGTGGACGCGTGCCGCATCTACGGCTCGCTCGAGGGCAACAAGGTGCAGGGCGACTTCCACATCACCGCGCGCGGCCACGGCTACCTGGAGTGGAGCCAGATGCACCAGACGCACCTGGACCACGCCAGCTTCAACTTCTCGCACCACATCAACGAGCTCTCCTTCGGCCCGCACTACCCGGGCCTGCTCAACCCGCTGGACCGCACCAGCGCCCAGACACCGGACCACTTCTACAAGTTCCAGTACTTTGTCTCCATCGTGCCCACCATCTTCACCAAGCGCCGCGTCTCCCGCCGCGGCGTGCTGGACGCCGCCGCCATCCCGCAGCCGCCCACGCTGGACCTGCAGCCGGACACCCGCGCCAGCAAGCGCGACGGGCTCGTCCACCACCACGCCCACCCGGACGCGCCGCGCGCCCGCAGCAACACCGTGTTCACGAACCAGTACGCCGCGACCTCGCAGTCGCACGCCATCCCCGCCGGCCAAGTCCCCGGCGTCTTTGTCAAGTACGACATCGAGCCCATCCTGCTGATTGTCAGCGAGCAGCGCGCCAGCCTGCTGGCCCTGCTCGTGCGCCTCGTCAACCTCGTCTCAGGCGTCCTCGTCGGCGGCGGCTGGGCCTTCCAGCTCTTTGAGTGGGCTGCTGAAGTGCGCGGCCGCCGTCGCAGTCCCAGCAACGAATACCTCGGCATTGGCCACCGCCGCGCCACCGGCAGCATGGATGTCAAGGTCGGTCTGGACTGATGAATAAGCAAGGGCGCGCGTGTACTTATTTGTAAATTGCATAGATAGAGCGGTAGTGTGAAAAAGGAAAGGGAAGGAAAGAAAAGAAAAGAATGAAATGAAATGAAAATGATTACAATACCCTAAACGGTGACAAGTGACTACTAGTAGTATATATGTACAGTTACAGTGGGCGATGGTTCGTTTGGTCTATTTCTTATCTTCAGGCAGCGTTGTCTGCCGGGCTAGTAGGAGTGTCAGTTGCAGTCGCCGCCGCCGCCGCTGCTACTACTGTCGCCGTCTTCCTCCTGGGCCGTTCGGAGGCAGCCTCTCCTCCGGCTCCAGCACTGGTCATGCTCAGGCCGAGGGTGGTGTCACGCTTCTTCCGGCGCAAACTGCCGGCCGCGCTGTTGATGCTGCTCACGCTGCTGCCGCGGCGCACGCGCTCTGTCTGGGCCGTGTCGGGGCTGCCGTCCAGGTCAAAGTGGGTTGACAGCGGCGTGGTCGAGCGCGAGGACTGGCGCGAGTGAGAGTGCGATTCGGAGCGGCGGAGCGACCGGCGGCGGTGGTGCTGGTGCTGGTGCTGGTGCTGGTGCTGATGTTGGTGTTGGTGTGTTGCGGTGGCGGCATGTGTATTGGTTCCGGCGGTCGAGTTCCTATGCCCGGAGTGATGGGTGCTGGTGATGGAGGTCCTGTGATGGGGGTGCTGCTTCTCAATGTCGGCAGCGCGGCCGTGGGGGCGGCGATGGGCCAGCACCCGCCACAGGCCGGTCCACCACTTCCAGCCGCCCAGGTCGTGGGCGCGCTTGCGGTGCAAGGTGTAGAGCTGGCGGCGCAGACCGGCACGCCGGCTGTTCTCGCGCTCCCAGTAGGCGGCGCGGTAGTCCTCCCAGGCTTCGCGGAAAGCAGGCCCAAAGGCCTTGGGCTGCAGCAGCAGGATGATGTGGTCGCCGCCCACGGCCAGGTCGTCCTCCACCACGTTGCCCGTCAGCTCGTTCTCCACCAGGTGCCAGTCCTCGAAGCCGCCGGTGTCGTCGCTCCACAGCAGGCCCAGCGGCAGCAGGAAGGCCAGGTGGCCCAGCAGCTCGCGGTACCAGCGGCGCTTGACCACCACGACTCGCAGGTTGAACTCGCGCAGGCCGCGGTTGGTGGTGGCCAGCCACTTGCGCGGCCAGCGCACCCCGCGCTCCCACTGGCCCGTGGCCCAGATCAGCAGCGCGGCCACGACTCCGCCCATCAGCGCCACCCGCTGGAAGGCCTCGACCATCCAGTACACGCTGCCGCCGTGGCCGTGGCCATCCTCGCGCGGCCGTAGGAAGAGGGCCCAGGCGAAGGCGAGGTTCCAGATGGAGAGCAGCAGCATGAAGAACATGTTGAGCCGCCGCCGCGACAGCAGGTGCAGATATTGCGACCGCAGCGACGACTCGAGAATGAGCAGGTTGAGGTAGATGGCCATCGGTGACGAGGGGAGGTCCGCAGTTGAGTCCGGGGCTGCGTCGGCAACGGCGGCGGCGGCGGCGGCGGCGGCGGCATCGGACGCAGGGTCCGCAGGTTGGTCGCCCTGCGATTCGGCGGCAGCGGACGCGGCGGAGGCCATGATCATTAACAACAGGCGGCCATTGACGCCGGAAGTCGATGTCTCTCTACTCGGCTTATCCTGTCGCAGTCGCAGGCTGCCAAGCATGTGAACGGTACCCCAAGTCAGCCCCTAGGCAAACATGCCAAGAGTCTTGCAGGTTACATAATCACAATTCCGCTAAATCACACTGGTTATACTTGGAGATGTGCTCGTTATTGTTCATACATTTCTGAGACGAGGTACGGCATTGGACAAGAGATGCTATGGCCGGTCACATAAAATGGGTGCCCCCTACATGCAGTTTGAGTTGATGTCTTTCTAGTCAGCGAAACCTGGAGGGCCATGATATATGTGTGGATAGATGTGACTGATAAATAAGCATTGACTACATGAGGGATGCAGGCTCCCACAGTAGGCAGTTGCACCAACCAGTGACTTGGTTGAGCTAGGACGAAAGCATCTGAAAGGCTTTCAGGGTAGCAACACGCCTTGACCAATGCAACAATACATTGGAGTTTAAGCAACTAACATCATAAGAGTTTGGATAGAAGCCATCCACGATACTCAGGCACTCCTCTTCATTCTGCAAGACGAGCCAGCCAAAACCATTGCAGTTGTCTTCGAGGAACAGCGTCACGATGCATCCCGCCAGGCCAGTTGCCTCAGCACTGTAGACTTTCGGCGGGTTTACCCAGTTATTGCACTGGTCCTCATTGACGAAGCTGACGCTGATGACGACACTGCCCTCGCACTCGGGGGTATTATAGGCCGTCATTTGGATCGACGCTTGCGCTGTTGTTGTCAGGAGGAGCAGGGCGGTGGCGAGGCGCCACCCATTCAAAGTAAAAGTGCTCAGTCTCATGGTCGGCGCGCTTCTTGATGCAGCGGAAGCGGCCATCCATGTATTCTGGGCGGAGGGCATCACGGGTGCCAGGGGACTTGAGGGTCACGTTGACGGTCGGGCGGCCAATGACAATGGAGCCTTTGGCCCTGAGGGGACAGGGAGTTTGCTCAGACCGTTGGGTCAGGATGTAGAGTATGGTGACGACTTCTCCAAGCGTGAGGTCGAGAACAAGTGTGCTGCTCATGGTGGGCTTTTCCAGGCTGATTTATATTCTGCAGAGGAGGGGTAGAATTGTATAACTCTCCCATCGTCAAGCATCATAAGATGAGGAGTTCGGTCTGTCCTTGCAGACGCACGATCGTTCATTGCTTGTGGGATTCGAGGACGCATTCCAGCCAAGATCCGCTAACCCACATGAGGAAAGGCGCGGGCGCGACATCATGCTGTGTTTCTGACCTCTGACTCTAGGCAAACATGCCAAGATATTTGTAGGTCACACAGTACCAATCACGCTTCCGCTGAAGTCACACAGAAGTCACACACAGAAGTCACACACAGAAGTCACACAGAAGCTCCATATCCGCATGCATATACGATATTGAACATGACTACCAGCACGCATATACGAGTATGTGGACTTGGCGAGACCATCCTGCGGCTCTTGTCCAACCAACTACAGGACCTGGTCTTCCAGGGTTGAGCGTTGATTGGCGCTGAGACGCAGCCGCAGGTCCTTCTTAACCCTCAGATGCAACATACAGCATGCTGCAAAGACATCTTCACCCTACAGCAAGCTAAGGCTCGTTGTACACGACACGTTTAGAACAAGACCTAGCTCTAGTGCTGTCACTTCCCTGCGAAGTTTGGCGACACTGGCCCGTTCTCCCTTCCGGACCAGGCACTTGGCTGCCACAGACTGGGTTGCTTGGTTCAGGGAGCTCAACGAACGTGCTAACTTTTCTTTCGCTCGTGTTCCAGTTCTGGGGTTTGCGGAGACTTGCATTTGCTGCTGACCTGGCAGCAACAACCCTGGACCGAAATGTGAGGTATTAACGAGTCCAGTATTTTCCAACTCTCTGCCGTGTGTCGTATCGGTCAGCCGTCAGGAATGTCCCTGTATTGGCTCTGCTGCCTGTGTGGAGGTGCTGAGCCGATTGAAGAGCACAGAGCGACGGGCTACATGAGGATTCATAACCCATTCTCAACACCTACTACTATACACTTCCAGGCCCATAGAGGAGAAGCATTGCCCATCCAGCAATCAATGTTCAATCAACGAGATCCCATGGAGGCCTTACGCCAAGGCACCCCCGTCAGATCACTTTGACCAGAGACACTGACACACGATTAGGTAAATGGAACAGCACAGGTCAGAGAACGCCAATGGCCAAAGCGCAGGCGAACTTGACCGGGACAAACTCGCCAAGTCCCTCCAGACGTGCATAAGGGGTTTTATTCTCGATAACTATTCAATCAATTTCTACTTTGAACCAATTCCACCTCCGCCTCCTGTCACAGTAAAGCATGTTGTGGACCTGGCTGCTTCCTTCAATTGCGAAGTTGCACCATCCATGACCTCAATCATTGCAAATTACTTGTATCTGGACGGCACAGTTGTGATAGAGGAGATCATTGGAGTGGGCGGGGGAGGAATTGTTGTTAAGCGAGGAGGATATGCGTTCAAAATCCCTCGGATCTCCAAGGTTATTGAGATTGATGGCGTTCCTTTCGATGATGGGAGATTGACTCCCAATGAGGGTGATTACGACGAGCGCGCCGCTGCCATCAGGGCTTTCAAGAATGAAAAGGCCATCTACAGAAGGCTAGGCGACCATCCTGGGATTATACGGTGCTACAACCTTGCCTCTGATGATCCTTCGATCCAAATGCCTTTGATGAAGGGCGACCTTCGGCATCATTTGGCTGGGATCAGGCCGGGAAGGGCGACACAACTCTCCTGGCTGCTTCAGCTGGCGCATACCCTAGCTTATGTTCATTCTCGGCGGGTTCTTATCTGTGACATTCGACTGGACAATGTCGTCCTTGACGATAACAAGAGCGTTAAACTGATCGATTTCTCCGAGTCTAGCTTGATGCCACTTGACTGGGACCTGAATGGCTGTGATGATGCCGGCTTTTCCACTTTCACCGACATTGGGCAATTTGGGGCACTTATTTTTGAATTGACAACGGGTCAACGTTGTTCTTTTGATATCTATCAAGATTGGAAGGATGTGGGGGATCCAACCACCTGGCCTCGCCGGGAAACGCTCCCTTCAACCACTGGCCTGTGGCTGGGTTCCATCATGGAGAAATGCTGGACCAAGGGATTCTTGTCGGCTCAGGATCTGGAGGAAGAGCTGGAGAAAGAGGTAAATTAGACAGAAACCAATCGTCTCTCATCGACGAGTTTGGCTTCGGGTTGTTTCCATGTAAAACCCCAGATGGCCCCGCTGGACTATGACGCAATCGCCCCGTGCTAAACTCCTATCCCCGAGGCGGTCTAACGCCGAAGCTAATGAATGTGACATGAACATGTTCTGATGAGACAGGCCGCCGTGGATGCGTGCAGCTCGACATCGGCCGCTCACTGCGCCCGCTCTTGCCCGCTCCTCCTCCTCACCCTCGGCCACGCCCTCGCTGTCGGCTCCTCTGCCCCCCATGGCCTCCAGCGCCGACAGTAACAGCGAGGTCAGTGTTCCCAGCCAGAGGGGCACTGCTGGTGCCGCCGCCGCCGCCGCCGCCGTTCTCTTCCCGCTCGGCTACAAACAGGGCTTTAGCCAATGGTGGGCAGCATTGCCGCCCGCTGAGACTGAACGCCGGGTGCTGTCGTTCATTCCCTATTTGCAGAAGCATGTCGACTCAACCCCCACTTCGCCGCACCCAGGCACCGAGATAGTGACAGGCAACCACGAGACGGACACTGCCAAAGGCCTGTCCAACCCAGCCACAGACCCATACGGCCCGCGTACATGGCGCTCGCGCATGGTGCGACTGTCTGGCAAGGACCGAGCCCTCAACGAGTTCTCAGTGGAGCGGCCCGAAGACAAGAAGGAGCAGAACCTGGTGATCATACACGGCTATGGCGCCGGCCTTGGGTTTTTCTACAAGAACTTTGAGCCGTTGTCGCGCGCCAAGGGCTGGCAGCTCTATGCACTGGACCTGCTGGGCATGGGCCGCTCGTCACGTCCGCCCTTCCGCATCCAGGCCAAGACGCGCGAGGAGCAGATTTCCGAGGCCGAGGACTGGTTTGTGGACGCGCTGGAGGAGTGGCGCGCGGCCAGGAAGATCGACAAGATGACGCTACTCGGCCACAGCATGGGCGGCTATATGGCCGTCTGCTACGCGCTGAAGTACCCTGGCCGGCTCAACAAGCTGATTCTGGCCTCGCCTGTCGGCATTCCCGAGGACCCATCTGCCAGCCAGGCCGAGATGCCTAAGCCGCCGGACGTGGACAATGGCGAGACCGAGATCCGGCTCCGAGAGCGGGCCGATGGCAAGCCTCGACGACCGCTGCCCAAGTGGTTTGCCTATCTCTGGGACGCCAACATCTCGCCCTTTTCCTTTGTGCGTCTGTCTGGCCCACTCGGGCCCCGCCTCGTCTCTGGCTGGACCTCACGCCGCTTCTCGCACCTGCCAGAGGACGAGGCACGCGCCCTGCATGACTATGCCTACTCACTCTTCCGCCTGCCCGGCTCGGGCGAGTATGCGCTGGCCTACATCCTGGCCCCCGGTGCCTTTGCGCGCTCGCCGCTGATCCGCCGTATCCACGGCCTGGGCCGCCAGACACTAGCCAATGGCGAGCCCGAGAAGGGCCTACCGGTCGTGTTCATGTATGGCCAGCACGACTGGATGGACGTCAACGGTGGTCTCGCGGCTAAGACCAAGATCGATGCCATGCGAGACAAGCTGCTCGAGCCCCAGTCGGCCGCTGAGCGCGCTGATGATCGCGGCAGCGCCAAAGTCGTTGTCATTCCCGAGGCCGGCCACCACCTTTACCTCGACAACCCGGGGGAGTTCAATAAGGTTCTGATAGAGGAGTTAGACGACATTTCCCGCAATGCTGTACATTGAGCTTCATAGACTTTGCACATACAGTTTGTTATTGTTTTCAGTCGCCTCTTTCTCCTCTCTCCCCAGCCTCGCTCACACACCTCTTACACATACATTCGCCGCCCAGCACCTCACGCAGCCGCGCTCTCCTGACCCGCACATCTGTCTCTCTGACATCGGTATAATGATTCCACACCTCGCCGCCCTCGTCCACTTCGTCCTCCTCCTGCACCCTCAACACTCGCATTCCGCCGCCGGTCTCCCATCCAACATTGGGCGCACAGCTGTGGTTGGCCAAACACCACAGCGCATGCACCGCTGCCGTCTCAGCCTTGCCGTCAAAGCTCGACTGGCTCGCCGTCGCCACTCCGCGGAACTTGGCATAGAGCGTGTTGATGGTCCAGAAGTCGAATCGGTCTAGCCATGTGCTTGAATAAGGGTGCAACTCCGGGATGCTGAGCAGAACGTTCTCGAACAGCTGGAAGGGCAGACTGATGTGATGGTGGAAGGAGAAGGGCAGGCTGGGCTTCTCTTCATTGCCGCCGCCGGCGCTGCTGAACCCGCCCCATAAGTATTTGACCTCAAACAGGTCCAGCGGATGCACGTCCTGCGTGATGGCCATCTGGATGCACCGCACCACCAGCAAGAAATAGAGGTCCCATTCCGGCGTCGTGCTCGACTCGGCCCGTCCCAGGTCTGTGAATGGCGTTTCACAGCCCGCCGGCCCGGCGCAGAACGGCGCCGAGGCTGGACAATATTCACCTTCCTCTTGATCTTCATCGTCATCGTCGTCGTCGTCGTCATCATCGCCTTGTCTTCCCAAATTCGGCTGGTGATACGACCGCACGGCAAGGTCACGACACTCCGGCGAGCAAAACACAGTGTTTCGACAGCCAGGACACTCCACCCTTTCGTCCCCTACGCTGTCGGCCTCAAGATCGGCCGCGCAGCAGTCGCACAGCGCTGCATCGTGTGGTCGGATTGCCGTCAGACAGCTGCGTTCGCGCAGAAGCGCCGTCGACGGGCCAGCACGACGGGTTGTGAAGAGGCCGAGCTGGGCGTTTTCTGTTGTTGTCGTTGATATCGACAGCGACGGCAGCACCGTCTTGCGGCACTCGAGTATCCCATCACTCGCATCTGCCAGTCGCTCGTTGATCTCAGCCAAAGACTCAGCCGACATGCGATCTGGCTCGTGCGAATTCCACGGGTACACCACCCGCTGACACCTTCCGAAGATGCCCTCGAGGCCTTGCCTGTCTTGATCCTCCTCCTCCTGCTCCTCATGCTTCTGACCTGCCTGGTCCAAGACCCACCAACTATTATCCTCCTCCTCCTTGCCCTCCGCTTCCTGTCTCAGAACCGTCTCCCACGTGCCCACCTCACCCACAGCACCCAACCTGCGCAGCCCTCGCACCAGGACCCGCAAACTGCCCACACGCACCTCTCCTGCCACCCGGCCCTCCACATCCCACTCCTGCTCCTCGCCGTCCTCTTCCGTGCTCACCACCGTCTTCTCGACAAGATCCTCTGACTCGCCGCTCGCCAGCACAAAGGCCGCGTACGCATCTCCCACCGCCAGCTCGTCGTATCCCAGCGCCTCATGGCACCGTGCCCGTTTCAGCATCAGTTCAGGTCTAAGCAGGCCATTTCTTCCTCCCATGGTCTGCGTGACATGGTGCCGCAGCAGGAGTAGCTCAGTCTGCCGCTCTTGTTCCTTCAATTCGCCAATCTCCCCCAAGTCCAGCACTCGAACTCGGACTTGCCCAGACGTTTTAGAACTTCGGTTTGGAAGTGGCGACTCGGAGATTGCTTGTCGTAGATATAACGGGACCTGTTCCACTCCAATCCACGTTGTTGTCGTGTCATTATCATCATCTCGTTCTTTTGCTTCCTCTTCACCCTCCTGTCCCCTTTTCCCCGCGGGTCTGATTACCAAATCTCGCCGCTCTGATTCATCATTCATTCTTGTCGATATCCCCCGAATTTTTACAATCCCGACCTGTCTAGCTTTGAACAGGGAAAAAAATCGCGACGTCATTGAAAAGCATGGCAAATATGCCAAGCACGTTGATGGAAAGAACCCCTCCCCTGCCCTCCCCACTTGAGTAGAGAAATAAGCTTGCCGCTAAGTAGATAAGGTATTTAAGGCATTTAAGGTTAAATTCTAACCACTTGGGGGCCGAAAGAAGGCGAGCAAATAACCAAGCGACGACGTCAACAGCGACAACTTCAACTTTCCACTGCCAGTCCCGGCACCATGTTCTCCGCCACAGCAAGGCGCGCTGCTGCGCCTGGCTTTTGGCAGAAGACTAGCCAGCGATTCCAGGAACAGGCCAGAGTCGGTGAGTAGAATGAATGCAGACCGACTGAGTTGAGTGAGTGAGTGAGTGGATGACTGACTGACTGCTCTCCTCTCCTCTCCTCTCCTCTCGCAGCAATCAACCTCGAAGGCATCTCGATGCCGCTGCGGCCGTATCCAATCCTCGACTTCGCGGACCCACAAACAGCGACGTGGATGAAGACGCTGACGGACAAACAAATCGGCGGGTCGTCGACGGCCGAGATCACGCAGGTGGCGGCGGTGGCGAGCGACGACAACAACAACAACAACAACAACAACAGCGGGGGGGCGCGGCCGGGCTACATGCGCTTCCACGGCAACATCTCGACGAAGCTGCCGGCGAACCGGCCGGAGGTGTCGCGCACGGGGTACGCGGCGTGGCGCAACGAGGACCGCGGCCTGAGCCTGTTCGGCGACCTGTACTGGGACATCGACTCGTACACGTACCTGGCGCTGCGGGTCAAGAGCGACGGGCGGCGGTACTTTGTCAACCTCAAGACCGAGAGCCTGGTGCCGTCGGACATCCACCAGCACCGGCTGTACACGGCGCGGCACCGCGGCGCCGACGGCCCCGCCGACCCGGGCCGCTGGGAGACCGTGCTCATCAAGATCCGCGAGTTTGTGCGCACCAGCCACGGCGCCATCACCGAGCCGCAGTCGGAAATCAGGAAGCAGAAGATTAAGAGTGTCGGCCTTGGCCTGATCGACCGCGTCCCGGGCCCCTTTGAGATTGCCGTCGGTGCCATTTGGGCTACCAATTTGAATGAGCGTGGCCAGGTCGATGGCGAGATTGGCTGGGAGGAGAGTGATCAGGGTAGTGCCAGGCTGCATAACGTCACCGAGGAAATGCTGCGCCAGCGTGAGGAGGAGAAGAGGATACGGCAGATGACTCCTAAAGAATCATTCTTCGGACGCGCCGCCCGGTAGTGGCTGGGTTATGCTATGAATCATCTATTGAAAGCGATCAATCTTAAAAGTCGGCCTTGCTTGTTATATACACTGGACCTTGGAGCATGACTATGTACAGCAACTATTTTCCAACCCGTTCATCTAATGATCATATAATTGAAGTAGGTTCTTGCGTTTAGGAAGGCAGAATTCTGCTTCAGCTGTATTGACAGATGACATGGCTGAATGAATGGAATAGAGCAAGTAGAAAAAGGACGCCAGCTATAAGGGCGGTGTTGAACTTGATACGCAGGTGTATTGCCACAATGCCAAGAAGCTAAACCCAATCAAATCGAAGTACCCTAACCCAAAAGCAGACTAGCTCCCATGTCCACTTCGACGTCCTACTTCTTCTTGATCCTTTCTTGCAGAGTAATATTGGATCAGGAGCTCTCACCTTTTGAAGCCTCTAACAGATTCGATGCATTCTTTGCATTCTTTAATACAATGTTCCTTGCACTATATTCAGCTCGGTCGGTTCGTTGCTTGTGTGGTTGGTAACTATCGGTAGAGGAGATGCGTCCAAAGCTCGTGGACCCCCATCAACATTCCAACTCTCCTGGAGAACAGCAGCTGATTCAACACCACTTGCCCCTTTGTCCCTTCATCCTGGCAGTGTTTACATGACCTACAAATCATGTAAGCACTTGTATTGAGAATGAAACGAATATAACAGAGAAAACATACCGAACAATTCTGATCATCGACGAGGATCATACCGCCGCCTCCATCGAACGCCTGGCCATCTACCGCGCGCAGCTGGCCCCTCTGCAAAGCTGCTGCCAGTCGTTCAAGTGTGTCTTCCTGTTTGAGCGTTGGAAAAAGGACAAAAGAAGGGATAAGTAGCATGTCGACTGGGCATGTTATTGTGCCTGCCTTGAGGAGAGCCCAAGAAATGACAATTTCTCTCCCAGCCAACGAAAGCATCAACGAAAGCGTCAATGGATTCGTTAAACTACCTCTGCTCCTGCAAGAAGCCAGGCACGCAACAGCAACAGCTCATCCATGTCACTCACCGTCATGAACGCGTTTCCCAGTCCACGCCGACGCTCGGCATCATTCTGGCTGGTAATTTCATACTCTCGGTGCAATGCCCTTCGACTTCGCAGGCCGTGGCGCTCGACCTTAGGCTCTCCTAATTCATCGTCAAGGTCAAACTGACCATCCTCACGGACAGCCTCCTCGTGCTTCAAGTTGTTGTTTTCACCATCATCACCATCATTGTCGTCCTCTCTTGCCATTGCCCTGCGCATTCGGCGTCGCCGCCCAAAGGGCAGCGAGAGATGACTGCCGCCTGACGGATTCGCAAGATCAATCCCTCGCGCGGCATTGCGTCGTTCTCTGGTTGACCCGCCAGGCCCAAAAATCTTGATGGTGCTATCGATCCCACTGCAAGCAATCATAGGCTCATAAGGATGGCCTTGAATGACATTCACCACTTCACCATCACCCTCGAGGATATTGACTATTTTGCCACTTTTGCGATCCCTAGAATAGTATTCTTAGCATCACCATCTCATTTGATCTCCACGAGTGAAAAAGAGGGGGGGGGAGAGCAATACCAAATGAAGAACATTCCGTCATCCGACCCTGACACCACGTACTCATCATTCAGACCGTAGTAGTTCACATCCTTGACTGTGCGAGTGTTGCAATGGCCCTTGTATGTTTGTGAGTGGGATGAATAGGGCACATCAATGTGCAAAAGAGCACGCTCGCGAATGCGGCTCCCAAAAACAGACCGGCGTTGGAGCAGAGCTTCTCGACTCCCATCTTCATCTTCACCCTCAGAGTCATCGTCCCGATCTTCATCATCTGAAAAGTCGTGCTCATTACCATAGTCCTCCTCTTCCGCATCATCGCTTTCGGGCGCATTATCTACAGTCACTGCCGGTAGTGGTGTCGGGGAAAGGTGTGCCTCACCTTCATTGGGGTTGGTATTTTCTTGTGCATGTTCGGCTCGTAATGGCGATGAGATTAACCCGCCAAAGGCACGGTTCACAAAGTCAAATGTTACTCCCTGGGCTGCTTCCCTCAGCAGAGATCTGCCGACAGTGACAACCCAAAACCTTGCAGCCACGCCTTTATCCACAACGCGCTTTGCTGTGGAAGCACTTGAACTCTCTGTAGAAGTGCCTTGCCCTGTGCGAAGCTCAACCCCGGTCAGTGCTTGCGTGAAAGCTTCGACTGCGGCTGTTTGACTCTCGAAGACCTGGCGGAACTCTTCACGGAGAAAAGGATTCATATCCAGGTCAATGACCGCCTTGGACTCATCGGAAAGCTCGTGCAGGTACTCGTGAAGTTTGGGCACAAATGTCTCGAGTGTGTCTGTATCAGACAAAGGAAACCGCGGGCTGTCGGGTGGCATTGAGGGGGGCCGAATAAAGGCATTCAGAACGCCGACAGCACCGCCATCAATCCAGCATAGAATGGCCTTTAGAAAGTCGTAGCAGAACATTGATTCCCTTTGGATCATCCTTCCCTCATGCACAGCAGGGCGGATCTGCCTGAAAAGGTGCAGTCGTGGGTCTGAGCCTGTGCCAGACGTTTGCAATTGGCCTCCTAGCACAGAGGCAAGGCATCCAGAAGCCTGGACAAAACGCCAGGTTGATTGGCGGTTTCGGCGAAGGGTATTCTGTAGAGTTACGTCTTCCGATGTAGGTGTGACGGGATACGACCACCCACGAATGATCTCGTCCAGCTGCGGGAGAAGGCTGGCACACTGGCCAAGAGCGTCTGTAAACCGGCTGGCAAACGGCGTCAAATCAGCTGAGTTCTCCATCAAGACCTCCATGTCCTGAAGCGGTTCCTCCCGCAACTCGACCGAGAAGTTGAAAAGCGTTTGTCGAAGCCGGACGACAGCTCTTGCCACTCTGTCGGCTGTTACCTGCGCCTCACTCAGCAGCATGTCAGCAACCGACCGCCTATCTGTCACTTCTTCCCTGTTGGATGCGACAGGATTGATATCCTGGCCGTCTTCCGGCTCGGCCCTGGGGCGCGACGCTGTCTGGCCAGCTTCTGGTACAGAATCTGCAACACGTCGCAGACGTCTGGAAGGCACTGGGTTTTCCGCAAAACCACTGGATGAGGCAGTCGTATGCTTTCGCTTCCTGTTTCTAGCTGTCTGGTTTTTGAGACGGCTTGCGTGGAAAGCCTTATCCTTCCTGGCCTCAGCATCTCGCGCGTCAGGGCTCTTGACAAGATCAAAGCTGTAAACATGATCGCCTGACCACGAAACAACCATCTCATTCGGGTTGGCATCGCTTATCTTGCAGGCGGTAATATGACCGTAGTCGTGACTATTCATGTGTCGTCGCTCATTGGGAGCAAACCGTTTGACACATCGTGTCGCGGACGACATTGTCTCATCTTCGTGCGTACCTGCAAGTGGTCTTCTGTTGTTGCTTGGCCGGCCTGCTTCACGCGCGACATCACGGCCGAGCATACGGCGATCATGCAAGAAGCAATGAAGATGGGCACCGCCGAGCGCAATATAATGTGGCCGACTGGTAGCGCATGATATACTGTTGAGGTCGAGATTATAGTTCCTATAGGATATCAGCGGAGGTGGCAAATCCTCACCAGCCGCGTCCGCCACATCGCGAAGATGAACCAAACTCCGGCCACTCCGAGGAGCTGGATATGCAGATGAGGGCAACCGTAAATCCCACTGTCGCACATCGCCATCCTCTGAACAGGTCAGGAAGAGAAATGGGCTTGACTCTGTAACAATTCTCTTAACCCGATCGTAATGGGATCGATAGACTCTAGCATTCGTGTTGGCATCGCTCAGCCACCGTGCCTGAGCAAAGAATTCCTGGACCCGTCGACTTCGCGTGCTTGAGGAAAAATCCTCAGCCCTGTTTTCTCCAGAGGCGGCGCCTCCATACTCGAGATCAAAAACTCTCACCTGAGAATCTCCAGCGCAACTTACCACGGTCCTATCTCCCGAGTGTGGCATGAACTTGACGGAGAATATATTGGCATTATGGCCTGTGCTGACACTTGTGTTGAGAGTGAATGGCTTAGCTAAGTTGAGCGGATTGTATGACCTGGCCTAGTCAATAATTGCTGTCTGCAGTCCAGCCACGGAGTCCAAGGTGTGAACTTGCCAGATGTTGATAAATTTGTCATCACTCCCAGAGGCTAGCAAATCACCACCCGAGGACCAGCTGTCTGGGTCAGTACTTGGACAAAGGCCTGAATCAATGTCACGAGTAGATCTACTGACCTGAGCGCGTTAACGCAGCCAGTATGACCCCCAAGCTCGTTGACAATGTCCAGATCCTGGACGAAAGATCTGTGGCCGTACAGGGTCTTGATCGAGCGGTCTGATCGCGTCTCACCCAGTTTCTGTCTTACCAGGGAGTAGGCGAAGTCGTTGTCCCTGGAAGACATCACTGAAAGGCTGAGCAAACGGAGCTGCAGCAGATGAGGAGCGGTGGCTGTTCCAGAACAAATAGACGATCTAAGTCGGGAGAGGTTCTATGCAGACTCCAGTAGGATACAGTAGATAGACTGAAAGCAAGGGTAAGTGAAGCGGTGAAAATATGTATCGCCTTCGCCGCATCGATCTGGTGGTGGGGAACACAAGGGCCAGACGGCACGGACACAGAGGGCCAAGTGGGCGAGGCTGAAATGTTATAGGGAAGGCCGCCTACATGGAGAGTTGCTGCGGATAACTCATGGAGTGATGCTAGTGAATGACTCTTTTATCAACTTGAGGGTGTAGTCAGTTGGTTGGGAACAGGTGAGCAGCACCTGCCCGCAGTTGAGTTGCTCTTGCCGAAACCAAAGTGATACGATACACCCTAAATGACGTCACTCTTGCCATTCATTCATTCATTCATTGGCGTCATTTTGGGAAGGAACTCTTGCGAGTCTCATCAGCTAATTTACGAACACTACAACCTCACTTCAGTCTTATCAACGGTGGATTTATTATTCTCAAATATAATTCTAAAGCATATGACTGGGGGGGAAGTCTCTCTCTCTCTGTGGGTTATGCAATACCAACGAAACCTAGCGTTCTTCCACCAGCATTATAGACAAGCAAGGTCCGCCCGCAAAACCCGGGGAAGAGAAACGAGCCCCAGACAGCAGCTAGCTTCAGGACTGCTGATTTTTGGGCCAGCTGTCTCGAGCCAAAGGTCATTATCTCAGGACACGGACAAGAGACTCAAACTCGCTTCTCGAGCAAAGGAGCACATCAAAGGCTGGGAAGAAATGGTATGTCCGACCATTTTCTCAGCTAGACCTTGCTCTTCTCACAGTTCTATGTCCAATATAATATTCATCTGTGCCTATCCGGCATCGTGCTGCTTTGGATTCAATGAATTGCCGTGCGCCAGCTTTTGCTTGATGCTGTATATGGCTCCGATTGCCCTGTCGAGCAGCTCGGTCTCAGGAGACAATTCCCGCAAGATAAGTTCCAACTCAGCACTCCTTGCGCGCAGTCTGAGAACCTCCTGGCGCAGGTCCTCTCCTGACATTGATCCGATTGCACCTTTCCCTGCAGAGCCAGCTTCAGATGTGCCCGATTCAGGGACACCTGCCGCCGACGTAGTCTGGCGCCCAACTTCCAGGTCCTGGATTCGGCGCTTCAGCGACGTTTTCTCGCTCTCCCAGCCCTCACGCTCCATCTTGAATCGTCTAGCCTCCTCTGCACTCTTCATTTGAAGTTGAGATGACATGGCCATGATTTGCCGCCACTGTGCTCCGTCGGCACTTGACTGCTTGTGCACGTCTTCCCGCGACTTCTGCAGCTCTTCGACTTGAGCCTCTAGGGACTCGACTTGCTGCTGTAGCCGAATCTTCTCCTCGGTGAGGATGTTGATCTCGTGATCAGACACTTGAGATTTCTTGTCCAGAGTGTTGCAACGGATCTGAGATCGAGAGAAGGCCGCAAGGAGCTGGTCGTGCTCTTTCTGCAGGGTCTGGAGTGCTAGTGTCTTGGTGGATATTTGGTGCTGTAGATCTTGCAGGTGAGAAGCTTGTACCGCTGAGCTAGGACTTGATGAGAACTGGACCGGTCCAGAGAGGGGCAATGCCGAGTACTGGCTTGTTGGAGACGGCAACGGCCGGTATTGCGGGTATTGCGAGTGCCTGGGCGAATAGCCTGGTGGCACGAGGGCCGAGCTGCCAGAAGACACACGGGGAGAATTGACTGAGCTTAGAGACGTGTGTTCCTGGCTTTGGTGCCGTCTCGACTCGTCGGGAGGAAGCATCGGTGGCGGCGGAGGTTCGGATAAGGCATGGGGATGGTCTTGGGAATGGTGGTGGTGTTTATGCTGATGATGCTGATGATGTTGATGTTTGGTATGATCCTTGGAATGATGCTCTGTTCTGTTGTGGTGAAGGTCATCTGGGTGGCCTGGCTCGCCAACATTCAGGTGCTGTTTTTCGTGCTTGGGAGTGACAAGCATGGGAGCAAGACTATGCCCAGTCTCTTCTCTCGGGACGATATCGGCCAACGAGGGCAATCCGGACCGGGTCATGGCAAGGGCGCCTTGCAATGCTCGGATGGAGGTTCGAAGTTCCTGCACACTCCAATGCAGAGAGTGCTTCAACCCGTGCGTAGTCACCGCTCGAGGATGAATCTGCCCTATGATCAGCATCTGCACTCTTATAACCACACAGATGAGAGATGTCTACTAACCTCAGCAGCCTTCTGCGATAGCTCGCTGGGCATCAGTCTAGAGAGTTCTGACTGAAGATCAATGAGGCTCTGGACAATCGAGCCCAACAGGTCGTCGGTTCCATGGCAGTTAGAACAACTGTTGCCACGTATGTCATGATCCGTGAATGCGGAAGGGCGGAGTTGACGAAACCATTCATTATCATAGGCCTAAGGGGTGTGCTGGGTCAGTATCTTGTTTGGAATTAGGCACAGACCTGTGAGCAGGACATACAGGGGGAGCGGTACGGCGTGTCCGACTCTCGGCCTCATCGTGTTCGTCCCTGCTCTCCAATCTCATTCTCTTCTCTGGCCGATCAGGCAAAGCTTCCGATGGCGTGGTGGCTGCGCTAGTCAGGCGGTGTTTTAGGACGGGAGACGAGCCGGAACGAGGCGTGGTGGGAGGGTGGGAAGACACCGGAAGCCGGTGTGCTCGAACTCGGGGTTCTGTTGTCTCGTGGTGCGGGCTGTGTGGTCGCATGAAGTCGTGGGGACGAGCGAGTATGGGGGGAGGAGAAGGGCTTGGGTCTTTGGACAGTCTCGTGTCGAGGTGGAATTTCTCTTCTGGTCGAGAGAGGTCATCCTCCATCACCGCCGCCGGCATGTATCCGGCGTCTCAAACTCCTTGTGGTGGCCACAGTAATAGTAGCGTGCTTCATTTGACACGGCAAAGAGGAAGAGCAGGTGCAACAATGTGGTGACTGGTGAGAGGATACGCGCGAGTCGTGCCGATATTCATGTTCATCGATCAAGAGACGGACGTGCGCTTGCCAGATCAGAACAAGATCAAGAGCAAGAGAGTCGGGGAGGCGTATGGTGTCTGTGGTAATAAGCAAGCCAGCCAGGGTCGGCGGTGGAGCGATCTGAGGGATCTGCGCGTGCGCCGGAAGCAGCGGTCTCAGAGAAGGAGGGAAGACCAGGGACAGGTGCGCAGGTTATCCGTAGGCGGCATGAGAAAGGAAACAACAGCCAGCTCTCCAGACTCCAGAGCAAGTTGGTGGCATGAGAATGACGGGAGTTCGCATGGACTGTTTCTGATGACTCCATCCGCAGCCGAAGGCGCATATGGCATTAGGGCATTAGAGGACGTTTGCACAACCTGTTTAGGCTTGGGATTTGCCGCCACCTTGGACGATCTGCAACCCAGTCCCTGGCGGGAAGTCAGCTGGGAAAGTTGAAGCGGCTGGATCCGAGTCTCCATCGAGTGCTGCAGTAGTAGTAGCAGTAGCAGCTGGTGGTGAATATTATTATTAACTCATGGGATTATTAATAATAGAGGGCGGTTCCTATTTGTCTCGTGGCTAAAAGGCCCGTCTGGGTGTGCCTAGGGGGAAATACTTAGGTAAGAATTAGTTAATGCTTGGGCGCCCCGAACCTGCGCCAGTTGACTAAATTTAACTAATACTTGCTACTTGACCACCCCGAAAATTGGTTAATTTGGACAATTGTTCTTCTTGGGCTTGCACATCTTGTTTGGCTGGAGGGAGTCGGAATTTGCTGCTGCTCTCCTAGGCAGACGCGGATATGCTCCTGTCATCCAGTGCGTAGTACCGAGCACCCCGTCCTTCCCCCCCCTTGGCGGATGTCTCGGAGGCTCAACCCTGCCCTTCTGCAGTCCCACTCGAACATTATGACAGTATTCCAGAAGGACAGACGGACAGGCCTCGATCGGTTTGAGAAGAGCAGAGCGAATCCACTCTCTGGCCTTACTCAGATGCAACAAGACAAGCATATTCAGATAGAGACCGACAGACCGGCAGACCGACAGACAGAACCGACTGAACTGACTGACAATGAAGATTAAGAAGAGGTGGCTACAAGCTCGAGGCAGGCTGAATCCCAGGGCAGGGAAGGGAAAAGACTCAACCTTCCAGAAGATGCTTGCGACTACGCTGCCGAGTATGCTTGCGAGTCAGACCTCGTGTTCCTGCAGGACATGTCCGTAATAGTGGTAGGCATTAACTTATTAGTCAGTCTGTCCATGATTAATTATCCCATGGTTTGCTGATGCCTGTGTGTGCCTTGTGTTCTAGGTTAACAACTGATCGTATTACTAATCGCCACCTCATATGTATACCCAATTAGGATTAGCCGGTGGTAGCCAGTACTAGCCGGTACTAGTCAGTACTAGCTTGGTTCAGTATTCAGTATTATCTTGGTTAAGCAGCTGAAGCATTAACCAGATTGAATTTAGTGTGTACGTGTACTCCATAGTGTCTGGGCTCAATACTACTACTTGGTACAGTGTACACACTACGCTGCACTGTATTTCTTAACAAGTCATTCGTTCGCTATATAATTTAGCCACGGCTGGCAAAGTAATCATCAAAAAATCATTCGGCCACCAGCTCAGATTCTCACTCCATCTAAGACACAATAAGCACTCTCACTCCCTAATCTCATTTCTGTCTAGAACTTACTCTGACTTTGGGTCAGGCCTGGGCCAACTCTAACGCATAGAGTTGTAAGCAAAAAGGATCGCGGAGGCGCAGTCCACCGATCGGATGTTCCGGTTCTTAGGGTCCTTGAGTTGCCGAACTCTTTATTACAAAGCAGGAGCTCCTTGAAGCCCTATCAAGTCCTCGGGAAATATATAGAATCTTTTGCGTTTTTTTTTCTTTCGACAAGATTAATTTCTCTCCTACAACAGCCCTTATCACGGCCCACGGACCATGGGGGCGCGGGGGGGGAGGCAGGAGAGAGTCTGACTAAGTTACGCGTGAGAAGTCGAGATGACTTTTTGAGGCATCATCATCATCATCATCATCATCATCATCATCACCCTGTTCCACTTGCCACAAACCTCGACAGGAGGAGGAAGGGCGGGGGAGGGAGGAGGAGAAGGAGGAGTAGGAGAGGCTCGTGACTGCTCTATTAGACTTCATCTCCTCTGCCTCTGATATACTTTGTCCTATCGCATCAGAGATCCGGTTCTTCTGGCGAGACAAAATGGAGCTGCGAAGACGTGCGCAGAGCTCGAGTTGATCCATGACCGCATCTGCCAGCTGAATGTGGCCCGAGACGACATGCCCAATCGCACTGTTATCCTCTTCCCTCTCCTTCTTCATCAGCCTCTTCGTCTTCTTCTCCCCCTCCTCCTGCTCCTCCCGCTGCTGCTCCGTGAGAGAGCCGACTCGCACCTGGCTGAACGTTGTCTGACAGAAGCGCACTCTCGTCTTCAACGCCTCGACTGTCTGCTCCCAGCCTGCATCCGATCCCGACCCTTGGCTCGAGCAAGTGACCTCCACATGCTGCTGCTGTCGCTGCTTCTCCATCGAGACTGCGTCTTCACACTCATTGAGCCATGTGTCAAACTCTTCGACGAAGCGAGTAAAGTCTCCACCAGGCTGAGTCAAGATACCTAACTGCTGTATAGCAAAGCTAAGGTTGCGGACTTGCTCGGATGCAGAGTAAGGATGCTCATCATTTCCGACCCAATTGAAGAGACCCAACAGGTTGACGCCTTCTTGCCGTTTTGCCTCGAGTGCGCACACATCCCCCTCTTCTCGCTTGAGACGTGCTGCCTGTGCCTCCAGCTTCGACCGTGCGCTTGCAGCGTATTGCTCCAGTCTTTCGTGCGACCGTGCGTGCACCAGGCTCAGTTGTAGCAGCTCGTCCTGTAGTCGGCTACCCAGGTAAGAGTTGATCTCATTGCCTGCGCTTTGGCTTGCGCCCAACCGGCTTGGCCTGGGAACTGAGGATGGTCGACCATCGGGGAGAAGATTGTTGCCATGTCCGCTAGAGTGTTGCAGGGCGCTGGAGTGAGCGGCTGTCGCACTGGCGGGCTTGGTGCCTGCCGCCACAGGTCTGTGGATGGATCTGTCTACTACAGAACGCGAGCGGGAGAGAACCGTAGAAGTAGTAGTGGTAGTGGTAGTGGTGACTGCCGAGGTTCGGAGCGCAGCTGCAGTTGTCACCTGCTTCGTACTGCTCACCGTCGTAGATGTCGATTGACTCCTCGTATGAGAAGGTAATGGCCTTGGCAATCTCCCAGTGACTCCCCGTCGAGGCAGAGGGAGCGCGGATTGACCACCACGCGATGAGGCATGCGGCATGCGCGGCTCTGCATTCTTGTCCCCCTGTCTCTGGCTTTGGGACGTCGTTCCTCTCCCTCTTGCTGGTTGAGAGCTCGTGGGAATGGGCATTTTCCCGTCAGACCGGCAGCATGCGTGTTGCTCTATCAACAAGTGCTAGCAAGAGTGTGTGTAGCTTCTTAAGTATGCATCCTATTGGACTATCAGTTCTGGTGTTGACGTTCCTGTCGTGTGTGTGTTGTGATTAGGTCAGTTGTCGTGTGTTAGAAGAAATACGACACTAATATTCCTCCGACCAATCATTGTTCTGTAAGGAGAAGCTAATCTACTAAAATGTCTACTAGTCCCATATAAGACACTCAAGTGGTAAAATAAATAAATTAGCGTCAATTATCATTCAATATGTCCTGTCACTCATGCCCAGGCAATACCTCCATCCTTCTGTTTGCTGTGGTCAAACCACTGCCGCTGCATTCTACCATTACTGCCCACTATCTAGAACAAGAGAAAAGAATTGCAAGGCTATTCCTGTTGTATCAGTCTGAAGATTCAACCTTCCTCATACCAGAGCATGTGTTCGAATCTGACTCGGTACATCCCTGCCCTGTGGCCAAAAACTCTTGCAAATCAAGCTCAAATTCTTGTTGAGCCGTGGGCTTGAAATCAAGTAACGCTCTGATGTGCAAGTTGCTGACAAATGTACCGGAAAAGAAAATGATCAAGGCAGATCTGCACACTTTCACAGTGCAATGCCGGGGCTCATTGGCCGCAAAGGCTGTCCCAATGGTCTGCTAGCTGGGCCCAGGTTTGATGGTCCGAGCGGGGATGTGCGGCGATCTCGCGCACCTACAGCGCTGGCAGAGTTGCTTCTCCGTCGCTGTTCAACGTCGTGCATCGGAGCTGGACCGTTCATGCCATATGGGCCTGGAGATTGGCTGCGTTTATAAGGACGGGGTCCTGGAGAAAGGGGACGAGGCGCCTGGTTGTCTATTTGAATTGTCAGTCTGGGATCGTGAAAGCAAAGTCTGCATCAGGACAGGAGGTGTAGCACTTACAAGCACCTGGGCTCATTGGGCGACTCTGGGTCTGGCTCCCTGGTCGGCCAGGAATTGGACGAGGAGGACCCATCGGCCTACCACCTGTCGCACTCATTGGGCGGCCCATTCCTGGACTCATAGGTCTGCCCATTCCCGGGCTCATAGGCCTGCCCATTCCTGGGCTCATAGGCCTACCCATGCCAGGACTGGCAGGGCGCCCATTCCTGGTAGCAGGAGACAAGGGAAGTGGGACTCCAGCTGGGGACATTGGGCGGGCATGAGGACCAGGTCCACGAGCATATTGATTCAGATGAGACGGCTTCGGCTTAGATGGCTTAGCAGCCAAGCAGGTTCGTGGAACCACACCTTGCTGTGAGCGGTCGAGACGAATGCAGAGAGCCTGTATTTATTAGTATCCCTTGGTGCTACAGGTATTGAGCAAAGACTTACCCATCCATCATCATATTCGTGGAGCAGTCTGATGAGCTGACCGGTCTTGAGTTCGAGCTCGTCGTCCATAGAAGGAGAGAAGTCCATCAATACACGGAAGACATTGCCGCCAGGAGGAGCATCAGAGCTTCCAGACAGGGCCGGGCTTGACAGAGCACTTGGGACGGTTGTCGCCGACGAGGCCAAGTTGTCCTTCTCCCGGGAAGGCTCTGGAGAAGCAGGTTTCTGAACTGGCAAAGACTCTGTGGGAGACGGAGATCTTGCCGCTGATGATCCATTGTGAGCAGCGACAGCAACACCTGCTGCACCTGCCACGCCAGCAGCTGCCAGAGTTTTAGCCACAGTAGATTCAAACGCGGCAGCAGTTGCGGCTGGCTGCACCTGGATGGGGCTCATCGAGGCGTCAACATCGTTTGACTGAGGCGCCACAGTATTATTTGCATTCAATGTGTTGTCGGACAGTTTCGCGGCCACGGGTGCAACGATGGGAGCAGGACCAGGAGCGCGTGGTAGCGCTTGACCAGGTGCAACGACCGAAGTAGGAGGATCCTGGAAGGGATTCTGCGGATCAGCAAAGGGGTTTTCCAATGGTTGCTTCTCCTGCAGCGAGGTTGGAGTGGAAGCCTGCGATGTGGAACCCGGACCAAGACCATGTCCTACAGCACGTCCATCTTCGCCAATGCTGGTGAGCATTTGACCGCTGCGTCTGTTGTTGGCACCCAAAAAGCCATCCATCATCCTGGACACTGGTCGCAAGCTCAGTCTGGGAGCATCGTCATGGGCAGCAGCAGCTGGAGGAGCCTGGATGATTGGGCCAGCAGGACGACCGAGGTCAAAGTCTGCTTTCTCGTTGTAGGCTTGTTCATCTGCTTCTCTTTGCCTGCGCTTCTTGCCCAGGAACCACAATAGGAAGACGGCAAGGAGGCCAACAGCAGCAATTACGCCAATGGCAGTGCCAGCCTTGGCACCAGTTGACATGCCACTGCTTCCACTGTTGTCGCTTGTGCTAGAGGTATCTGAGCTCAAGGAAGAGTCTGAAACAGAATCAGAAGCGGATACCGATGCCGATGGCACAATAACAGACTCGGTCAAGGAGGAGCCGTCATCAGCAGCAGCAGCGGAGGATGCTGAAGTAAAGGCAGCCGTCGTCGCGGTTGAGTAGGTCTGCCATGTCGCGGGAGCCGTAAGCTGCACAGCAGAAGTGAACGCAGACGACTGGCTTGCGACAGATTCAATGCTAGCAAAGACGGCCGTGGAGGATTCATCGATGGAAAAGACGGCTTCAGAAGTCTCAGCTGCGTCTGAAGACGCTGCTGCAGTTGACACTACAACTGGAGCAGTGAGAACTTGGGCGCTGGTCGAGGCAGAGCTCGCTTCGGTCTGCTGGCTTGAAGGCTCTTCCGTCAAGGTGGTGTAGCCGCCGATGATGCCAGTAAAGGTGGGAGACGCCGTCACATAGACGATCGAGTAGACGGTCCCTTCCTGCGTGACGTCTTCGGGCTTCCGCTTGGCCAGCTCGCGGTGCAGATGGTGATGGTGGTGGTGACGGTCCATGGCTTCGGAATCGTGGAGAGCGTCGGGAAATAGAACCAGCTTGCGGTCGATTACAGAGCACAAATACACAGGGTGAGGGTCGGGAAGGTCAGTGTTGCCAGCTGAGGCCCGACAATAGCAAAGGTCTGAATGGAACAAGACCTGCCTGCGAGGTCAAATGAATGGACAATAGGGCTCAAGGAGTGAATCAAAAGAGTGGTAGGGGTTGATTGTCGATAAAAGAGGGACGACAATCAATGACAAAGGAATGAAGGCAAGCAGAAGGCTGCTGCTGCTGTTGTACAGACCGGACGATGGTTCTGTACTGTCCTCAGATCCTACATACAGAGGAAGGGAGCGTGTGAACGTTGTGCGTACGGGGCAGAGACAAGAGCTCTTGCCCATCGAGCACCTGCGCAAGATTGAACGTCAGGGATCCCTTGATTTAGTGGGGCACATGTAATGCAGGAACGCCAATGAGATGACACCGGTTCCTGGCTAAGACCAACAGGTGTCAAATTAGCTGCGTAAGTGGCGCCTTCCCTGAAATTGGAGTTCGCGCCTCCTCCTACGACAAGGTGGGGTGGCATACGTCCACACCCGTCCACACGTGACTATTCCGCCGTCGAGATGACACCAAGAAGGAGGGACAGTTTGCAGCCACGGCAACGCATTGCAGCCACGGCAAGAGGTGGGAGTTGCCATGAACGGCGAAAAACGTCAAGAGCAACAACAAGAGCAACAACAACAACAACACACCCACGATGGGCAGCGTCAACAAGAGCGGCTGGTCTCAGGGGCTACGCGGGTTTCACATCAACGAAGCTAAAAAAAACGCGTGAGATCAGCGACTCCACCACGGCGTTAACACAGTAATGCTCCAAGCGGACTCTGAGCCAGTGACAATATACAGTACGTGTACTAAGTTTGTTGATGTTGATAGTAATCTCTAGTCGTGAGCTGCAAACTCGCTCTGAGTGGATGAGCCAATGCTTGTCTGGCGGTGAGTCGCCGCGTGCTCTCAAAGCAGACGGTGTTGGCAACAAAATCAGTGACTGAGTCCTGAGCTCCAGGCAAGATCTCGTCCCATCTCTTGCTGGGGAACCTCTGGAACGTGATCTTGGTCCAGTCAGGATAGCTGGCAGCTGACGGCCATACCGAATCATCGGGGGTCCCAAGTGTGGTAAAGATAGACTTGATTAGGGTCAGGTCGCTGCCGAGGGGCCCACTGTCGAACAGAGGCAGGTGGCCCGTTCTAACCAGCTCTGCCACCACACATCCAGCCGCCCACATGTCCAGCGACGTGTCATAGGAGCGACATCCAAAGAGAAGTTCCGGAGGGCGATAACGAGTCGTGCCTACATCTGTTATCTTGTCATTCACAGCTTCTGAATCCTTGTCGTCGGGCGACCATGCGATCCCAAAATCGGTCAGGTAAACGGGACCGTCCATGGACCGCAGCAGAATATTAGACGGCTTGACATCACGATGGATGATGCCACGGTCATGGATATAAGCCAGGGCTTCGAAGAGGGCGACAAATACCTGCTCAGCCTGTCGGGCCGTCAGGCTATCTGTCCGCAACAAGTTTTCCAAGTCCTGCCGCAAGAACGGGAAGACTAGGACGAATCGACCACCAGATTCAGCGAAGGCTTCCAAGAGAGGTACTACACTGGCGTGGCTGCAGGAGGCCAAGAGCCTGGCCTCACGCATGGAGTTGTGAGGAGCAGTCATTTGGCTCGGATGGGTCACCTTCAATGCAACAATGCGCTCCTTTGCATTGGGGTCCTTTGCCTTGGCCTTGAACACGGTCGATGTCTGTCCTTCTTGGTAGAAGGTGGCATGTTCGTATGGGCCAATCGTAGGGCCTTCCGGGTTGAGAATCTCCTCGGGATCGGCGCTGACCAACAGCATGGGGTTTGTTGCATTTGCTGAGGGTTGCAAGTGGGCAAGGATCTTGCTGACTTCTCGTTTGTATCCGTCCTACCCCCACGGAAGCTAATTAGTGCTTATAGATCTGGCAGCCTGGACTTGCTAACCGCGTCAGCAGCTTGGGCGAATATCTCCGCCTCAATAGTGCGAGCTTGGGCCCGACTCTCTGATAAATCTTGTCCAGCCAGAGAGAGAGCAGATGTTCTAGGAGCTGATTAGTGTTCCAGTCTGTCGCGACACCAAGTACCGTACATCTCCATGATATGCCCAAGCCGCTCGGAGAAGCCTATGTCTGCCATGATGAGTTGCGAGAAAGCTGGAAGCTTAAGATGAAAGAAAAGGTTCACTGCTTCTGTCAGGTCGAATTTGTCGAACAGGCACCACTTGATGCCACGTGACCAGAGGGGAAGAATATGGCGCTAGTCCAGATTGGGACCGTCAAGGCAGTCAAGTCATTTTCATCGTCCATCACATACTCCTTTTGTCCTCCGTGCGGCACTGCTCAGCTAGGCATCATGTGGCATGACAGCTCGCCCTTAGCAAGACCCCGGATCCTAAAGTCTGGCAAGGTATTTGATGGATTTGATGTCCGTTCTTAGTACTCGCCAACATGTTCTGACAAGCAGTGTGGATGCTGCCATATTGCTGGCTAGGCATCAGTCCTCATTGAGTGATCGACCTCGAGTCTTATACAGAGTACCCATCGGGATTGTTACAATTATACACTACCGAGTATTGCAGCTTACGGTATCCAGGATGCTATTGCTCATGCCATTAGCAGGGTGGTCCTCAGTGTACTGCAATCAGGGTTGTGTTTGTTTGTTCGTTCTGTTCGACATAGACACGGCATATTTGAGCTGCAAAGCAGCCTCCTCTCTGAGTAGGCCTCAGAAAGTATTGCAACAGCCCTCTCTCATCATCAGCATAGGGGCCATATTACAGTACACCTTAAGTTATTCAATAAAAGGTAGTGCTAACCATAGATACTATATAACTATTAATCTAATCTCTATAGGCAGGAATCAATATATGGCCTAGTGTTAGCTACTAATCATACGGTTTGACTGTTGTCAGAACATGTTCACCTAATTGTGGACTCTACCATAGCCCCAGTGCGGCAGTGGTGTTGTGTAGTGCTTCTGCACAATGCTTCTTTGAGAAGAGTATCCTTCTTCCCCACTGGTCTCTTGGCCGAGCTTGGATGCTCCAACCCATCGGATATACCAGAGTATCCTCTCTTTGCCCCCTTTGCCCTCTTTGCCCTCTTTGACTTGACGATGCAGCCTTCCAAGTCGATGATCAAGACCCGCCCAAGCTCTTTGTTCCATAGCATGTTGCGCGATTCGAGATCGTCATGGATGATCCCGACTTTCTCAATCTCGCGGATAGAACGCTGCTTCTCCAGTTCGAGCTGATCTGCAGACAGGCTGCAGGGTGTTTCCCTGTCCAGTGCCTCACCCCCCCAAGCCAGTAGGAGCATATAGAAAATCTGTTGCCCGGGCTCGCGGTACGGGCGTAGCAGGGCGATGATGCCAAGGTGAACTGGTGTTGCTGATCCCTGCACCAACACTAGCCGGTCATACATCTCACCCTCGCGGCGGAGGTGATGAACAAAGCCTTTGATGGTCCCTTTGGCCATGAATGTGTAGCCATACCTAGCTAGTGTGACTTTGAACATCGCTCCGTGAGCGCCCTGAAGACGTATACGCCAGGGCTCACCAGGAATGGACAATGGGGTGCAATAGTGGTCTCGACAGCGATCGAGTTGCTCCTTAAGCTGGCGTGCCATTGTCGTTGCATCCAATTCATGTCGCCCGTCATTCCGGTGGCCCTGCTGGTGGTGCTGGTAGTTGGGGCATGCAGGGTCAAGTGCTCCAGCATGCTTGACACCCCGCAGACATTTCATGGTGCAGTATGCATATTCCACGCCTGTATAGCCACAGCATGCCCGAGTCTGGGCTGACCCTGAGCCAGGACCAGAGCCGGTGTTGTAGTGGTCTGAATTTCGTTTTCTCTTGCTGGTGCGGTCGTCCGAGCGAGGGCCCAGCGGCGTAGGCGTGTCTGGTGGGGAAGGGTCGCCTTCTGAGTCGTCGTCAGATCGGTCAGACGAGGGAGATGGCTCGTCAATCAGAGAACGCTGGGGCCGCGGTCGCAACAAGTACGGTGACTTGGGCGAGATGGGGAACTCTGGTGGGCTATACTCCGAGCCAGGCGGAGATTCCCGCAGCTCGTCATCAGACATTTGGGCAATGATGTCGTCTTCATCAACGGTCCAACGACCAGCAGCAGCAGCAGCGTTGTCGCACCAGTCCTGGTCCCGCGGTCTTGACTGGAGCGCCATGAGAGTGAAACCGAGAAGGCGGCTAATGGCAGTGAACGGGATCCGGAACTCATACTCGCCACTACCGACCACATCCAACCGAGGCTCGGTGAGGTAATAATAAATCGTGCCTGGCTGATCGACTGGAAGCCACAGGAAGACTTCCGCTTCACCCGTCACGATGCTGCTGTACTCGAGGCCGTTGTCTATCATGTACTCGTATGTCTGGGTGATGACTGAAGCCACGAGTTTGTCTGCCATGTACCTGAGCTTCTCGTCATGGTCGCTAGGGATAGTCACACGCTGGACGACCTCTTTCTGGACATCCATAGGGCGCAGACCAGCACGAAGGTATCTGACCGGCAGCTTGTGGAGCGCCTTGAACTCACGGAAATAGCATAGCCGACGTTCTCCTTTGATATCACAGAAGATACATGCCTCGTCAATCTTGGATCGTGGCTGGTTTTTCTCATCCTCCTCGTTCTCAGTCAGGCTGTTCAGATGATTCTCCAACTCCATGCTGGTGCAACCGTTGAGCAGGTCCCGTGCCATGGAAGCCCGTGTCCCGTCGGGCTGCTCGCTGGCCATTATCAGCTGCTTGAAAGTCTCTTGTAGCCGATCCTGAACCGCAGTTGCATCATAAAGCACGAGGTCCCCCTCACTGCCAAGCGGTTTCCTGCAAGCATCGGCACCGATACGCTCGAGGACGAAGCGTGGAGTGAAGATCTTGGGGGGCGGGGTAGTTCCATCACCACACAACACTCTATAGGCCTGGTCAAAGTAGCGGGTGTGATCCTGTGGGAAGGTGTCCCAGGGCTGGAGGAATTGTGGACACTTTTTGTCTGTTGGCTTCGTAGTAGAGCCTTTGGTTGTGAGATGTTTGTTGGTCTGGACACAAAGGGGTAGAGACAGATGTTTATGGCAGGCTTCGAGATATTCCGGAAAGGGTAGCAACTCGGTCAGCCGCTCTGCTGCTCGTTGTCCTTCTTCTGCTGCTCGTTGTCCTTCTTCTGCTTGCTGTCGGAGCTGGCGCTCTCTGGCGAGCTCCTGCAGCAGCTGGTTGTAGTCTAATGGTGCCGCCATGTTAGCACACTTTAGGCTGATGCAAGAACTGGGAGGAGAGAGAAGAGGGTGAGGGGCGGTGTGCTATCGGCGCGCCGGCGGCAGTGGCAGCAGCAGCAGCAGCAGCAATGGCTCCTGCCTGAAGTTGCTGTTCAAGGTTCAAGACAATTAAAAGCAGGGCAACCACTATTCGCACCGTACAGTATTGATCATCCCCATCGGGATTAGTGTTGTGCCAAGCACCGAGCGCTTCATACTAGTACAGAAATATCACTAGCCTCATGCTAAGAAAAGCTAAGTAATGTAGCTCAGGATTTACAACCTCTCATTGGCTTATTATTCATTAGCATCACTTCTTAGTATTGCCTCCTCTTGGTCTATTCTTATACACACCAGTTCAATTTATAGGCTAATCTAGATTGTGAAATCCTACCCTGCAAGCAAGTGTTCATAATGCACCTTAGAATTCCCTGTATATGTGTATAGTGTACTGTTGAAGAGGTAATTCGAAGTGGGCTTAAATTGCCTAGTCTATTCGATGAATTTGGAGAGTGCCCCTATAGATAAATCTGATTTGCTGAGAGAGCCCTTAATTTTATTAGCTTTCTTTAGTGCAAGGCTAATAATAATTTGGTGCTAGCTCCCGGAGCACGGTGCTTGGCACTGCGCTAGCCCCAATGGAGATTGCCGTGACGGTGCGGTTAGCAAAACTGTACGCTGCGAATAGTGGTCGCCTAAAAGCAGCAGCACAATAATAAGGAAAAGGTGGAGAGACACAACAACAAGGATTTTGTAGCCGGCAGCCGAAGGACATGGTACATCAATTAACTTATTAATAGTATTCGATATTATAGAGCACCTAGCCTTTGAGTTCGTTCCTACACTCAATGCTTTGTTAATTAAGCATTGTGCATGCCGACCCAGGCAAGATGACTGCGAGGCAGGAATACCCCGCGCTGCTGGTACGTGATTGTGCTCGATTGTGCTCGCCATGGCTGTTGGTTGATGCACCAGGAGCGGCAGTGCGAGGCTGACACTGACTGACACTGACACTTCGTTCCAGGCTGCGCTGGCTCCGGATGAGGCCGTCCAGGTGCTTCATGATCGGGTGACGCTCATCAGACAGGTCAACAACAGCGTTGCCGACTGGCTGCAGGTACGCCCAACTGCGGAAGGCTCTACGCCGGCGACCAGGCTGACATGCGCAGGAACGCCGGAAGGTCGAGGATGCATACGTCCAGGGCCTGCGCAGGCTCGCTAGCCGCCCACAGCACGACGGAGGCGCCTCCCTAGGGTGAGTAACGCGCGCCGGCTGCGTGCGCGTTGTGGCAGTCCACTAACGGCCTGGCCAGTGTCTTCCAGATCCCATGGCAGCGCATCGTCTCCGGCACCGAGAACCTGGCGGCCTCACACGAGATCCTGGCGCACAAGATCGAGTCCTCTGTCGAGACCCCGCTCCGCCGCTTCAACAGCTCCAACCGAGAGTTGCAGGCTGTGAGCTCGTCCCAGTCGAACCTTGCCTCGATCGCCCGAGGAATCGAGTCGGCGCAGAAGAAAGCAGCCAGGGGCGGGCGCAAGGCCGACGATGCCAATTCCTCCGTCGATGAGGCGTCTCGCGCATGGGAGTCGCAGGCGCCATATGTATTTGAACAGCTACAGGCTCTGGACGAGCAGCGAATCAACCACCTGCGAGATGTGCTCACCCAGCTCCAGACAGATGAACTTGATCATGTGGAGCGGGCCAGGACCAGCGCGGAATCGTCGCTGAATGCACTGCTCAACGTCGAGACTGCAGATGAGATCAAGGCATTCGCAGGCAAGACGGCTGCCCGGAGGAGAGACAGTCTTGGGAGAAGAAGCTCTGCTGCTGGTGCTGGTGTTGCAGCCAGCAGCACCAGACCAACCAGTTCATCAGCATCCGCACATCATCCCCCAGCTGTCCCTCCACCCAGACAGGCACACCGCCAACTAGCACAGCCGTCAGCAGTAACCTACGACCAGCGATCCTTTGACCAAACCCCCCATAAGAGCAAGCTAGGAGGGCTGAAGCGCCTTGGGACTGTGATCAAGGGAAGAAAGAGTGTTGGAACAGGTGGAACGCTGCCAGGGTCCTTGCCAGAGAAGAAGGAGAAGAAGGGCAGACCCTTCTCTGCCTTTAGGAGGGCCGACTCCTCGACCAGCTTCCAAGACCTGGAGACTACCGGCCAAGACCTCCCCAGGCGTAACACGGAAGAATCTCGAAATGCGCTTACTCAGGTGCAGTCGACTGTGACAGAAACACAGGAGGAGATCACACCGCGTGGAAGCCCGCAGCAGACAGAAGATGCAACCGCAAGGGCTTCTCTGGTCAATGGCACCGCCTATACACCACAGCAGCCTGTGTCTGCTTCGACTCCTGACCCCAGCCAAGCTACACAGAGGCAGCCGGATGAACCGACTGTTCTTCAGCCAATTCCGGCCCAGGGACAGCAGGCCGAGCCTCAGGCCGCTCACACGGCCACATCACCAACTCTCCAACAGGAAGTGTTGGCCGCCCCAGAATCGGACGAAGGCGCGCGGAACTTTGCGATCCGGGACCAGCCTATCCGTGAAGATGAAAGCGAGGCGCACCTGGCCATCAACAGCATGGCACAGCACCTCCGAGTACAAGCGCAGTCTTCTGGTTTGAACAGAACCCAAGCCACCGTGCGCGGACGGCGAGATGTGCGAAACACTGTCTTTATACCAAGCGGAGTGGACAGCAGCGCAATACTTGCTGGCGGAGCAGCAGTGGGAGCGGTGGGAGCATTGGGAGCATTTGGGGCAGCAGCAGCAGCGAACGCGGCCTCTCCCTCAACACAGAGCCTATCCCAGGGAGAGCCGGTGGCAGTCGTGCCAAAGGCGCCGCCGCTGCGGTCGCTGCACGATGACCTCGGCGTCGGCTCCGACACCACGTCCATCCATTCAGCACATTCTTTGGCTGGACATGGACCACACCACCCCGAGCTGCACGACCCTGGCCTCAACGCCTCAATTGTCGAGACGGTCAACACACAGTTCAACGAGTCTGGAATCACCAAGGCTTTTGCCACCGGCGAGATTGCACTCGCCTACAACAACAGCACGTCCGCCGATGCAGACACCGCCCTCATCCGTCTGCAGAACTTTGAGCTCCTCGAGAAGGTCGCCGCCAACCCGGCCTTCATTGGCCCGCCTCCCCAGGCCGACCCCGTGGCCGAAGACTCGGCTGGCACGTATATCGTCTCGCTCTCGCCCATCCGCCGCTCCATACCGCTGGTGGGACTCAAGTACCAGCTTCACATCGATACAGCCTCCTTGTCACAGTATTCCCCCTTGCTGTTGACGCCCGCTTGGCAAGTGATCGAAGGACAAGCCTCGGTCATTGTGCAGTACGCGCTGAACCCGGCCTTCGCCGCATCATCATCATCATCATCATCATCATCATCAACAACACCAACGCCAGTCACTCTCAAAAACGTCGTCATCTCCGTCTCGCTCGACCCCAGCGGTCCGCCCCCGCAGTCGGCAATGATGTCGCCCAAACAAGGCGCCTCGTTCCGCCGCAAGACCGCCACCGTCATCTGGCGTCTCCCTGAATTCACTCTCGAACCCGAGCCGGCACGGCTGCTGGTGCGCTTCATCACCCCGCCCGGCACCACCGCCAAGAAGGGCCGCATCGAGCTCAAGTTCGAGCTTCCCGGCCGCGCGGCCAGCCAGATCGCTGTTCTGCAGCAGCACAAGACCGTCGTGGCTACTGCCGTCGTGGAGAGGGACCCCTTCGCGGACGACGATGGCGAGAGAGTCAGCGAGGACAGCGTCGCCAGTGCTGCCGCCACCGCCACCGCCACCACCGAAACGTCGTCGTGGCAGGAGGTCTCGACCAAGAGATCTCTAGTTAGTGGACAATATGCTGCGGCTTGATTGTTTTCACTTTGTTTTTATTTGATTGCATTTTGGCCCTTCTTTTTTCCTTTCATGTTGTTGAGCTCAGCCTGACCACCTCTTATCTTGTCTCGCCTTGTTTGCCTCTGCCTCTCTCTGTCTTGTTCTGTGTCGATCTAATCTGAACATGCATGCATGCATTCTGGCTGAGAAAAAAAAGATACATTCTGTATGTATGTACGAAGAGATAAAAAAATATGTATACAGGCTCATCATGGCGGTGATGGTGGTGGTGGTGGTGGTTCATTTTATGTTCATATTCACTCCTCCTGCTTCCTCTTTGCCTGCTTCCTCTCTTCCTCTATATATATAGGGGCATGCATCAAAATAATGATTTTACTGGCTAGCCATGAGTGTTGCTGCTGCTGCTGCTGCTGCTGCCCATAGTAATTTGACCTATGTATTCTGGATTGGTTGACATTATCGTATATGAAGGGGGGGGGTTCCATCCCTGAGACACACACACACATCGCAGTTGAGGTGACAAGTGCACCACCCCCCATACAAAGCCCTATCCATTCGCAAGTACGTACCTACACACACATCATAGCTAGCACGGCACTGAGTTCAAGATACTGAGTGGTTGGGGGAACTGATACAAGACTCAGTCTATGGCTAAGCAGTTACATCTCCATCAATCCTAGGTCAGCACTGACACACACACACACACATCAATTGCATTGATTGGGACGATCTGGTGTGGTGCTAAGCCAAAGCCTCCTCCATCTCCCTCCCCCCCTCCGAGACCAATTGATCCCTATTTCTGTCTCTGTCCCTTTCCCGCTCATTGCCTCCAGACCTGGTTGACCAACCCGCCAGTAACCGAAACGCCGTTCTCAAATAAAGGTGAAGAAAGGGGGGAAAGAAAGGAAACAATAGTCTTCTTGGCAAACAGTCAACCACCAGACTTGTGGTGCTGTGGTAACTCCTCATTACTGGCCGTTTGCACCACCACCACCACCAGGAGCTTGTGCCGGAGGCTGCACAGGCGGCAAGGGTTCGCCAAAGGGATACACTCGGCCGGCCTGCGTCTGGCCTGCAGCCTTGACCCTCTTGAGCACGTCCGGCTTCGTGGCCGGGTTGCGGAAGCTGGTTCTCAACGCGGGGAAGACATTCAGTAAATCCTTGTAAGAGATCCCACCGGGCGGCAGAGCTCGAGCGATCTCTTCTGGAGTTGGCAGAATGGCTGCATTGCTCGGGGGTCCGGTGGACGAGGGTCGCGGCACGGGAGAGCCGGAGCGGGAAGGTGGGGCTGATCGACCGGCCGGTTGCTCCTTCTTCAGTTTGAGCTTGATGCTGGTGCGGGTTGCATCAGACATGGCGCCACCGCCGTCGGTGTCAGAGCCGGCAGCATTCGAGGTTGGAGCGCGCGGCGGCCGGTGGGCTGCTGCGGACGAAGGGTCAAGATTGTCAGGCGATGCGGGGCGAGACGAGCCCGGTGTAGGGTGGGAGGACAGCAGGTTGTTGGACTTGCGTTTCTTCCGTCGGGCAACTGACACGTCGGTGCCAGAGGCGTCGGAGAGGTTGGGTGAGCCGGGGCGTTTTCGAGACTTGCGGGATCCGTCCTCACGTCCACTGCCATGCTTCTCCTTGCGGCCAGATGGTGTGTTGGCGCCAGACGAGAGACCGGATTTCCTGCTCTCAGCCCCGTCTTCTTCCTTCTTGGCGTTCTTCAGCTTCTCCTGTTCAAGACGCTGGCGCTCCTCCTCCGAGTCGGTCTCAGTCATGCCCTCAGAGTCACTGCCATGGTTGTAGTTGCCCTCACGCCGCTCAAGCGCCTTGCGGTAGTCCTTGCCAAACCTTCTTCGTGCCTCCGCCTGCCGCTCCTCCAATTGCTCCTCGAGGTCGTCCTCGGCTTCGTCGCGGTTGTTGAAGAAGTTGGCTTGCAGCTGCTCCTCCTTGACACGCTTCTTGACGTCCTTTTCATCCTCATCCTCATCATCGCCAAAGATGTTGCCCTCCTCGTCATCGGCAAAATCTTCTTCGAAATCAAGATCAGCATCCTCGCTACGACCATGATTGTAGATCTTGACCCGACCGCGGCTCTCGCCCGTGTACAGGCCTTTTGCCTGTCGCGCTGCCTTTTCATTCTCTGCCGCCATCGCCCGTCTGTACTCGTACTCCTTCAGCCAGGCCGGGTCGACGGCGCCGCGCTTCATCGACTTCATGATCTCCTCGATACTCATGGTGTTGTACACCTTGGGCTTCGGCCGGAACTCGTACGTCTTCTCGATGGGAACCAGCCGGAAGTGCGCTGGTCTCGACTCAGTTGCAGGTTCATATGCAAAGCCAACGTGAACGCCGTACGCGCCCAGATGGTTGTGGCCCACAAAGCTGTGTTTAGCATCATAGTCCTCGAGAACCCAGGGCAAGGCCTCCTCGTAATTGGTCTGGATCAACCGCTTGTCCTCTTCGGTGAAGTCGGTGCGGCGGAAGACTTGCTGCACGCCCTTGAAGTTGTTCGTCTTCTTGGCCGTGTTGGTAGACGGTGCCACCTGGGCAAGGTTGGCCTCGCGCTCACGAGCACGCTGTTCTTTGCGGTTGAGGAGCTCGACCTTCTGGTCCGCATCGAGCTCACTCTTCATTGCGTCTGGTTTAGCTTCCGGCTGAGCTAGCAGCTCGGCATTGACGTTGCGGCGTTGAAGCCGTGCCGGCTTGGTAAACTCCTCGCTATTGAGATCGGGCGGGTTGCTGCCGGCCAGCTGCAACAAGTGGTGGCGGAGGTTCTTGAGCAGGTCGCGCTTGGTCGTGACCAGCTTGTAGTCGCGGTAGCCATAGCCTGGTTGGTGCACCCGGGGGTCGCTGAAGCCGCTGACGCGCTCTTGTGGAGGCACATCCTTGAGCTGGGTGGCCAGCTTGGGCGTCTTGATCGGCTCGTTGGCGTCCTGCGCCCTCGCCGCGTGAGTAGCTGCCCCGCCGCGACCGTTGCCTGGCGCGAGTTCCTTGAACGCCGCAGACGGCTTCAGCTGCTTGTTTTGCCAGTGTGCCTGGCTGCGGTTGTTGGTGCTCATAAACAGGCCCGAGCCAGCCTTCTTCTTCTTGACCATCTTGCGCGGACCAGTGGAGCCGCCGGTGCTGCCATCACCATTGACGGCGGCAGTGTTCTTTACCGCTGGCGGCGGCGAAGGGCCGGCTCCTTCCATTGATTCGGGGACCATTCAACAGGCAACTGCGGTCATTGATGGTGGAGGAAGGCGCGCGGGCAGAGAGGGAAAGAGGGAACGACAGTTGGTCGGTACTCCGTGAGTCAACAATTAGCGGGTTTATTCACCTCGCATTATTATCGTTAGTAACTTCTTGAAATGACTATTTGAAGACACCTGGCTCCACCCTGACACACACACCGTGTAGTGAATGTCAACCAAGCAAACAGATCCGGCTCCATGGCAGTAATGCAAGTCAATTCTTTTGATATATCTCCAGCGTCCCGTTCTTAATGTTCATGGGCAATATGACGCGACAGGTTAACTGAACTTGCCTTAGAAATGTGGACAGCAGAAAGCGAAGTGAAAAGACCAACTGGGTGACACACACGATCATTAAGCCACTCCCAATCTCGACTGAGCCTTTTAGACTTTACACTGGCTGGTCTCTTGGGGTGACACCTGTTGAGAGGAGATTCTACTATCGCTCAGCTCTTACGCATACCCATAGGCACCTCCACGGGCAAGTAGCTCGCGTACTCTGGGGTCACTGATAGACGACAGATGTGTGTCAATGTAAGAGTTGAAGACTGCAGCAGGGATAGCTGCACCCTAGATAGAGCTGAAGCTGCGGACAAATGCCCAGCAAGCAGTAGCTATGGCGACGTCCTTTTCAGGCAGAGGAGCCTGTACAGCAGGCAGGGTCGAAGTAAGTGCAAGGCCACCACCAATTCCAGTAATAATCTGGAAGACAACCCATTGGGCGGTGCTGCTATGCCGGTTAAGCAGAGTCAGAAGGCCAACTCCGAAACAGATGATACTATAGCCCACGATGATAGTAGGCTTATAGTGTCCTGGATATGCAACAGTAAGACCACCTATGATACCAGCAGACATAAAAGGAATAACAATGGCAAGAAGGTCAACACCAGATTGTAGAGGGCTAGCCTGGAGTAGAACCCGGAAGAAGACTGGGAGGAAACAAGAGAGCCAAGCCATAATAATGGTATTTCCATAGACACGACGTGGTATTGTTGCATCACTTACAATATATTCCTGGTGTGAGCCAAAAAAGACAAGACCAACTAGACCAAGAATAAGAGGCACCAGAATATGCCACGAGAACCAGGAATAGGTTGTTCCTCCCCATGTGAGAGAAATTAAAATGGTGACAATAGAGGCAGTGAGAATGGTTTTTCCACCAAAATCAACTCTCTTGATACGCTGAGTCAGGGTGCCTTCGCGTTTCCATTGTACGTGTACACGTAAGAAAAGTGTAACGAGGACAAGAGTGATGCCTGAGATAGGAAGGTTGATGTAGAATATACAGTGCCAGAACCAGACTCTGGACTGACATATCTAGACCCAGCTCCTTGACACTCTAAGCCAACACCAATCAAGCTGTTCAACAGTTTGAAACGGCCTTGACATACGGGTCAAATTCATCCACGTCCAGCGCCAAGAGAGAGTCAGCATCTGCGTTGCGTACGTGCTCGTGGATTCCAGCAGTGCAGACCTCATGAGTGACGTTGGCGCGGAAAGCAGGCATGGTGGGCGTGTGGGCAGCATGCTGGTTGTGCGTTCAGCTCTCCTTTTTTGTGGGGAGGGAGGGGGCCGTCTCCATCTCGGCAAGATTCAATAGATCGGAGGATTTTCCACCAGCAAATACCAAGGGTCCGGGGGGGTGGGAGAGCGCGCGCTATTGGCACGGCGCAGCTGGGCAAAAGCTTCAAGCTTGCAGACAATTCCAGGCATAGGGGTGGAGCATATCAAAGGACAGGTAGCTAGCTCGTGCTCTGATGCAGCGGGAGAGCTCCTGACGGCCAACGTCGACATAAGTTAGTCCGTTGGTTGGTGCCACCACTTGCATGCCAAGGTAGAGCGTTGTCAACTATCTTGGCATTGGTCAGGGCTTCGACCGTTTCACCACCACCTCGGGCTGACCTGATGCAAAAGAGAAACAAGGGCGTCTCTACGTGTACGGCTGGACTCGACAGACCGTTATCGTGAACTGGCCCTGGTTCTCAACGGGCCGGTGCCGACACTGCCGAAGACGGGTGGCGCCAACTACACGTGTATTGGGTCCACTCAGTTCGTTGCACGTTTGAGGGCAGAGCCTATCCCATGCCCACGTGTAGATCTATACGTATACCAGCCGAGAGGTTGTACGGGCAGAGGGTTATTTTTCCTACTTGCCTTATTCAGCCAAATAGGATGAGGAGAATAGCGGCAACCAGGGGAACCCTTGGGAGCTGGTTAGAGGAGAGAGCTGAGAGGTAAAGACAGGGTTGAAGAAGAGGGAAGTCATTCGCCTGCTAGGTCAAGCCCACTCTGGCTTAGGTCCGTGCAGACAGAAGAACGGTCAAATGCTGCTTTCGTCGGTTTTCCACCTTTGCACATAGTTGCTTATGGGCAGTGGCGAGGACTTAAAAGAATGTTGATGGATACGTCCGCTTGCGTTGCGCGGTATAGCCGCATTTGTGCCCTGGTTTCTGACATTGCCCACACGCATGACGAACCTGATCACAACACAGCTTGCGCCCTCTGTGTATATATCACAGGCAATGTACTGTAATGACTTGCCACCACTGGCTCGAATGACATTCTGTTCCTGCTTGGCATCATCCTTGTGTTGGGTAAGAATTGCTCACCCAGGAGGGACTCTGAAACACAGCTGGCTCCCATCTGCCTATGCCTGCTCAATAGATATAGTCAGTAAACGTGCTTTAATTTCTATGGGTAGAACAGTAGAAGAAGAAGAAGAAGAAATGGAAAGGTAACAATGATGATAGGATTGTTGCAAGCAACATGGAGCCTGCGCAAACGGGTCGGCTCCACCAGCGGCTCAGCTGGCCTCGAGATTGAAGAGAGACGCATTTGCAGTGCTTTGCGGGAGGGAGAAATGCAACAACAATGGGCAGTTTGATATGATTAGAGAACGATTTGGTATCAGGAGAGGTGTAACACGACGTTACGACTGGAGAAGCTGATTATCCAAGATTATCCAACCCGAGAGTGGGAAATGGAGTTTACCGGACTTAAGTAGCCGACTTGGACTTGTCCACGGTTACTTCCGAGTGCACAGCGATCGTATTAGTATAGGTAGGGACTGGCAAGAGGCTCCTGAGTTTCTTCACGGTCTGATAGAAGTCAGGTTGTATACCTACGTTGTACCTGGACACTCCCGCTGCTCAAGTGAGTACAACCCACCGTTTGGGCGTCGAAATAACGCCTTTCCCCATATAGACTAGCGTAATATGGCGGGGTAAAGGCACACTCATCTCATCTTCTCCTTGACACATAGATGCGAGTGCGAGGCAGAGTCATCTTTCGACGACATGGGGAGCTATTTGGGGCTGGGTTGAGGATAGAAGTTTAAAAATTTGGCGAGGTAGAGTCATCTTTCGACGACCTCTCCCATCTGCAGGTCGAGGGGAGGTACCCCGCCATATCACGCTAGTCTATATAGGGAAAGGCCTCACTTTGCCCACCTGTTGGCATCGACGCCTATTTTCTGTACTGGAACAGTACGTGCATGGTGCTTTTGCGCCACTGTTAATAGCGTAGCGTGGCGTGGCCTGTTGCGGGGAGAGGGACACACCCCTGGGATAGATTCTCTCAGGGGTACTCGCGTAGCTTATGTACATATTACCTGTCAATAACACTTCGATCGGTTGATTTCCCCTTGCACAGTATCGCCCCGGTACGTTGCAGCTGATCACGTGACCAATGTGTGACAACAGCCACGTGATCGTCCTAGTATGCCATTGCCGCTGAGGATCAGTTTCTCTCTTCCTTCACCATCGATAGTCTGCGCCACGACGAGAATGCCAATCCGCCATACAACGCCAAATCAGTTCATAAGTCAGTTTCATAATGGCTAACTCCACCGATGAGCCGGAAGGCTTTTCACCTCACTTACAAAGCCAGCTTGAACAGATTGCTCAACGCTTCCCGCAAGGGCAGCCCGCCCGTGGCGGCAGTCGAGGTCGTGGGGACAGGGCCCACAGCCGTGGCAGCTATTCTTCTCATGCTCTGTCGCGCTCAGACGCTCCAGCTGACCATCTTTCCTCAGCCGTGGATGACTTCCCTCATCCTGGCTATCAGCCTTCCAACGCTTCCTTCTCTAGCAATGCCTCCAGTCAGTTTCCAGCCCCATCACATGCCTCCAGTCAGTTTGCGCCCCCTACACATGTCTCTCAACCCAGTCGGCACCACCAAAGCCAGGCTGAGGCACGGGACTTCTTCAACCGGGCCCGCGGTGGTTCTCCCGTTCAACACCCATCGCGAGGCTCATTCGCATCCAGCCATAGTTCTAGCCAACCATACGCGCACTCAGAGGGCTACTATAACCGCCGGGCGCTGTCACACCGCGGTTCCATGCACCAGTCGCCACCCAGCTCCCTGCCCAATTCCAGGGTCTTTTCGAGCCCGTCTCATGACCTGAGACACCAGGTCATGGCTCAGTCGGATTACCTGAATGGCCTGCAGATGGAGGTCTGTGCAAAGTATCAGCTGAAGCCGGAAGAGTCGCTTGCCAAAGAGAACTTTCGCCGGACATTGGAGGCATGTTTTCAGAAGACGCTGACGGAAAAGTACCCTGGCATTGACCCATCTGAGATCCGGCTCAAATGCTATGGCAGCCTCAACAATGGCTTTGGGCTTGCCAACTGCGATATGGACTTGCTGCTTGCTCTGCCACAAGGTTTCACTCTGAGCGGGCCACCTCGTTCAGATGTCAAAGACCGCCCCTGTGCTGGCCGCTCCAAGACATCAGTCCCTTCTGAAACAAGCGAGGCTCAAACACAGCACCAGGAGCCAGATTCCTTTGAGCTAGGCTGGCTCCTTGAGGATGTCCTGCTAGAAGCGGGAATCGGTGCTAGGCTGTTGACCAATACACGGGTGCCTATTCTGAAAGTGTGCGAAAAGCCCGACGACCAACTGCTGCAGTCCCTGCGCGAGTCATCCAGGGAGTCAAGAGCAGCTCTCAGTTCGAACGGGGTAGAAAATTCTGTGGATCTGCCTCCTTATCCTCCCGTTCTCGACATGAGCGCCGTCCAGGCAGCGCTGGACGATCTCGAGGACTCAGCTGTGGCTGCTCAGGTCTCGATGCCAGACAGCCCCAAGAGGCCGGCCACAACTCTGGAGTTCTCGGATGAGCATGGCATCACATGTGATGTCAACTTCAGCAACTTCGTCGCTCTCATCAACACGCGCCTGCTCAGAGAATACTGCAACTACGACCCCCGTGTGGCCGAGGTCGGTGTCTTCGTCAAGACTTGGGCCAAGGTTCGAGACATCAACACGCCCTACTGTGGAACTTTGTCATCCTACGGCTATGTTCTGATGGTTCTGCACTATCTCATGAATGTAGTCAAGCCTCCTGTCATCCCCAACTTGCAAGCCTTGGCTGTGGATGATGATGCCTGGACACAAGAATCTTCGGTCGAATTGTTCGAAGGCAAATACGATGTTCGTTTCTGGTCGGACAAGGAGAAGATCGCAAACTTCAAGAGCACTGCTCCCCGGAATCGCGAGTCTCCCGGCCACCTGATCCGAGGCTTCTTCTGGTATTATTCGGCAAGAGAAGGGTTCAACTACAAGTATGACGTGATCTCATTGCGCACTCGCGGCGGCATTCTCAGAAAGCATGAAAAAGGCTGGACTGAGGCCAAGTGGACTGAGGGAAACCGCCAGGTGAGACAGCGCTACTTGCTGGCCATTGAGGATCCGTTTGAAACAGAGCACAATGTTGCCCGAGTTGTGGGCTTTAATGGCTTGGGTGCGATCAAGGAAGAATTTCGACGTGCGTGGGACATCATATCACGAATTGAACCCTTCCAGCTTCCGGGGGTCGATCTGCTGGAACGTGCGGAGAAGCGTGGCGACCTGCTCCGCAAGGATCAAGACTTTGCCCGACAGAAGTTTCGCGCCAGGAGAGAAGCAGAGGCAAAAGAGCGTGAAGTGCGCAAAGCGTCTCTGCCAGAGGGGTTCGATGTCCAACAAAACGGTATGTTCCACGAAGACGAGTCTTCCATTGCTTCTCAGACCTCGCGACAAGTTTACAGTCGCCGCTCCTCAAATCAATTGCTGACTGGCGCTGTTGGCAATTTCCAGGACCAGGGCCAGCCCAATCAGATCAAACGAGGTAGATATCGGGTCAAAGACGACACAGACAGCGAGAGTGGTGATGAGGACGAAGTTGCAGCAGAAAACCCTGATTTAGAGACCGACAGTCATCATGCATCAGAGCAGCCCGCCCAGATAGAGGTCAAAAGAGATGAGTCAACACAGGAAGCCGAGAATTGGCGAACACAATTCTGCGACCCTGCAGAAGTTCTGGCATCCGTTGGCAGAGATGCTCAAGGTCGGCTTGTGGCTTGGGACCTGTCAACTCATGACGGCCGTTGGCTTCACTGGAGAGACAATAAGATTCGCTCGGGTCGGTGGCAAGGTGTCAATGTGCGACCAGATCTCGTGTTGGTGGACAAGATGTGTCCCTACGACCCTCTCCGTCCTCGACCGAAGAGTATGTTCGGGAAGGGATCCAGAGGCTATGTGAACTATGCCCTGAAACCGCCTGTGCCCATGGTCAGTGAACAAGCAGTTATTTCAGCAAAGGAAGAAGCCTTGAAGTCGCCTGTGCCCATAATTAATGACCAATCTGTTGTTGCACCAAGGAAGAAGGCCTTGAACCCTACCGCGCAGAAACCACGTCTCCCTCTCTATCACACGCCTCAAACACCCTGCTCGACAAAAGAATCAGCGAGGAGAGGCAGAGGCTCAGGTTCCCGTACGGTCGGACTCCTCATCCCCTGGGATATCTCAACAAGAGGCGGTCGCTGGCTCAGGAAACGTGACGCTTTGATTCGTTCTGGGGAGTTCAGACGGCCCGGGCTTGTAGCCTTTTCCCAGATCCATGATCGTTTCCCCTATGATCCGAGCATGACATGGTCGCAGCTTGACGCCTACAATCAAGACCTGAGAACTTATTACGAGCATCGAATCGAGCAAGGGCATGTGGTGGACACCGGCGACAGCCTGAGTCAATGGTCCACAAGTCATAGTCGCCACTCCACTTCGTCCGTCTTTGATCACGTTAGCAATCCTCGCAGCTCTACCAACTCGCGTGAGCCTGATAAGCCTCAGAACCTGCCAGCCCCAAGTGGCAATCCCCCTTCGCCCGACACACCACAGGAAGAACAAGGTGGCATAGAAAACCCGCCAGACCCGGCCTTCATTCGCAGCAGTCGCTTGGCGTTTTTTGCTCGGAAAGAGCTTGGAGAGAGGAAGAGGAGCGATGATGGGGATGAAGCCACGAAACAGCCTGGGAAAACTATCCAGATGCTGATGAAAGACGCTGGAATCGGTTTTCGTGACTTTGTGCCGCGCCATAGAGTCACGAAAACTGATTCCAGCGTCTTTCATGAAGAGAATCAATCTCCAGGTCAGTGGCTGCCGGGCATTCGCCTGGGATCCAATAAGCCTATGTCGACCACAAGTCGACCAGTGAGTGGCGGTAATAGTGCAACACATGAGGCAGCTGGTTCAGCTTCTGGAAAGGAACGTCTACAGACGTGCACCTCAACCTCAGCTATGCCATTACCCGAAGATGAATCGATTGATATGCCGGGTTCTAAAGAGCATGAGAAGTCAGCAAAGCCTGAGCCGATCGGCAGTGGACGAAAGCAGAAGCAGCCCAAGGCCATGCCAGTCCCTTTTGTGTTTGACGCAAGGCAGCTGCAAGATCTAGCTATCATTCAACAGGGAGGCAATGCTTGTGCGCGTGAGGGATTCCGATTTGCGATCGAACAGGGCTCTGAGCCAGGAGGTGGCAGTGACCTGGCATTACGACAAAATCACATTCAAGACAGTGTGTTATCAGCAGCATCTAAGCAAGGTTATGAATATGGGCAAGGGGACGAGGACGGTTTGCTGGCGGAGCTGCCAGGTTATGAGATATGAGAAATGAGCACGGCGTTCTGATTTCAGCTAATTGGAGCGTATCTTTTTGAGGGAATAGAGGACCAAGGATGAGAAGGCAGAAGCATTACTGGGAGATGTATTAATACGGTGTATTAATATCGCGAAGGCCGTATCCGTGGGAAGAAACCCCCACCCGCTATGCTATAGATATAGAAATGGCGGGTGGGGGTTTCTTCCCACGGATACGGCTGTGCACCAATCACGCCAAGGCTGTCACGTGTTTCTGGTCACGTGCCAACCTTGTATAGACATCTATCGAAGAGACGCAAGTAATTACGCCCATCATCATAGTAACTTTGTGTCCAGAGAATGGCTCATATGCTGCGATGAGATGGAATTGATCAGACTGGCTGGATGGATTAGTAACAGCGTGTTTCACCATATGCTTCAGCCCAGCACCGCTGAGAATCTGATTGGACAAATGTGCGCGTCCTCTTCGAATATTATTGTTTTATTAAACGGTTAGATGTACATTGACGGCCAACATTGACTGGCGATACTCGATACTGGACGAAAAATCCAAGTCCTCACCGACATGGCGAAACAGCAGCAGCAGCAGCAGCAGCAGCAGCAGCAACAACCCCAAAAGCAATGGTATCACCACCTGAACATCGACCTGCTAGTACGCGTCCTGGCCCGGTCCATCTTCCACCCAGCCATCGTGCTCATCTTCTACCTCTGCATTGCCGCCATGCACAAGCACCGCCAGCCGTTTGCCTTTTACACCCTCTACTGGGCCGCTTTCCTCGCCGTGCTGGAGGTGCTGGGCTGGCTCAACCACCGGCTCACGTACGGCGCTCCGCGGACGGTCAAGTGGGACGATGAAGTCGTCGTCGTCACCGGCGGTGCCGGCGGGCTCGGCCGCGTCCTCGCCGACAGCCTGGCTCGCAGGCGCGTCAAGGTGGCCATTCTCGACGTCCGGCCGGCCGATGGCGAGGCCCGCGAGCTCATGGAGAGCGCCGACCTGGTCTGGGAGCTGTGCGATGTCGCGCGCCCGGACCACGTCGTGCGTGCTGTTGATGCCGTGGTCGCCAGGTTGGGTCGCCCTACCGTGCTGGTTAATAATGCGGCGGCAGGCGTGCATGGGCGTGCGCTGCTTTCGAGTCCTCGTGATGGTGATGGTGACAGCAGCAGCAGCAGCAGCAGCGAGGCGGTGCTAACCCCCGAGCAGGCCTCCACCACGCTGCAGGTCAACACCCTCGGGCACGTAAACCTGCTGCACGCCTGCCTGCCGCATCTGCTCCAGGCGGCTGCCGGCGCCCACGTCGTGACCATCTCCTCTGTGCTCGCGCACCTGCGGCCTGCTCGGCTAGCCGACTATGCGGCCTCGAAGGCTGCCGCGTCTGCGATCCACCACACTCTCGCGCACGAGATCGCAGCCTCGCGCGATGGCAGCAGCGCCGCCCTGATCAAGACCCTGCTCGTCGAAACTGGCCAGCTGGACACGCCGCTCTTCGCCGACGTCACCCGTCTGCCCTGGTATGCCAACTTCTTCGCGCCCGTGCTGGATCCGAAGGACGTTGCCGATGCCATTATCAGGGTTGTAAGTAGAGGCGAAGGCGGCGTGCTCAGAATGCCGCTGTATGCAAGTGTCGTTGGCGCTGGCTGGTATGCCGTCCTGCCCGGGTCGGTGCAGAGATTGGCCAGGTGGTGGGCTGGCATTGATTCAGCCGTGTCAGTGCGTAGCAGCAGTGGGGGAAACGCGACGACGACGACGACGACGACGACGGAAAAGATGTTGTGAGGAAAAAGAGAAGAAAAGGATATATATAGCACGATTTATGATTTTTAGCGATACGCTCTTCAGACGCCGGCGTCCGGCAGATTCTCATTGATCATATAGACATCATAGAAAGGAAACAAGAAAAAAAATACACTTTTCAAAGGAGGATGATCTCCCTCTCCTCAGTCTTGTCGAGGATCATTTTGAACAGGCGGGTGTCCTTGACCCTGAAGTAGCCCAGTCTCAGGGCTTTGCTTACCTGCTCTTCCTCATCGGTATCGCTGCTCTGTTGCAGACTGAGATCTAAGGAGCTAGAATTGCTCTTGCTCATCTTCTTCATCTGCGATTTTGCCGGCGACTTGCACAGCTTGACTACCAAGCCGTGCCACTCGAAGATTTCATCGGTATACCCTTCGGGTTTGCCCCAGTCGGGCCGCCGGCGCTGCAAGCCGACGAGTGGGAACAGGCCGATCTCATGCTTGGTGCCGCTGTGGTGCAGCTCGTGGACGAATTCCTGCACATCGTCGACGTAGCACAGCGCATCCGCCTTCAGAACGCCGACACGGGCGACCGATGGGACGTTGCGGCGGATCTTGCGCACCATATGGGCTGTCAGCGCGCTCTTGTGCGCTCGCATACCTTTCCCGCGGGCTAGCTGGTCCAGCTTCGCGCGGCCTGGCCATATCAAGTCGGCTTCGTGCACGACTTTGCCGTGCATGCGAATCATCCCGTCGCTGACCTGGCCCCACACGTTCGACTCGTATACAGGAGTCGTTCTGGCATCAGACGGCTCTGCTAGGACAGTGCCGTAGATCCCCTGTGCCCAGTTCTGGTAGATGCTGGCGTTGATCAAGCCGTTAATGCTGGCCCAGGACCAGTTTGGCGCCCGCTTGGAACTGGAAAGACGCTGCGACAGACTGCCGTCAACCTGGCGCCCGTTGGCAACGTGCCAGAGCAGACAGGGGATCAGCTCCATCCGCCACAGGCCAGCAAGGTAGTCGCCTCTGGGCCGGGAGCCGATATGGGCATGGTGTGCGGCAACGTGCTTGTTAAGGTCCTTGAAGTTGATGTCCGACACCGCACCGCCACTGCGTGGCAGGGCAAGCGTACGTAGGTGCGCGACCACATCGGCAGCCTTCTGCTGGAAAGCGGGTGAGCCGAAGATCTGTGCTAGCCCTGATATGGCCACCAGCTTGTCGTCAGTGAAAGTCAAGGAGCAGGCAGAGTAGAGCTCGGTGAGGTAGAACCATGCAAACAGATCGCGGTGTGCACTGAGGCTGCCGAATGACGGCAAAGGGAGGTGTTGCGCGACCAGGGCCGAGGCACAGGAGGAGTAGGTTGCCGGTTGGCGATCCGAGGCTGTCATTCGCCGCCTGACCCGGAGAGTGAGGGATTCGTTTGCGTAGTCAAACGTCGGTGTCTTGGTGATGGTCGTCTCTGCGCGAGCCATCGTATTTGGAATCACCTTGGGCACGCCTTTGGGAAAGGTCTCGCATGCAAGGCACTCGCGGCACTCCCAGAAGACTTGCTGGGCCCCAAAGTGCAAGATGCGGGGCGACAGGAGGCGCTCCTGAAGGACCCAGCCACGGCGGTTGATGGGATTGCCGAGCAGTTCATCGCGAGCAAAGTCCTCTTCGATGATCAAGAAGGTGCCATCGACTGACACTTCTGGGTTGGGGGACTGGGCCGAAGTCATGGGCCGAAGAAAGGTGCGAGAAAGTCGTAATGGGTAGGGCTCGACCACGCGAACGTCGGGGGAATTGAAGAGGCCGTAGTCCCAGTGCTGGGAGTCACGACCTGCTTGGATATTGAGCGACGCATTGCGGTAGATCTCACCCATGACCACAGATTCACGCTGCCAGTCGAGCTCATGTCCCACGCCGTCCTGCTGAATGCACAGGGAGTCGATCCAGAGGAAGCGAATCCCGAGCCTGCGCACGACCTGGACAGCGTCGCGAAAGGTAGCGGTCAGGATGTCGATGCTGATCTCTTTGTTTTGCCACTCGTCCAGATTCTTGTTGGTTAGCCGGGGCATGGTGGACGCATCATCCGGCCACCGGTGCGTGAGCGTGGCATATGGCTTTGACGCTCGTCTGTCTGGGTCGACGTCAAGTCTGATCTTGTTGTCGCTGAGATCCAAGATCCGATGAGGCTGGAAGCCAGTGGGCGGATGCCTGCCTAGACAGTGCCGGTGAGTTGAGGTGCAGTCGGCCTCCCATCTCTGCACCAGGCGCTGGACTGAGGCGGTCCACATTGGCATGCTCGCACTCGCTTGGTCGGGACCAACATCGGTCGGCGAGCCTGGGAACTTCAATCGGCGGTCCAAGCTGTCATCGTCCACCTCCTCCACCTCCTCGGTCGGCAATAGCCGAAAGACAATCTTCTTCCAGAACGGAGCGTCGCCAAACTGGAACCTGATCTTCAGGCTCCGGTCGTCAGAGCCTCCGGACACCCACATTGGCGACCATGAATAATGTGTTGTTGGCATTGCCCAGAGCCGCTGATATGACTCGCTCAGGCAGTGAAGGAACCAGCTTCTCCAGGTCTTGTCGAGGGCGCTCTGTTCGTCTCCAGCGAGCTTCCGCCATATGATGAGACAGATGTGACAGCCGCCGTCAGCGGCTTCACGCAGATATGCCGGCGTTGGATGGTGTTGGTATGCAGCAACCCGACGGTCATCTTCTTGGAAGTAATACCATGGCTTGTCCCGACCCGTCCTGATGGCATCGCAGGCTGAGCAGAGCATATCTGTACAGCCGCCTCATTTGAAATGGGCGTCAGCCTGGTCGACGGTTGCTTTGAGGGTGGAAATATCTTGCTGAAGGTCTTGCCAGTCTTCTCATCTCCTACAGCAACAGCCGCAAGGCCGAATAAATATAATATCGCCCCTGATATCACTCATGTCTGAAGGAACATTAAGCTTTTTAGCGTGGCACTAATCAGGGTGCTAATGAGCCTGGCCCTGTTTGTTTGGCAGTGGGTCTCGGGAGCTAGTATTAGCGTCTTTCGGTGGCCAATAGATAACCAATATCCGACACTGCCCATATTTGTCAAGACCATTCATGAGGCCGTCGTGGGCTCCACAGCACATTCTGGAATTCAGCTCCGGCGTATATAAGGTTAGCGTTCTGCCAAGCCCCTGAGTTGGTTCCCGAGACCCACTGCCGAACATACAGGGCCACGAATTGTGTATTTTGCTAGTGTGTGCATTATGCTCGGCATGTCCTTTGCTAGTGCGTGTATTTTGCTACAGTAGTGTTGATTTTGCTAGTGTTGATCTTGCTAGTGTTGATTTGCTTGTGTGATCTTGCTGGGGTTGATATTGCTAGTGTGTGCATTCATTCATTCATTGGACAGATGATGCCCAGCTGTGGTTGCCTCGTCGCGCTAGTCTCTTTCCAGATGGCGCGCCTTATACCGATGAAACTTTTCTGTTGGCGTTCATGTTCCAGCCCAGCACCGGCCTTTCCTAGGCAAGCAATAGCGGGGCAATTAGTTCCGAGTCTAACTTTGGATACCACGAGGGACAAAAGGCCAAAATTCAGCCCCGAGAGCCTCAGCAGTCAACACCGGTCACATCCCCCCAGCAAGCATGTCTGAGCCGATCCCTGAGGCTATCCCCACGTCAGCCGATCCTCGTTCACGCCGCCCACTCAAGAAAGCACGCCGCCTACCCCCGACCGCGTCGGCACTAGCAACCCAAGCTAATGCCATCGACACCCTCTTCTTGGAGCCTGAACGGCCCGTCGTTCTCCCGGAAGTCTCCAAGCCAAAGACGTCGGCTTCCTTGCCTGCGCCCCCAGAAATAGTTGCCAATGTGCAAGGGAGCAGTGCCGGTGCCGGCTCGGGAGAATTTCACGTATACAAAGCCAGCAGGCGGCGAGAGTACGAGCGCATGCGGCTGATGGACGAGGAAGCTAAGAAGGAAGAGGAAGACGAGAAGTGGGAGCGAGAAGAACGCGAGCGCAGGGAAAGAGACGAAGCCAAGACACGCAGGAACCGAGAGAAGAGGAACAGGCGGAAGAAGGGGAAGCCAGGCCCCGGGTCACACCACTCTGTCAGCGTCGAGCCTGAGCCCAATGGGGAGAGCATTGCAGTCAAGAAGCCGCTTGAGGTGAAGGTGCCCACGCGCTCGGACGAAGCTGTGGAAGGAGCTGAGGCGGCCGAAGGCAACAGCCAGGAAGCCGGAATAACTATTCACGACGATGATTGAGCTGGCATGACATCAACGATCATTATTATATGCTCACAAACTCGCCAGGGCAGTCATCAAGACCCTTGGTCATCACTGCAATGAGCGGCTTGCCCACCGCAGACTCCCAAGTCTTAACAACAGTCAAGTCAACCTTCGGCTGCTCTTCCCAAAGCAGGCAAGCACTCAACACGGCCGTGTGCGTCTTCAAGACGAGACCTTGCCAGTACAGGCAGCTATCACCGCTGAGAGGACAGTAATTAATGCTGTGCTATGTCTGCCTGTGCCGCCCATTCCGCCGACGCAAGGTGTGTAACCGACAATACTCAGCTTGTAATAGTAATGTAATGAATAGTATTAGAATACGCTCTGTGAGGTGAAGCCTCCCGAGGCACCCTTGCGGAATGGCAGTACATCACTATGTAAAGTGACAACCACTTACTATTGATGATATCTTATTGATTGTTTAATAGGATATCCCTTCGAACCCCCCTTGGTCTCTTTATTATATCTTGCTGGTTTTTCCACCCATTCGGAGTTAAGATATAGCTCCGCAATGGATCATAATGCCAAGAAGATAGTGCCAAGAAGAAATTGAGGCTCCGGACTGGATTGAGTAAGGCGCATTCTCAACGACATTAGTGCCTTGGCAACCGTTCCCCTCCACAACTAGCTTCTAAATGTCAGTCTGCCCTGCGTATTCTAGAAATTCATCAACATCTCCCTCAAATTGCAGGCAGGAGCTTACAAGTTTCAAAAAGATGCTGTGGCGATGAACAGGTAATACCAAGTTAATGACAGGAATGTCCATCGAATATCTGCCCTCCCTACCCTATTCCCCCAAGCCTCGCATGATCCCGCTGCTGTTCTTCTGGTTCCCCCCCTCTGTCCACCACAACAGCACCAGGCTATTAATCACTATAAGTTAAGCAAAATGCAAAATGGCAACAACTATCCTCAAAGAAAGAGAAAAAACCCCAGGACATTTGTACACACCAACTCTTCCAACTGCTAAATCTCCATAGGAAGAAGCTCTAGCCTTTGCTGAGTTGCTGAGAATGGGAAGGCCATGGTCATGTCGTGCACAATATCTCAAACAGCTTTCATTAACATTGCTAGTGTGCAAATTAAAAATTAATTTGTCTCGTTTCCCAATGCACTGGCAATATATTATGAGATGACAAAGGTGGCTGAGCCAGATACGACGGCAACCTGGGAAAGAGAGGGTCAGCTTCTCCGGCAAGAAGATATATAAAGAATGACTTACAGTGCAGCCAGTCGAGCTCGTGCCCGTGTCAGACTCAAAAACACCATTCGAGTATTTGCAGCTTCCGGACAGGTTGTCGCCCTGGATCTCAATGGTGCCAGGGTACTCCACATCGGTTGTGGGGGCATTGGGGAAAATCGACAGCCAGGTCTTGCCAGCGCTGTATCCAACACCGAAGTTGGTAGGGGCGAAGTTGCCGATTGGCGTGCCAGCAGAACCCCACTGGCAGGCTTCCTCAGCACTGTATCCCGGAGGGTTGAGGTAGTACTGGGCCGAGGTCGATTTCCCTTGCCAAAAGTAGTAGCTGCTGGCATCGGGCACAGCCAAGGGTTGTGTGTCACCAGACTGCAGCTCCACAGGGATCGTCTCGGATTCGGTACCGGGGTAGTCAGTGCGGCAGATGGCCACAACTTTACCGGCCTTGTTGGTTGCGCTCACACCACCAACGCCTTCGATGCAGAGTTTTTTGGACAAGGCGCTGTTGGTGAGCTTGAGCTTGCCACCGGAACATTGGATGCCTCCAACTGACTGGCCAGTAGCGCCCTGTGTGCTTGGCCATTGAGATTTCTGATAGCCAGGGGGGCAGGCATATGAACACAAATCACCTTCCTTGCAAGAGCTACCGGAGATGCCGGTCACAATATCAATGATGGCCTCCACGCCATACGTCGGAGACTGAATTCCTGACCAGCCTCCCAATCCAAGGTAGTGGAGTGCAATTGGGCCATAGTCAGAAGGGAAAGTATCGCAGTCAAGCTCCCCATCTGGGAACTCCTTGTCAACGCCACTTCCCCATGAGGTCCAAGACGAGCCGGAAGAAGAGCTGGAGGTGGCTGCAGCTGATGATGATGTCGACTCTGCAGTGGACGTCCATTCCCAGGTCGAGGAAGTCGTCCAAGAAGTCTCAGATGCTGAGGATGCCGATGACACGGTGGACGACTCGCTTGACGAGGACGATGAGGACGACGACTCAGCCGAAGTGTGCTGGTAGAAAGCAGCGGCGATCGCTTCCACAGAAGTCGACGATGTCTCCTCCGACGAGGATGATGATGGAGGCGGGGTCGTTTCCGGAGTGGGCGTAGGAGTGGGAGTCTCAGTCGCAGTCTCAGAGGTGGAAGTTGCGGCACCGCAGAGCTCAGCTAGGCCAGGAAACCCCCACTCGTATTGTCCTTGAGCAACTCCCTTGCACGCCTCATCCTTGGAGATTGGCGTCCCGTTCGCCTGGAAGACGGTGGCAGTTGCGACAACATCGGTGTGCGTGTATACAGCACGATCATGGAGGTGGGCGTGCTTGTGGTGGTGAGGAGACGAAGCGGCCACGGCAGTAGCCGTAGCTGCCAACACAAGGTACTTCATTGTTCAAAAAGACCAGCTGATACTGATATGACTTCCAGACCGCTTTGCTGTTGCGGACCCTGTATAGAACGAGCGTTGGGTACTGAACCTGGACCTTACCAGCCATGTTAGCAACATCCTTGCCTTAACCTGCGCCAAGAAGACGGGACCAATGCGATGCAAGATGTAATGAGGCAGATGGATGTCTTCTGTTTCGGCCAAGACAGGCGCTGCGAGAAGGGTATGAGGACTTGCCTGGCCAAGTACTAGAATCAGGTAAAGGAATGCTGTTGCGATGCTTGAATGTAGTAGAGCCCAGGCTCAGGGGGGGACCTTGAAGACCGAAAAGCAGGACAAAGGAGTGGAACGAGAGACGAGTCTCTCTGAAAGCGAGTGCGCAGTCGCCGAATGCAAGAGATACGAGGTGTAAGTCTGCGACAACAGGCGGCGTCAACGATTTGAAAGGAGAGTGAGAGCACAACAGGAACCAGCCACAGGACAACAAGGAGGCCGTTCGGCAATCAACGCTGTGGAGGCCAATCCAATCTGTGATCGACCCGGAGCCACTTGGACGGCCTCGTTTCCCACTGGCAATCTCCCATCGGCCAATCACGGAGATTTTATCAGAGGCTAATCACCGCCAAAGTCAACAGTAAAACCACTACCACTCACGCCACTCGGCCATTTCTTAGGCCATTATCTGTTGCTCTGGAAGTTGTGGTGCCCACTACACAGCGACTAGCACGCGCAGAGAGATGGCGTGGCGGTGTTGACAATGCCACCCCGAGAGGCCGACGGGCACCTCGCCGCCACGGGCCACGGCGAACTGCCACGAGTACATGTAAGCTCGTACCCCTGGAGCGGACACATTAGCTTCTGAGCTTTCCCTGATCGTCGATCCTACTCAGTTACGGGCATCTTCCTTGTGGGGCTGCTACCTAATTTGCCCATCTCAAGATGAGCGTCCGTGTGCCTGCGTTACGGAGTCCGTACGTAGGTTTGCTGTCTCTGTCTCTGTCTCCATCATTTGTCAGCTCCCAAACGGCCAAAAGGCCAAAGTCTGGGGCGGGATGGTTTTGTTTAATCTCATCTGTTGGGTCGTGTCAAACGTCACCCTCATCTACTGACATTATCACCCTGGTACAGTCTGACGTGTCGTTGGTTGTCTACTGTACTTGTCTAGTTGCACAGTGCAACTATAGAGGACTAAGTCTGGCAACACTAATCATCTATCACCAATAATCAAGCAGGATGTTGATATGCTGTGCATGTCAAGCAAACATATACTACCTCATGAGGTGTAACTAGTCAGGTTAGTTGTACACACATGTAAACACTTGGTGATTGTATGTTTTGATTACAAGACTAGACACTGGATTACAATATCACATCTACCAATCTCTTCTTAGTGCACACTATCACATTCTCCTTATTCTGGAATATCGATCTAGGACAGAAGTTGGCAAATTGTTCAAGCCTCTTAAGGGATTGTGATTTGCCACAAGTAGGGCATAGTGCATGGTGCATGGCTTCTGTGCGTGATCTGTTATGCTGTCAGTAGTAGAGTTGTACTTTCATAGTAGTGTTGTACTTTTATACTCTCTGTAGTGTCTGTAGTATAATGCTGTCTGTGGTAGGGGCGTAGAATACTGTACAGCATAATGTATAGTACTGTGCACAAAGGGAATAGCTCCATCGGATCACTTATCCGGCCTCCTGCCGAAATTTCGCAGAGACGGTACCAACACTGAGCCAACTTACCGCCTTCATCAACCCGTCAATCCGATCAAACCTCCCCCACTCTCTCTTCCCCTCGTTCATTCAGCTCGACGAAGGGCACCGCTGCGGCCGCGGTGTAGAGCGGTCCCCCTCCGCGCACCGCCGCCATGGTGAACCTCTCGAAGCGGTTGTCGCTCCTGCAGCCGAAACTCCTCGATCTCAGACATGGAAAGGGAGCCCACATTCTGCCACCAGCACCGGCACCACAGCTCGTCCACGTCTTTCTCCGATACCCGAGACGGCATGGCCTGAAGCCGGACGCGCGAACAGACGGCGCTCACCAGTTTGGCTCTCGGTACCTGCCTCGATTAAAATATCACAACCCAAAGCTGAAGGTTGACATCAAGACCGACGGCAACACTCATGCACCCATGAAGCTGATGCTTCAGTTTGAAGGCACGGATCCCGACGCCCTCAGAGCCATCGCCAAGAAGTCGATCAACTCGGAACTGCGACGGGAGAAGCTGAAGCAGCGACAACTGCAACAACAGCTACAACAACAGCTACAACAGGAGGGCCATGACCCGGCCCTCGAAGCTGCAGCAAGGCAGCAAAGCCCCAACTGGCGAGATGCCCCAGCTCCGAAGGAGGCACCGGCCCAGGGCAGCAAAGGGAAGAGCAAGAAGCCGACCGCGGACGACGATGAGGTCGTCATCAAGGAAAAGCCAGAAAGCGAGCTCGGCCTACAATCAAACACGCCTGTGTACTCGCGCTCAGTTACGCTCAGCATCAATAGCAAGTCGCACTGGGAGATTTGGCAATGGTTCAAGAGGAGAACAGGCGCCGAGGCTGCTCCAATGACGGACGCTGATGCCAAACTCAAGCACAAGATCAACAAGCACAAGCACCAGGCTGAGATCGACCGACAGAGAAGCCTGATCGCGGGAGCGCAGCTACAGCAGGAAAAGGCGGCACTGGAAAAGGCCAAGAAGGCTTCCGAACGGCTGTTTGCTGAATGATGAGTTGGCTGCCAACTGCACTGCAGTCAACTACCTCCGCTGTCGCTCACCAAGTGTATATTAATGTCAAGCCAGCATCCCACCTACGATATGCCAGCCCGACCATGCAGAACCTCAAAAAAGGTATCTAGATAGATGCCGTTTTTTTCTGTGTACCAACTGAGTTATTAACTTCCACCATTCATTATACCCCCCCCCCCCCCCCCCCCCCCCCCCCCCCCCCAGCTCCCTTGGCTTCAATTATTGCTATAACCCATAATTATATATCATGATCTCATCACAGCAAAGCCACGGCACCGGCTCCAACCATCAACAGCGCACCCACGGCGGTTGGCACAGCAGTGGCCACGGCGATACCATTGCTGCTATCGGTGCTAGAGCTGCTGCTGCTGCTACTGCTGTCGGTACTGCTACTGCTGCTGCTGTCATCACTGCTGGTGGTGCTGTCGCTTCCGTCGGTGGTGCTGCTACTATCGCTGCTGGTGGTGGTTGTGCTGCTGTCCGAACTGTCCGTGCTGCTGCTGCTGCTATTGTCATTGTTTGTGGCACTGCTGCTGTTGCTATCATCGCTGCTCGAGGTTGTGCTGCTGTTGCTGTCATCACTGCTCGAGGTGCTGCTGCTGCTGCTGTTGCTATCCGAGCTGTCCGAGGTGCTGCTCGAGTCCGAGTCGGCACCCGCGCTGCTCTCCACACTGCTCGCAGCAGAGGTGGCATCGCTGCGGATGCTACCAACATCGCTGGTGATCGTGCTGACCACGCCAGCTGCGCCAGAAGTCACGTCCGAAGCAACCGATTTGGCACCCGATGTGATGACAGTACTATCGATGATGTTTTGTTAGTGTGTGTGTTTTTTTTTTGGTTTGCTGCTGCGGTTGTTTTTCTCTCTGTTGTTTGGTTTTTTTCACACAACTTACATCAACGAGGTAATCACGCTCTCGCCGGTGCTCAAGGCGCCAGCACCGTCCGAAGTCGCGTCCGAGAAGACGCTCTCAGCACCCGAGGCCACCTCCGTCCCCACACTCCGAGCACCCGTGGCCACCGACGTGGCCACGCTCTGGGCTCCCGAAGCCAACGATGTCGCCACGCTCTCAATCACCGATGCAAGCGAGCTGACCGCCGACTCAATGTCCTGGCCCTGGACGAGCGGCGAGGCCAGAAGCAGGCCGGCGGAGAGGACAATGGACGAACGCATATTGTTGTTTGTTGTTGCTACTGCAGTTGCTGTTGCTGTTGCTGTTGTTGTTGTTGTTGCTGCTGCTGGTTGTTATTGATTGTTATTGCTGCTGACGACGATGACGATGATGATGATGCTGATATTAAACGTAGGCAAGTATAACAACAACCTTTCTCAAAGACAGATAATAGATGGACCCGACCTGCTTAACAGCGAGCAACCTCTTTTTTGTGTTGGGAAATTAATATGACGACTGTGACAGGGCAGAAGTTAACAAAAGGTAGCTCGTTTAATATCCTTCTCGGCACCCACCGGGAGTGTTTGGCAACTTGAGGTATAAAAAAAAAACGATGATGATGATGGTAAATAAGAATAATAACTTCAGGGCAGTACCACCTGGGGTCCCCCCCTCCCCCCTGGTCCACGAGCCGCCCGCTACCGCCGCTACCGCTTCTATGTATACTACCGCCGCCGCCGCCGCCGCCGCCGCGGACAGCCCGGCAGCCGGCAGCCCGGGCTTGGATTGCGAAGAGGCAAGTCGAAAAGTTACGTGGCTCTCTAGTGTGTGTTTAGGCGGCCAGCGGCCAGGATCTTGATCTTGATCAGCTGTTCGCATACTGTACATCGTCATCGTCATCCATCCATCCATCCATCCGTCGTCGTCATCGTCATCACTAAAAATTTCTAGCTTTTGCTTGGCGAATTGCCGTCGTGGCTGTGTGTCTCTGTGTCTCCTCACTACACTACTACTAACCCTTGTCGCATTGCCAACCTTGCAAAAAATATGTTTTCTTGGTCACTATCCTCGTCGTGACTGGACTGCTGCGGACGGAGTCTTTTCTCTGTGTGATGTCAGATTACATAAGGTAGAGTTTTCACGAGTCTGGGAAGTCACGCGATCCGCCAATCAGAATCGAACGCACAGCAGCAGAAGGAAGCAAGAGCGAATGGTTTAATACCGGTGCTCCGGCGGCCAAAACTTGATGGTTGATGATGGTAACGGTAGCAGTGCGTGCTGGCTGGGATTGCTTGGATACAGTACACTTTTTTGAGCTGATTTTATCTCCTGTCAACAACACAAACATGTTTTCTCCACCCCCAACCCCTGGGCGTAATTATACGGTGTAAATTGCTTGCTGTGATTATGATGACCTCAGTCTCGCCAGCGTCGCCTTACCAGCACGACTCTCGTTAGCTTTTCCAAGCTCGCCGGTGATCCACTGGCCGACTTCAGCCATCTGCACCATATCAATGCCGGTCTCCAGGCCCAGGCTGTGAAGGAGGTGTAGTAGGTCTTCCGTCGCCACATTACCTGTAGCGCCCTTGCTGTACGGACAGCCACCCAGGCCGCCGACGCTGCTGTCGAACGTGCGCACGCCGTGCTCGAGCCCGACGACGGTGTTGACCAGGGCCTGGCCGTAAGTGTCGTGGAAGTGCAGGGCCAGGTCCTCGTTCAGGATGCCGGCCTCCTTGAGCGTCTGCAGCAGCCGGCGGGTCTTGGGCGCGGTGCCCATGCCTGTGGTGTCAGCTACCGACACTTCATCACACCCCATTTCGAGCAGCGTCGCCGTCAGCTCAGCCACCTTGTGCGGGTCCACGTCTGGCCCTTCGTAGGGACAGCCCAGTGCGACGGAGAGGTAGCCGCGCACGCGGATGTTGTGCTCCTTGGCCAGCTCCAGCACCGGCCGGAACCGTTCCAGGCTCTCGGCGATGCTGCAGTTGATGTTCTTGCGTGAGAAGCTCTCGGTGGCCGCAGCAAAGAGCGAGATCTCGGTCGTGTTACTAGCGGCCGCCGCCGTGTTAGGCGGGGTGGCAGCGCTGCTGCCGGTGCCGGTGCCGGTGCTCGTGCTCGTGCTGGTCAAGTCATCGGCCTGGAGCACCTTGACCAGATCCTGCAGGCCGCGTATATTGGGAACCAGGTAGTTGTATGCTATGCCGTGTGGCGCAGGCGGCGGCTGCGCCCTCAGCGTCTGCAGAATCTCCGCAGTCGATGCCATCTGAGGCACCCATTTGGCTGGCACAAACGAGCCTGCCTCCAGATGGGTCACTCCGGTCTGTGACAAGCGACGGATCAGCTCGAGCTTGCTGCTTAGCGGGATCGACACCTTCTCGTTCTGCAGTCCGTCCCGCGGGCCAACTTCCACGATTCTGACATGATCCGCCAGCTGCTTGCGGCTGGTGCTGAAGCACCGTGCCACTGCCACAGGGCGTCTAGCCACAGGCACGACTCTGGGCTGGACTCGCATTATCGCTGCACAGGGTCAGAATAGCTTTCCGGCATCACCCTCCGCTGGAAGGCAGCTACGAAATGTTGTCGTATTCCCACGCGTGACCAGACGCTTGAATCTCAGGTGATTCTCTAAGTTACGAGGATTGGAGTGATTGGCTGGGCCTGCCAAGAAGCCTTAAACCGCCTTTGGTTAGCGCCATGTCTCGTCTCCAGATATCTCATTTTCGCTATGTAGAGCCCTATGCCACGAGTGGTGCCTAGCTAGTTCTCCATCCACTGCTTCTGCTGCACCTGCTGCCGGCGCTACTGATGGAACGACTCTCTTGCTGACAGCATATTGCCAGGCTGCTGTTTCCGGTGCCGCAGGTGGCCCTAATGATCCTGAACCTCGCCCTCCGTAGCTGGAGTGGCAGTGCCAGACTCAGAACCAGTGCCAGCGCTAGGACCAGCACCGCCAGACTCAACACCGCCAGACTCAAAATCACCAGACTCAACAGCGCTGGGACCAGCACCGGCTTCCGCTTCACCATCTGCGCCACTCGATTCTAGTGTAGTGCCGATCTTGAAACCACTGCTCTTCAAAGCTCTGAATCTCTTGCGAAGACGTGGAATTGACATCTTGATATTGTGCTTGGCTTCGATCTTTGCAGCCACCTTGTTCCACACCTCAGCCTCGAGCTCTGCTTCGGCTTCAGCCTTGTACCGCAGTAGCATCAGGTCCTGTTGCGATGAAAGTGATCAGCAGCTGACAATGACCAAGAAGGAAGGGAAAAAGAGACATGGGTTGCGAGAATCTGATCGGACAAGACCTTCTTTCCCGGCGCCCCCCAACTGGAATAAGACTTACATCTGCCCCTTCAGCATGCGCAAAGTTGGCCTGTAGCTTCATGAATCGAACACCCAAAGAGCTTTTGCCAGGAGTCTTGCCGGTCAGCTCGATCCACTTGGGTGTAATCTCAGCCCACGACTTGCCCACGTTACGCCACTCCCAGAGCATACGATCTGCCGCGCAGGCTTCTTCGAGCGAATCTGGCACTCTCATTCCGCGATCACGCTTGTTGACGATGCTAGAGTCTGAGGCTTTGCTGGTGTCCACTTCTGTAGCCACGTTCATACCGACAGCTAGATTGTTGTGCTTCTTCTCAGACGGCTGTGCGCTATCTTCTTCAGAACCAGGGTGTGCGGTGACCTTTTTCGCTTCGGCTCCTCTTTTGCTCTCCATCATTCCGCCCTCGGTATTAGTTTGGGCATGATTACGCTCACTCTCTCCCGAAGGCAGGAAGCTGTGAGGAAGTCGTGCTGGGCTAGCAAGAACTGCCTCGGATGACATATCAGCAACTTTGCCAGCCTTAGCAGCACCCTTCGAATTGGCCTGGCGTCTTGGTGTAGCTACCCCGCGCGCACGATAGGTGTGTGGTCTGCCGCTCGTTGTTGACGTGAGTGAACGCGAGTGTTTATCCCCAAGGTCTGCCATACGGATACCTATCTTGCCAGGAGGCTGATTCTCGTTCGTATCAATGCTGATGTAGGCCGACGGGTGTGCTTCAGCCTTGTTCAGAGGGTTACTGGTGTTGATCATCTGCGGCCGACGGGCGCTTGGTGGGCTTGCCACGATCGATCTCATGAAGCGGGATGGTTGATCTGGCTCTTCAAGCGAGAGGAGTGGGATATCGCTATGGCTGTCTGCCATTATTGACACTGGTCGAGTGGTGGGTCTGACTGTGATATCAAGAAGAAGCAGGGAGGGGATGGAACAGGGGAGAAGACAGGGAGGGGCAGGCAGAATAAAGGCAGAGTGAAGAACTGAGAGTACAAGGAGATGTATTGCTGAGAGAAGCAGACCATGTTGCCCAAGTAACATGAACACTGGTGGCTCTCTTCAATACACCGCTGAGCGGTAGTTTAGTTTAGCGGGAAGACCAAAGAGTGCTGATATATATGAAGGACGCCTTGCAGAGAAATGTCATGTTGAAGTCAAAAGGCAAAGATACTGAAGGAAGCATAAGTCATAGGAAGTGATGATAGAAGCAGGGCAAGAGTCTCTGACTCAAGCTCCCTGGAGTATTTTCTCTCACACTTGCAGGTTCTTCCTTGCAGATTAATGAGAGTCATCAGTAGGTTGGTGACATCTGGAAAAATGTACCGCGGTGCAGGTGAAGAGACAAGTCGAAGAGAAGAAGAGCACAGAAGAGGTGTGAGTCAAGAAAGTGATGGGGGTGATGATCTGCCAAGACCAAGATCCACCTTACATAACCTTATCTCAACACTATCCAATCAAATGGCTTCTAGCTGCATTGCCCCACTCTGGTACGTGGACTTTGGTAACTCCACAAACAAAAGGTCTTGGTCTTGTGTCCATACTCGAGCCTCGTTGCTGATGTGTTACCGCCTAGAGTCATTGTCATACGAGATAACACAGTCAGAAAATGACTTCAGCCTAGCTCATAGTCACCTCGACTGTGCCTTGCGAGGAATAGGCAATAGGCTGACTGGGCATAGCCGCCACCCATTCACTGCCAACCCTTGGGCTATAAGACATAAGACTACCGATTAGTTGACAAGGAGTCTTCAATTGAAGATCAGTCAGAGCAGCGCAGTACAGTCCTATCATAGCCATAACTGTCTGTTTCACAGTTGTCGATGCGAAGCAAACAATGCCTCGACAGTGATGATCATGGTCCCACCTCCATGTCAACGCCTTCCCTCCTCTACCAATGGGTGTCGGGAAATCATCAATGGCACATGTTGGCCAACCTCAAAGCAGCTTTCTGAATACCATTTACCAGGGCAAATTCTTGTCGATCAATGAAAAGACCTTACTCCACCAGATTCAAGATGCGTTCGGCCCTGAATTGGACCGCCTCAAACGTGCCCCCCGTGCTGTTGACGGAGGGTCACAATCCCCCAGGAACGAGGACTTGACCGCCTACGGCCTTGATCCGTCCACCGAACTGTTCGGGAAAGAGTTTGACGAAATCAACAGGACTTTGGTCGGCGTCTTGGCGCTTCGCTGGATCCTCAACGACGACTATGATCATTTCGTTCGTGGCCAGCCAGGCAGCCTTCGATTGCATCCGACCTCTTTTGCTTGGCTCAAACGGTACTTCGAGAAAAATCTGAAGAGTCGAGCAGATCTTTTGGCTTTGGTCGTGGCAATGATCATCAACGATGTTGGTAAAGATCCAGCCCTTGCCACCGACTATCTCAAGCATACAGGCAACCAGCTGGCCGGCCAGAACCATGACTCGGTCCTCTACGAGGCTGCAAAGGCGGGAATATTGCCATGCCTCGATCTTTTGTCTCAGGAACAACGAGACGATCTCCTTCTCGGCCTAGAACTTGGATCTGAGCTCAACGCAGCCCAGGTAGCCCAGGCCGAAAGTGTGCCCATCAGTCTTGAGTTCCTGCAGTCTATGAGGGGAAGAGAACACGCATTTGAGATGAAGTTCATGGAGCAAATTCTGGATGTTGCCGGTGCCTTGGGACACAAATATCCTTACGGGTCCAAAAACTTGATCCAACCTGTCTTTGAGGCCTTTCAGACTGTGCATGAGGTCTCGCGCAGAATCATCTCCGGGGAGCTTGATCTGCGGCAGGGATATGACGAAGTCTTGAAAAGACGAGCGCTATTGCTGGAGAGGACTGGCTTTCGGCATCTGAGCGTCAATGATGATGAAGAGCGTGCCCTACTTCGACTGCTCACCATGGGACGCACGGACAATATGCAGCAGGCTAAGCTCTTCGAACATGCATTTAAAGACCTAGACTGTGACAGCAAGGAAAAGCTGGTTATGGGCCTCAATATAGACGGCAATGTCAACGAAAAGGCTGTCTTACCCTATTACATGCCGGCCGTCTTCTCAGATGTGCTTGAGATCACCAAAGACACGACCGAGAAAGCAAGACGACAGGCATTGACCAGTCTCATGCGGTACCTTGCTCGGGTACTGAGTAGCTCGAGTGTGAGTCGGAATATGAGCCCGACATCCTTGGTATTGAACGGCATGCCGGAAGACGAGGCTCTGCCCGAGGTGCCGGGCATTGTGATAGAGCACAACATGCTGAAAGCTCGTGAAGTGCTTGGACAACCAGACTTCAAGACGAATCCGGACAAGCTAGACGGGTTAGATGTACCCCCACCACAGGAGCTCATCCGTCGTCGTACATCGCAGTCGATCAGCTCGGTGCCCTGATGGATTTTACATACCAACCCCTGCATGTGATGCACATATGCTTTCTCCCTGGTGCCGCTGGGTCGCTGAGTCACTGACCAACAAGGCCGGTCCATCCTTGGACAACAACCTTATTAAATGCATGTTCCCAATACTCCTCAACAATTTCAAGAGGCCTCAAATCTAGTACAATCTCCAGTGGTGCAATGGTAGCATGCAAGCTAGTCTCGCTTGCGATCCTGTGTTCGATTCCAGGCTGGGGAGATAACCATTGATTTCTTTTTTTGAAATTTTCACGACTCAGGAAGCTGCTACAGTCACGTCCACCTTCATCTTGATGTTCACCTGGGCTTCCAATGTGGTAAATCCTCGACTCAGATTCAGTCATCGCGAGTGATCGTGACTAAGATGATGGTGAAGCCGGTGAATTGCAGGCCCTCTGAACAATCCTCTTCACGCCCACTGCACGATATTCCCTTTTTTCCACAAAACCTCGAGCCCTTTGCCAGCATTTGAGTTTTGAATCTTGACGCTCTGGATGGTATACTCATGAAGTACCGATGTAGCCGGACGGGAAGAGCCAATCAGAAGCCCGGATTCACTTGTCCTTCTTTGGGCCAAGTCTTACTTTATCTCCTAAGTCCGACGCCCCTCACCATGCACGGCTTGTCTCTTCATCCTGGCAGTCAGTTGGTTGAGGATGGGCGACGTGTCTACAGCTCTGTGGACATGTGCGCGCTGTCTGCGCTCTCAGAAGCGCCTTGCCGCTCTCTCTGTGACCTGCCATGCCCCCCGGAGAGCATTGGCGAGCTCCCCACCACTTTCCGATGCAGCCGAGAAACGGAATCAGAATGCAAGTGCTGGGGAAGAGAAGGAGCCCGGTGCGCTGTCACGACGTCTGGCAGAGATGGCAGAGGAAACAATAGATTCAGGTAGCAAAGGCGACCGAAAGCTGATGCAGGGCATGGCTTTGTCGGACGATCTCAAGAAGCAGCTGGAGGAGCGAATAGCCCAAGCCTCGTTCAAGGCAGAGAACCAGCAGGCGCTGAGCCAGGCTAGTACTCCAGTATGTGTGCCCTAAGCCTGTGTGCCTTGTCGTCACTGACATTGCCTTCAGTCGTATGCAGGCAAAGGCACGAGGGAACAGGCTGCAGCACCCATCTGGACCGGCAGCGAATCTGTCGGAGATGCGTCTCTGCGCCTGCTGGACGACTCGTACAAGAAGCTCCGCTCTCCAAGCTCAGTCCCACGTATACCACAAAAGGTCGACCTGCGCCCTCAGCCCAAAGTCAAGGTATCTCCGGCCGACCGCCTGGCAAACGCCCGTGACAAAACATCCATCTATGCAATCTCACAGCAGAATGGAATGACAGAGGAAGAGCGCGAAAGAATGCGGAAGGAGCTCAAGGAGCGATTTACTCCGGGCGCACGGCCAATGCCAGCAACATTACAGGGACTGGCGAGCCTTGCGAACGAACGCATCGAGGACGCCATAGCCCGAGGCCAGTTCAGGAATATAAAACGGGGAAAGGGAGTCAATACAGAGAGAGACTATAATGCCAACTCACCCTTTCTCGACACGACCGAGTACTTTATGAACAAAATCATACAGAAGCAGGAGATTGTGCCGCCTTGGATCGAGAAGCAACAGGAGCTAGTCAAGTTGGTACACAATTTTCGAGCACGGCTGAGAAGTGACTGGAGGAGACATGCGGCCAGGATGATTGCAGCTGCTGGTGGCACTGTGGACGATCAGGTCCGAAGAGCAAAGGGCTATGCGCTCGCAGAGCAACGCGTCAACCCAAGGCAGTCTACCAAGTCGAGCTTCACAGGCATATCGAGCGACGGGACCTTGACAGACATTACAGTGGAAGAGAGAATAGCAGCCGGTGTGCTGGAGGACACTAGCGAGGGCCAGAGACCGGCGGTTGAGATCACAGTCACCGAGACAAGCACAGAGGAAGCGCAAGCAGGCGCAGCTAGATCAGAGGCGAACGTCGAAACAACCAGACCCATATCGCCAAAATCATCATCAACATCATCAACATCATCATCCTCTGGCGTCCTGCCGATGCCACACCCCTTCCGTGATCCAGCGTGGGAAAAGGCCGAAAACGCGTACCAAACACTGGCAATATCCGAGCTCAACGCGCTCACCCGGTCATACAACCTCATGGCCCCGAAGATCGCGCAGAAGCCATACTACTCGCTCGACCGCGAACTGAAGCGCTGCTTTGCTGATGTCGCGCACTCGCTGCCCGATGAGATCTTGGAGCGGAGCAGGAAACCAGTGGTCAAGATCAGTGTCATTGGGCATAAAGAAGGCGGAGTGATGGAGAAGTTTGGTGCTGGTGATTGGAAGGGTCACCAGGCCGAGAGAATCAGGGACGAGGGCGACGAGAAGCAGTACAGCTTCAAACAGTTCTTCCGAGATCTTTTTCGCAAGAATGAGAGAGGAAGACAGACAGCTTGACAGTGAGAAGTACTGTACAGTGTGCACTGTAATACCGAGGTTACCATAAGTTACCGTAACTTACAGAACTCCACGTGAGCTGCGCGGACATGTCCTACCACGCTTATAAGCCTGCTGTCATGTTGGTAATGGCAATCAATTGAACGCGCCTCAAAGTGGTACGCAGCGTATACTAACCGAATCAACATGACATGCTGAGGACTTTGCAGATCAGTCACATCCCATTCCTCCTTCTGGATCATGAGACATCGCCATCAGTCCGAAGGCGCCTCCTTGAGCTTGTGCTAGAAGTCAAGGTCTCCTTGAACTAGCCAGATTTAATGACAATATACCTGGACAAGCCGGCTTTGAGAAGGGCTAGGATGTAACCCAATGCTTTCAGCAAAGTTATAGTCTCTTTGATTGAAGCTCTCTCAGCAGCAAACAATGTGTCAGAGGCTCTTTCGTTCGCTGCGGCTGCCCCCCCCTTGATTTATTATCATCTGCAAAGACACCACGCGCCGTCATGGCCTCGCGAAAATTCAGCACTCCATCAAGACCGTTGCGCCCACGTGAGTTTCCATCAACCGGATTCGAGCTTATAGACCCATCTCGCAGGGTAGAGGAGGAAACATTACCCTTCTACAGGCGGGAGGACTACTATCCCATGCGGATTGGTGAGGTCCTTCAAGACCGCTATCAGGTCGTAGCGAAGCTGGGCTACGGTACAGGCTCAACCGTGTGGTTGTCTAGGGATCTCATGTCAGCTTTGCTCCTATTTTATTTATTTTTAATATCTTTACTGACTGTCTACACTCCTGCTCAGAGACCAGAAGTATTGGACGCTCAAGGTTCATGTCAACACTGTAAATCATAACCAGGAGTTGGAGGTCTATCGCCACTTATCCGGCATCAAGGTGGAGGATGAGGATGACCTCCCGGGCCGGGAATACGTACGACAATTGCAAGATTCGTTCAAGCTGAAAGGCCCCAATGGTGAACACGACGTTTTTATCATGACGCCTCTGGGCATGAGTCTTGGAACTCTACAGGAGTTGCAAAAGGATAAGATCTTTCACAAGAATCTCGTCACCACAGCTCTGAGCCAAGTGCTTTTGGGGCTGAACTTCCTTCATGGAGCGGACGTGATCCATACCGGTAAGCACCTAGCATCTAGCATCTGGCATCTAGCATCTAGCATCTAGGCTCGCCTCCAGCCAAATAGCGACCACTGGTGGCTGAACATAAGCACCCAGCTAATGAATAACAAGACCTCCACTCGGACAATCTGCTCATTGCTATTACCGACGACTCGATTCTCTCCACGGTGGAGGAGAACGAGATTAGCAAGCCATCAGCACGAAAAACGATCGATGATACCACCATTTACGTCTCTCAGTATATGTTGGGAGGTGCCGGCCCACTGACCATCTCCGACTTGGGACAGGCACGCATTGGACGGGTCCACCGAACGCTAGCTATGCCAGTGCCATATCGAGCCCCTGAAGTCATCCTCGGTATGTCCTGGGGAAGTGCAGTGGATGTCTGGAGTATGGGACTTCTGGTACGAGAACCCGACCCCATGCTCTCGCGATTATCTCCTCTGATCAGTCTCACCCTTTCTTGCATTAGGCCTGGGATCTTCTTGAACGAGAAAGCCTCTTCCACGTTTATAACCACGAATCCGAGAAGCAGAATGACGCCCACCACCTTGCAGCTATGACAGCCCTTCTGGGTCCACCACCGCCCGAATTCCTAAAGAGGTCAGAGCAAACACAGAGATACTGGAATGAAGATGGTGAGTGCCAGGCCAGGAAGCAAGCCCTGCAATTGGCTCCCTTGATGCATCAGCCAACTTGTCAGCCCCGTTCTAACCGCCGGGTTTTTCTTGATCTAGGCGAATGGCAAGGTCCTGTTGCCTTGCCAGATAAGAAGAAATTCGAGTCTCTTGTGAGCACGTTGTCAGGAGAAGACAAGGATGCGTTCGTCCACTTCCTCGAGTGCGTCCTCACCTGGCTCCCTGAGGACCGTGTCACCTCCCTGGAAGCGTACTTCCATCCTTGGGTGAGAGGCAAGAAACTTTCTTCTCTCCTAGGCTCAGAGTGACCGAGTCAATAATGGCTCATTACAGCCCCAGTGTAATTAATATATGTACGTGTCAAGGTGACAGGAGGGCGGTGAGCAAGCAGAACAAGGAGGCGGCGATGTGAGTGGGCGAATCCTGCCCCACACTTTCAACCACGTGACTTGGATTAAAAAACAAGCAACTTGGTCATGTGGTTGCTCTGTTTTTGGCGTGGGTTGGGTTGGGCACACACACATAGTGGGCAATCTGGTAGATAGCGTGGGAGAAAAAAATATGATCAAATCCAATGACTGAATGAAACAGAACACGTTTTCTCAATGGTATTCTTTTTTCTTTCTTCGAACAAGTTCACTAGATCCTTGACGCGAACCCCACGTGTTCTCGCAAAAAAAAAAAAAGCATCCCCACATCTCTCCAATCTTGAAGATCTCAATTAATGCAGGAGAAGCTTTTTGACGACAAGGGTGGCCGGGCTCTCTCTCTCGCCTCGTGTAAACGAAGTTAGCATCCCGGTTAAAGAGTCGAGAAGAAGAAGAAGCTTGTAACTAATACACGTACAAGCATGATACCAGTGCGTGCAGTGCAGTGCCTGGCGGGCGAAAAGCACCCAGCCAATCTTTCAATACAGAAACAGAGAGCACGTGATCAAGCGTAAAAATGGGCAGTTCTTTGTTTGGTACACGCGCGCGCCGCCCGTGCGTGTGCGGGTACCAAAGAAAGGCCCGAGAAAATGGTTGAACGGAGCACATCCATCTCCCCCCTAAACCAACCGGAAGTAGGTAAGTCTTACGGATATCAAGATAACCATAAGTTAAGCTGGTTGTCGGGATCTTGGCCTCGATTTGTTTTTATTTCCAGTTTTTTCAATTGTCTGGAAACCTTACGGCTATTACTCATTCGTCCTGTGCAGGGCGGGCGTGCGCGTCCACGGGCTCGACTGTTCTTCTTTATGGCTGGTTGGCAGTACACCCTCGGAATTCTCCGAAGGAGGCGGGCGGGGGGGGGGGCGCCACGGGTGCAGGTTTCATCGGCAAAGTCAGCCGATTGAAAGGGCAAGACGAAGCGCCGCGATCTAAGCACGCAATACGAGTGCTTGTCAGTTAAGTGACACTCCCATTAGGTTGGTTGGGCCAGTTTTCACAATTATGGTTGCTTTTGTGTAGACGACTTACTCACAGTATTCTTTTTTGTTGTTTGTTGTTGCTGTTATTGTTGCTGTTGTTGTTCTTGTTGCTGCTGCTGCTGCTGCTGCTGTTGTTGCGTCTGGGCACCGAGAACAATGACCTCAACCACAGCGAGTGAGTCGACCCCGTTGATCGGGGGAAATGAGGCCACTCGACTGCCCAGGGCCAAGCCGTGGCTGTCAGCAATCAACTGTATCCTCCTGTGTGGTGCCCTGGTCTCGACTGCCTTCGGGGTAACCCAGGTTCCTCTCATCTATCTCTTCCGTGTCATGACATGCGATGCATACTACCAATCCCACCCAAAGCCATTGGATCCTGAGGAAGGCACCGACATCTGTGCCGTGCCTGATATCGAAGCCGGCACTGCCAATGCCGTGGCCCTGCTGGGCGCGTCAACCGTTTTCTTTGGAATTGCCAACCTCTTCCTGACCAGCTGGGGCATCAAGCGGTTTGGCGTCAGGGCTGCCCTGGCCCTGCAAGTTTTCTGGCCTGCCGGCAGACTGGTGATCCAGAATGTCGGTGTCATGGTAGGCGGGTCGACTGGCATCATTCTTGTCCAGGCTTCCCAAGTGGTGACCATTGTCGGCGGGCCGCAGGGCTACCTCTTGGCCCTGAATACCTATGTCACCGAAGTCACCGAGCATGGAGAACGCACGGGCACGCTCGGCCGGTTGCAAGGCTGCACCATGTTCGGAACCGCTGTGGGTGGACTGTTGGGCGGCATCCTCGCTGAGGTATTCACCATCATCACCCCCTTTCAGGTGACTCTGGCCCTGTTCATCCTGGCCAGCTTCTACGTCGTTGCCTGTCTGCCATACATTCCGCCACCCGAAATCACAGACGCAGACGTTCGTCGTTCGAAAGGGACTTTGTTGTCACGCAGCCTTGGCCCGCTGAAGACGCTCATGCCCAGCGAATGGGTCCTGCCAAACGGCCGCGTTCAAACCGAGTATGGTGCTCCGGTGCTGGCTGTGGGCGTCTTCCTCGCCGTTCTCGCCTCTGGCTTTATTCCTACAATGCTTCAGATGTACGCAACTGACGTCTTCGGTTTCCGCACCAAACGCAACTCCTATCTTGTCTTTGAACAAACCTTCCTGCGAGGACTCTTTCTCACCCTTGCCTTTCCCCGCATCATTACAGTGGGTCGGCGTCTGATGGAGCCTCGTGACGACAGAGGATCAGACTTTGCACCCCTAGACAGCAAGATCAGTAGCCCTTCGTCGTCCGGCACTGCATCCCCAATAACGGCAGCTCGAATCGCTACGGTGATCGAGCAAGATGAAGAGCAACAGGATGTGCTCTGTACTAAATCACTCTCGAGGACACTGGCGCCGTCGTCGGACGACCATCTGCGGACATTCACGTTCGACCTCATATACACCCGCATTTCCCTGGCCATCGATGCCGTATTCACATTTCTGGCGGCATTTGCCTCCTCACCGGCCGAGATCTTCGTTATTGCGGCCTTCTTGCCCCTTGGCGCAGGCACCTCGTCGGCTGCCAAGGGCAGTATCCTGCAGATGTGCGCTCCACACGAGAAGACAGATGCCTTGAGTGCGCTTTCCTTTATCGAGATGATCGGCCGCCTGGCGACAACTTTTGTCTTTGGCTTGGTATTCGCCCTCTTTGCCAAAATTCGGTGGACAAGCGGAGTGTTCGTGTGCAACGCAGCCGTTGCCCTACTCGGTGTGGTCGTGTTGATGTGGTCCAGGTTTCCAGCCCCGGGGGCTCGGAGAGTGGACCAACTGCCAGACCGGCCAGCTGAGATGGTAGAGAGCGAAGGGGTATAAGAGCAAGATATATGGGTTTGGGTTATGAGATCATGAGGTGATAGAGACGATCAGCTATTGATATACTCCTAAACAGCGCATGTGCATTTATTCTTATCTCAGCTCTTGCCTATCGCTCTTGCCTTTGAGCTTATATTATGTCAGCAGCTGCCTCCATTTCCAGAACGAAAAGATGTTCACGCTAGAAGGCTTGGCAGGTTTGTGTTCAACTCCGTGTCCACCAAACCGACCTTTCTCTTTCCCATTGTCAAGCCTTTGTCAACCTCTACAGTGAGCAGACTGCCAGCTCGCATAAAAATGGCAGACATCAGTCACATTCTTGCTGCATTAGCCCAGAGCCAGCGACAAGGCAGTGCCCCTGTGCAGCCTCCTCCCCCTCCTCCTGCACCTGGCTCTGCTTATCCTCCACCGCAATATGCCACTCCACCTGGCAGTGGCACCCCCTATGGTCTGCCACAGCCTATTAGCTCCGGCAGTGTAGATCTCACCAGCATCAAACCGCTGACCTCTGGCACACTGAACCTGGGCGACAACCGTGGCTTTGAGCCAGACAGAGGTAGGACTGGAGAATCTCCTTGTTTTCGCCATTTGGGCATCCTCTGAAACTTTCTTCTGCTAGTGCCTTCTCGATCCAACGACCTCAGAGCCGGTGGAAGGAGCTACCGCCGCTCGCGGTCTCCCTCTCGATCGCCGCCGCGCCTTCGTGATGGCTATCGAGACGGGCCCAACCCCTACCGTGATGATCGACGAGGCGCTGCTGAGCGTGGCTACAACAGAGACCGATCATTTTCTCCCCCGCGGGGCAGTCGCTACTCGCCGGTGAGTTTTCGAGATGGTCGATCTCCTCCACGAGAACGTGGTGGAGCGGGTGGCAGCAACAGTGGTGATGGCGACTCCGAGATCCTTCCGCTGGAGAAGAGCCTGGTCGGCCTGATCATTGGCCGGGCTGGCGAAAACTTGCGGCGCGTGGAGAGTACGACTGGAGCCCGCGTACAGTTTATGGATGGCCCGGAGACGACGAATGCGCAGCGCCATTGCAAGATTTCAGGCTCTCGTTCCGCGCGTGCAGCAGCCAAGGCTGAGATCTTCCGCATCATCGAGGATGGAGAGGCTGCCAAGCGAGGTCAGGGCGCTGCTCAAAGCATGTCTAGGTCGTCGGCTTCCAAGCAGTCGGTGACAGTTGCGACCAAGAATGAAGACAACAGTCTCCAGATCCTAGTGCCTGATCGCACGGTCGGGCTCATTATTGGCCGTGGAGGAGAGACGATCAGAGACCTCCAGGACCGCAGTGGCTGCCACGTGAATATTGTTGGCGAGAACAAGAGCATCGACGGTATGAGACCGGTCAATCTGATCGGGAGCTTGTCGGCGCAGCGCCATGCACAAGATCTTATCAATGAGATCGTTGAGAGCGACCAGAAGGGCATCAGTATTAAGGAACTGCGCAACAGAAGCCGCGAGGACCCCCACGAAAAGATCAACGACCGAATCATGGTGCCCGGCGATGCGGTCGGAATGATCATCGGCAAAGGCGGCGAAACAATCAAGGACATGCAAAACCACACCGGCTGCAAGATAAATGTGTCACCGGCTAGTGGCCGTGATATCCAGCGCGAGATCGGCCTCATTGGCAGTCGCTCAGCCATTGAGTCAGCCAAGAAAGCGATCATGGCCAAAGTAGATGCAGTGGTAGGCTGAGCCTGTTCCCTTGACTGCCTGGCGGCGCAGAAAACTGACTGGATGTGAAACAGGATGCCCGAAATCGTGCCCAGGGACGTGACGCGCATGATGACTATTCGAGTAGCTACCCTTCGCAACAGCAACAGCAGCCACCGCCACAGCAGCCTCAACAGCAACTGCCGCCCCCCAGCTATCCGCCTGTTGGTGCCCTCCCGACCGCTCAAGCAGGTGCACCACCGCCCCTTGCAGGTGCTGCAGACCCGTATGCTGCCTATGGTGGCTATCAGAACTACATCCAACTTTGGTATGCTGCCCTGGCCGCTCAACAACAAGGAGGTCAGCCGCCCCAAGGTGAGCAGCGATGATTCTGGACCCCGACCAGAGTGACGCGACATTTCCTGATCGAGTTGATCCTGATGTACCGTGCTCAACCGCTGGTGACATGTATGTGACTTCCGACTCGCCCACGTTTCACATGACCATAACTGCTGCCGCCGCCGCTCTATTCAGTCATTGCCGCCAACCACGCTCGAATGATTCGTGCATGTCCTCAACTCGAATGACCGCAACGATTGCACTGTGATCAAAGACGTCGAATCTTCCATCACCACATGTTGATGGGAAGCCTCATTCCGAACCCGCTCTCATTACTTGGACCCGAGAGCACTGTGCCTTGAATGCTCGTTCACACATGCTGCAATTCAACCATATTTGTGGCTTCTCCTAAGCACTGAGCTGATGACCATGAACCCGCGGACCCCCGCGGACCCCCTCCCCAGTATGCATATGCTGAACCACCGTTGAGAATGCAATGCATGCGGAACCATGACTTACCCTGTTATCTTGGGTCTTTGCCATCGTCGACCGAAGCGCCTTATTGACGATCTTGCGCCCTGCACAATCCCGCCGACAAAATGGCTCTTCTCGCTGGACAGCGTGGGTATTTTGTGATGTGTAGAGGTAGAGAGATGAAGTGACAGATCGTTGATTACCTCGATCGGTATGCAGGGAGGGGCCTGCGCTTGCTCAAGATCAAGAATCTAGGAATCGAGGATACCAGTGTGATGATGATACTGCATGAGATGCCGATTTCTCTACTGTTGACCCCAGATAGATTCATTCACAATAATTATGTCAGCAAGGGGCTTTTCACTTGAAACGCGCCCACGTGAGTGCCCCGCAGTTCTTGGCGGCGCCTAGTTCGCCTGTTTCGCCTGAAAGAAGCGCGAGTCAATTGATTGGCTGTCGATGATTCTCCACAAAGCGCTGGAGTTCTTATTTTTGGACGACACAACAACCGCCAACAGACAACGACCACAGCATTCTGGAGCAATGACCATCACTTGCAACTCACGGTGCCGGTGTTCCCAAACAAGGGACAGGATCTTTGTCGATGGATTCACCGCCACGTTTCGAGATGGTAAGTGCAGACGCGAGGACGCAGTCCTCTTATTGTCCTCTTTTTCCTTTCACTGTCAATACGCCGACCCTCTATCACTTGTCCTCCACCGTCACCATCACTCGTCTTCATCCGTCACGTCTTTCTTTTGTATAGCTTGAATAAACGAGTCTCCTTTGTCATACATTCCACACAGCTCGACTATCCTTCGCTTCTGACCCTTGGACTTGCCATTGCATCTACTTGACTCTCTTCATCTGCTTGGATAAACTACTGCTTTGCCATATTTTACAGCTCTCAATCTGTCCGAGAAAGCAAGTACCGCTCATCATCATGCCTGCTCCCTCCACTCCCTCTATGCCTGCTGGCAGCCATGAGATGGGAGAATACTATAGCAAAGGCCCCCCTCGGACTACACCGCATACCGCACCATCCATCACTCCCTACCTTGGGCTGAGGGCCCGTCTATCCCAGGTTCCCATCAACCGGTGGACCGTTCTCCTCTTACTCGTCCTTGCCCGAACTCTAATCTCCATCTCCGGCATGAAGAATGATCTCAGCTCTGCTCGACGAGAAGCACTCTCTGCGTGCTCAGATGTCGAGTCCATGGGCTCTGTGATGGCCTCATTGCCTCATTACATGTCCCAGGGTGTGAATGAGCTCACAGCCAAGGGTGTGGAGAAAGCTGTTGACGGCCTCATGTCGGTTACCACCATGAGCGTTACCGCGGCCGAGGAGATTGCTGTCTTTGTTTGGAATATGATGACCAGCACCTACCTCTGTTTGATCACCTATGGCGTCCATAGCGCTCTCGATGGAGTGAGCACTGTCTTGAACTCTTCACAAACCGCCGTCGATGACTTGACCACTTCAGTCACCGGTGAGATCTCAGATGCGCTCGGCACTTTTGGTGATACATACAACGACCTGGTCAGTGCTGTCAACTCCATCAGCGCCTTTGGCAAGACCATCGACATCCCAACTCTACCCGATCTCACCGCCCAGCAAGAGGCTCTGACCTCGTTCAAACTTCCTGCCAACCTGAGCAAGCCGTTTGTCGACCTCAACCAGACCATTCCTGATTTTGCCGGAGTCAAGAATCTCACCGACCAGGTGATCCGTTTTCCATTTGAAGAAGTGAAAGACTTGATCACCAACTTTTCCGGCACCTACTCCTTCAACCGCGACATTTTCCCCGTTCCGGCCCGGGTACAGCTCTCATTCTGCTCTGACGATGACGGAATCAATGATTTCTTCGACCATCTTGATGACCTTCTCGACCTTGGCAGGAAGATCTTCATTGCAGTGCTCGTCTGTCTTGCCCTTGCAGTAATGATCCCCATGGGATGGCGTGAGATTCAACGCTACCGAAAGATGCAGTCCCGAACCTCTCTCTTCAAGTCTGCTGGCCACGATCCTATGGATGTGACCTATCTTGTCTCTCGTCCATACACCTCTTCTGCCGGCCTATGGCTGTCCCGCACGCCAATATATCAGGCTGCCAACGCCACGCGCAACCAGACACTTATTCGCTGGGCAGTCGCTTACAGCACATCGGATGCTGCCCTTTTTGTGCTTACCCTGGCCTTGGCCGGCTTGTTTTCCTGCCTCTGTCAAGTCATCCTGCTGCGTGCCGTTCAGACCCAGATTCCAGCACTCTCTGGACAAGTGGGCTTGTTTGCCGACAAGGTTGTTGATAGCCTCAACAATGCGTCCAATTCTTGGCAGCAAGGTGTCAACGCGGCCATGACGCAGGAGTCGGATGCCATCAATGCCCAGTTGTTTGGGTGGGTTAACAGCAGTGCTCAGACTATCAACAACACACTCAACATTTTCGTCAATGAGACATCGACATTACTTAATGATACCTTTGGAGGCACGCCGCTATTCACTCCAATCATGGAGGTCCTGAACTGTCTCGTGCTCCTCAAGGTCCAAGGTATCCAGGCAGGCCTCACCTGGATTTCTGAAAACGCACATGTGGAATTCCCGAGTCTCCCCAATGATACATTTACTGTCGGTGCTCTAGCGAGCCTGAGCAGTAACGCAAGCGCAGGCGACTCGTTCCTCTCCGACCCTGGCGACAAAACCTCTGACAAGATTACTGAGGTTGTCGCTCGCTTTACTAGAGCTCTTGAGAAGACCATACGCACCGAAGCCTTGATCTCCACAGTTGTTTTCTGTGTCTGGCTTGCCGTCGTCTTTGGTGGCTTTACCTACGCCCTGATCCAAATGAACAAAAGACCAAAGACAAGGGGCGAAGGCGGTGCTCCTCCCATGCAGCAACTTGATCCAGGAGCGGCTCAAGCACACCAGCACATGTCGATGTCTAGCATGGCGCCGCGCCGTGACTTTACCTCTGACAACCAAGATCGATTTGTCGACATTCCACTGGGTCGTGTCAACAATGAGCGGCATCCTGACCTCACCCCTGTGCCTCCCCAGCTTCCGGCGTACAAGGAGCGAGAGCACTCACCTGCCCGACCTCCTCGACGGGATGAGAAAACTGTGTTTGGTGGGGACTAGAGACAGGAGGTGGTCAAAATAGAGCTATTTAGCAACGGCGGCGGACAGGCGTTGATATTCAGGTAGTCATCATAGTCATCATTCATTCCCATTAATCAACTCGCACTATGAGCAGCTTTTATCCCTTGATAGCGAACAAACCCCAAAAAAACAAAAACAATCAGCAGTAGGGATTCGCTGGTGGTCACCCACCCAACTACTAACCTACCGGCATATGGCTTAAGTTCGTTGAGCGAACGGGGAACGCTGTTTTCCATATCCTATGGCCGATTGCGGTGAGAAGAGTAGGTGTAAGAATATATAATGAATCAGTATATGAGCTCCCCTCTAATCAACCTCGTTGCTGTCGACCTGGTACACACGACAATGTGACTAGTGGACCGACAACATGACAAAGTGTGCGACTGCCAGACAACAAGCATTTACTCAAGCACTTATCTTATCAGTTGCCCCTCTCCAAGCACCAGTCCTTAATTATTAATTCCAACAAGTTACGCGTATACAGCAGCTTGAGTCCAGCGAATCACGTCATCACCATCGAATATCATATTTTCATACATCGGCATCGCTTTGCCGAGCAACGACAGCTCCAGCTAAAGGGTGACTCATGGGCTTCTTGGCTGTCTCATCACCTCTTTTTTCACGCTCAATCGGTCGTGCAGTTGCAACTTCACTGGTCGGCTCTTTCCAGGCAGCTTCTTTTCCCTGTCGAAGAACACTCTCCTCCTCTGCCAGAATGAGCGAGAAGTTCAAGCCTGCAAAGCGCGTGGCGGGACAGCGGCAGGATGTGTGGTCCATCATCAACGAAGCTGCTGCTGCCTCTCCAATTCAGCCTATAGGTGAGTGGCGACCACATTGCCAGGACAGAAGATGGAGCATCTCATGTTAATGATATTCGAACAACAGTAAACATGGGCCAAGGGTTTTTGTAAGTGCATATTCAGACTGCTTAGAGGAAGATGAATGGCAATGGGAAAGGAAAGGAAAGGAAAGGAAAGCAAAGGAAATGAATGGCATTGATGCTAATGTACGAATCACCACACCAACAGCGGCTATAATCCGCCACAGTTTGTCATCGACGCCGCAAAGAGCGCCCTCGATCGAGTGGACTGCAACCAGTACTCGCCAACCAAGGGCCGGCCGAGACTGAAGAAGGCGATTGCAGATGCCTACTCGCCCTTCTTCGGCCGCCAGCTGGACCCAGACACCGAGGTGACGATCACGACGGGCGCCAACGAGGGCATGCTGTCGGCATTCATGGGCTTCATCGAGCCGGGCGACGAGGTCATTGTGTTTGAGCCCTTCTTCGACCAGTACCTGTCCAACATCGAGATGCCCGGTGGCACGATCCGCTACGTGCCCATGTCGCCGCCCAAGGACGGCGCGACCCGGACGTCGTCGGCCAGCAACTGGACGATCGACTGGGACGTGCTGGAGAGCACATTCAACGACAAGACCAAGATGCTGGTGGTCAACAGCCCGCACAACCCGGTCGGCAAGGTGCTGTCGCGCGACGAGCTCAAGCGGATCGGCGACCTCTGCCTCAAGCACAAGGTCATCATCCTGTCGGACGAGGTCTACGACCGGCTGTACTACGTGCCCTTCACGCGCTTTGCCACCCTGTCGCCCGAGCTGGCCAAGATCACGCTCACCGTCGGCTCCGCCGGCAAGGCCTTCTACGCCACCGGCTGGCGCGTCGGCTACCTGATCGGCCCGCCCGAGCTGATCAAGTACGTGGCGGCGGCGCACACGCGCATCTGCTACTCGTCCGTGTCGCCGCTGCAGGAAGCGGCCGCAATCGCCTTCGAGCAGGCCGACAAGCAGGGCTTCTGGGACGCCCAGATCAAGGAGATGAGCGGCAAGATCCAGCGCTTCTGCGCCGTCTTCGAGGAGCTCGACATCCCCTACTCCATCCCCGAGGGCGGCTACTTTGTCCTCGCCAACCTGGCCAAGGTCAAGCTGCCCGCCGACTATGCCTTTCCCGACCATGTCAAGGACCGTCCGCGCGACTTCAAGATCGCCTGGTTCCTGATCATGGAACTCGGCGTGGCTGCCATCCCCCCGACCGAGTTCTATACCGATGCAAACGCCCACCTCGCCGAGGACTACCTGCGCTTCGCCGTCTGCAAGAACGACGACGTCCTCGAGACCGCCAAGGAGAGGCTGCGTGGCTTGAAAAAGTACTTTTAACTTGCCAAAGTTTTGGCGCTCGAACATAGATAAACAATCAATCAACCAGACAAGCCATGCCTACGCTCGCTGGGTAGGTGTTCATTCATTATTCCTCTTTCTGATCATGTCCAGCTCCAAGCCCAATTAATGACAAGCAAGAACAAAAGGGGGGCGGGGGGCGACAGACAGTAGTAGTGTGAGATTGGCTAAACGAGTTATTAAGTACCCGCGACACAGTATTTCACCCATATCCAAAGCTGAACAAGACATCATATACCATCACACCGCTTATCAGCTGGAATTACCTTCCGCCGCCGGGGTGATGGCTCGGACCAGTTGCTTCAAGTCATCGACGTCCTTCTTCAGACTGCGGATTTCAACCACGTCAATGTCGACCTGCACATCCGGCTTCGAGCTTTGCACCTTCTTGTCCCAGCCCTCGCTCTCAAAGTTGAGTTCGTCCTCGAGCTGCTCCCACTCCTCGATGGAGTCGTCGTCTTCCTCACCCCTTCGGCGGTTGCTGCGCACGCGGTGGGCATCCCAAGTCTCGTAGGCGGCAGTCAAGACCAGCAAGGGGAAGTAGATGATGCCCATGACAATGTTGTTGAGCCGGTTGTATGCCTCCTTGGACAGCCACCACTCAAAGGGCAGGATGAGGAAGAACATCTCGATCAGGTTGAGGGGCGGGATGAACACGTTCTCGTCTGGTGCGCGCGCGAACTGCAGCGTCTTCTGCGCAAACAGAGCCATGAACTCGTCCGTTGCGTTGCCCGTGATGTCCTCGTACGCGCTGTTGTACAGCGCGATGAGCACGTTGAGCAGCACGACCATGACGATGAAGGTGAAGATGTAGTACAGGATCAGACCGAATGGGTACGCGTAGTCGTCGAAGCCATCGAACTCGGGCGAGCCCATGACCGCGTTGACCATGGCCTGCAGGATGAACCAGGTGATCGATGTGTTCTCCTCGATCTGGTTCAGGCCAATGAAGGCCTGCAGGAAACCGATGCAAATCACGATGAGCAGCATGAAGAAGATGGCGGACTCGGCCATCATCACCTTTAGGATGACCAGCATGGCCCCGAAAAAGCGGAAGGTGTCGAGGAAGAGCAAGATCCGGATCCAAAACATGGGAGCAGAGAAGGCAAATATGTGATAGCCCAGCTTGTTGAGCTCGGCGCGGCGCGGGTCGTCGGGATTCGAAGACGCAGTCAGCGCCATCATGCGGATCACGAACGAGGCGGTCTGCAGCGCGTACAAGACGCAGTTAAACACGTTCCAGAAGCCGAGGTAATAGATGCCGATCTTCCAGAACTTGGTCAGCTCGTCGCAGATGAAGGAAAAGGTCATGACATAGAGAATGCCCTCGACAAAATCGATGTCTCCGTCCTCGTTGATGCTGTTGACTGCGCCGGTGTACAGGGCCAGGTAGAGCAGAGAGACGAAGATGGTGGCCGAGTTCTGGTACAGCGGAGTGCGCATGCGGTCCGGGTTGAGATGGGCCCAGTAACTGGTGTTGTCACGGTCATGGTAAGGCACGAACCGGCCCACGTTCTCGTCGTCCTGCTCGACCCAACCCTTCCACAGGTACTTGATACACTTCTGGTACCCAGACGAGCCGATCACATGCAGGGCATGCAGGTCGACCGCTCGCTCGATTGCGTTGGCAGGCTCTGTCTCCTCTCCATGGCGTAGAACGGAGTAGCGGGTCAGCAGCACATCCTGCAGCAAGAAGTCCTGGTTCTCCTCGTCCTCGATCAAGAACTTGGCAATTCGCTCACACGCAATCGCACGCAGGTGGTGGAGATCAGCGTCCCAGAGCTCGAGCAGAGCCTGTCGTCTGAACCAACGCTTACACACCAGCAACGCATACACGACACACGCTCCGTACTCGCTGCCACCAGCCTCCTTGGCACACTGGATGACCTGCTTGGTGATCACTGGGCTGTTAGCCGCCGTGACCTTCTCCTCCGGCAGCTCAATCGGAATGACCTGTTCGACCTGGTACTTGAGCCGCAGAGCAATCTTGGTTACCTCTTTGGCTGGAAAGGCCGAGGGGGGGAGATCAGACGCGTGTGCGGGCAGTAGACGCGTCGCCTCGTAGCCCCAGCGATGGCGGTCTTGGCTGTCACGGCCCTGCCATAGCGGAATCCAAAACTTGTGCCAGCGGCTCTGGGCTCGCTCAACCAGCTCGCTCGACGGCATAACTGCTGCTGCCGAAGCGTCGTGGACAGGAGGAAAGGAGAAGAGCTCGAGTCCGTGCGTAGACAGCTGAGTAGTTGGCCGTACTATACCATACTCGGAAAATTACTGATGATAACATACGTCATACTGAAGATAAGCTTCGAACTGACTCGTGCTATGACGCGGGGGTTGTTCGCTTGACTCGCAGCCGAATCTATTTATTTGTACAGACGCAAAACGCTATACTCTATACTCATAGTACATACAATATCTAATAGTACACACAGGCACACGGCCAGGTAGATCCCATGGCCGAATCTCTTCCGCCAGCTGCAGCATCACTGCCCCACCCATTCTCACTGACACTGCCTGCGCCTCAACTCGTCACTCAGGGCGCCGAAGGACTCGTCTTCAAGACGCACTTTCTCGACCACGATACCCCAGCAGCGCTCAAAGTGCGGCCAAGCAAGGCATACAGACATCCAACACTAGATGCGCGGCTCACAAAACAGCGGGTGCTGGCTGAGGCGCGGGTGCTCGTCAAGCTGAGCGGTGTCGCCGAGCTGAGTGTGCCGGGAGTGTTGAGCCTGGAGTGGGATGGAAGAAGGGGCAAACAGCAGCAGCAGCAACAGCAACAGCAACAACAAACCGCAGGAGCTTGGCTCCTCATGGAGTGGATTGAAGGCCAGAGCGTCAAAGAGGCAGTGCGTGCATGGGACGCCTGGTACCGCCACCCCAGTCGCAGCGCACAGGAAAAGGCACAGGGCGAAGAGGCATTCAAGGCCTTGCTACAGCGTATCGGCCGAACCATCGGTCTGCTACACGGCAAGGGTGGCGTCGTACACGGTGACTTGACCACCAGCAACCTCATGCTGCGGCCCACATTGTTGCAGAAGAAAGCAGAGGATGGTGGCGAGCAGCAGATGCCCAATCTAGAGGGCGAAATTGTGCTCATCGACTTCGGCCTGGCCACACAGGCAATCCAGGATGAAGACCGAGCTGTGGACCTGTATGTGCTGGAGCGGGCCTTTGGCAGTACGCACCCAATGCAGGAGCACTGGTTCGACGCCGAGGTATTACAAAGCCCGCACGCCTACAGCGGCAGTTTCCAGGGTGCAAAGGTCGTTCTGAAGAGGCTGGAAGATGTGCGTCTACGGGGGCGGAAGAGGAGCATGATCGGCTAGGGAGTCAAGTCAAGAAAAGAATCAACAGAAAGAATCAACAGCAGGAAGCAAAAGGCAAGCCCAGAAAGCCAGAAAGAATCAACAGCAAGTGCAGTCAGAGCTCATCGTTCTTCTATGCATGATCCCAACTGGGCCACTGCAAAATAGCCCTTATTCTCGATCACGCCACGATTCTTGACTACGGCTGTGTACTTGATCACCCATTGCGGCTCAATGTCGCCCTTCAGCCCCGCCTCCTCGGCCGGCGCATCCGCACGGGCGGCCAATAGACCAGCACCCTTGTCGCCAACACGCAGCAATTCTCGCAGCGTGCCTGGCGGCAGGATGTCGGTGCAGTCAGCGTGCGTCAGCAGCTCGATCTGGTGAGCCTTTGCGAATACAATCAGGGACTTGGGAACCACACAACAGTCCCTGATGTTAATCTGGTCCACTGCCGGCTTCGTGCTAACCTCGGGCAGAAACTTCTGCAGCCGCTCTGAGCTGAACTCCGACACACCGAGCTGCTTGATGGGACCGCGCGCGTGTATCGACTCGAGCACGCGCCAGGTCTGGATCTGGGCATCGAAGCCTTCGGACTCATCACTCGCCCGGCTGCGTGCCTCGTCGGCTGCCTCAGCCGCATCCAACTCATCCGCCTCGTCATCTGCATCAAAGCTGACTCCGGGATAGCTGACTATCAGCAGGTCGATGCTGTCGACACCCAGTTCTTTCAGGACCAGGTCGATTGCCTCGCTGGTGTGCTGGCAGCGCCTAGACGACGGCACACCAGGAAGATAGAACAGCTTGGCGGTGATGTCGTATGCCTCCCGCGGCTCGGCCAGTGGCGTGGGCCGCCATGTCGGCACGTACAGGTTGTCGCCGTCCTGTGTTGTCCAGGCGCCATCGTCAGCCCGCGCCGCCTCGTCTGAGCCGTGCGGCACCCGCGGCCGAGCAGCAGCAAAGTTGGAGCGGAGGGCGTCAATCAACTCGACATTTGACTTGGAGAAGGGCGGCCGTGGCAGCACAGCCGGTGCCGAGGAGACAATGTTTCTGCACGCTTAGTCCGGTGGGTAGAGGCGGAGAGGCGGAGAGGCGGCGAGGCGGCACCAGGCTTAGCCAGACAGAAGAGAGCAGACTTACGAGGTAGATAAGACCAGCTTCATCTGGCCGCTTCTCTAGGTGGAAGTGGCAGGAGCAGTCTATGGCACTTGCATTTATTTATACGCTGGCAGTCACAAAAGTGGCAGTTGCGCCTGGCAATTGTAATGCAAAATATGGAGGTGGGGTCGGCCGGAGATACGGGCCGGAGATACGGCCATCGAACACTCACTCTGCTTTTCCCACACACTGCGATCTCCTGTCAAACTCGATTCATTCCCCTTCACAATGGCTATCAAGTAGGCGTGTCCACCTATCTCAGCAGCCCAGATGCTAATCAGGCAAACAGCTACTTGATTCTTCTTTCACGTCAGGGCAAAGTGGTACGTTCAGCCCCTTCCAAAATCTGGTCACCCATCCAAATCCAGACCTTTTCTCAGGTGCTGATGTCTGTCCCTCCAGCGCCTTGCCAAGTGGTTCACCACCTTGTCACCCAAGGAAAAGGCCAAAATCGTCAAAGATGTGTCCCAGCTGGTGCTCTCTCGACGCACACGCATGTGCAACTTCATTGAATACAAAGGTGCTGCTCCTATCCTTCTCCTTGCTGTGCCTGCGCTGACCAGAGCTCTCTGCACACAGACAGCAAGATCGTCTACCGCCGCTATGCCTCCCTCTTCTTCATTGCTGGTTGTTCACCAGAGGACAATGAACTGATCACGCTTGAGATCGTACACCGCTACGTGGAACAGATGGACAAGTACTATGGCAATGTGTGCGAACTGGACATCATCTTCAACTTCCAAAAGGCATACTTCATCCTCGACGAGCTGCTCCTGGCCGGCGAGATGCAGGAGAGCAGCAAGAAGAATGTGCTTCGGTCCATCTCTCAGCAAGACAGCCTCGAGGACATGGAGGTAAGTCCAGAGGAGTGGTATTCTCGCAGTTGACTGTCTTCTTATGCCCCGTTGCTGTCAACATGCTTTGTCGCCTCTGACATTCTTGCCCTTTGCCCATGCCATCAACATGCCTCTTGGCTGACAGAACCCCCTCCCGTCAGGTCGAGGAAGAAGTGACCAAGCTCATGTAAAGAGCCGCCCACCGGTTATTCAACAAAAACCTGTTTTCCTTTTCTTTTCTTCCTCTCTTTCCGGGCAGCCACTGGAGCAGCACCAGTGGCACTTCCGGTGGCACTAATACGACAGCCAGCACCTGCTGCATCGACAAGCTTCTTGTTTCTGTGGCCAGAAGCCCCGTCATTCTGACTCTTTTGCCCCAGGACGTTGAAACCAATCTGCGGGCCGCCGGCCTGCTGTCAAACGAGTCTCGGGCTTATTAGCCTCGCATCGGCGCCTTTGGCAATGTGCGAGGCTCCTCTGCTCACACCCATGATCCCAAACGAGTCTGGCATCGACAAACACCCAATGATTCTCACCCATGCTCTCACGCGCCGCCTCTGATTGGCCAGCTAACCAGCCGAGTCACGTGACTGGCCGGCATCGTCACAAGCTCCTCCCGAACCCCCTCTCCAATGTGCCTCCCATCAAACACTCACTCCGACTCCATGGCATCCATTTTCAATCAATCTGCCTGCTAGACGCTCGTCGTCTAGCTACTCGTATTGCCAAAGAGGCGCCTCTGCCGCCAGCTTTGATTCCTCTTTCTCGCGATCGACTAGTGTGTCAGGCCAGACAACCTCAACGCGCCTCAACTCACCATCTACCCTCCTGCCTTATCTCTGGCTCCTCCCCTCGCTCTGAACATCGTAACCGAGTCTGCGGCCCCACGCCACGGCCGAATCGAGTCTACAAGGTGCAATGCGCATGATCGTCTGATCGCAATCAATCCAACCACACTCTCAATCAATTGAACTCGGGGCAAGATGAAGGTGCGTCCGACCCCTTTTCTCTCTGCGTGTGCCCGGCTCTACCCCGCTAACACTGAGGGTGTAGTTCATGCCCATTCGCGACCTCGACATCGTCACCTCGACCCTCAACTTTAGCACCCCCGACTTGCACGTCCTCGGCGGCTGCGACCTGTACACGACTAAAGCAGCCGGTGGTGACAAGAAACTGTACAAGAGCATCGAGCATGGCCTACAAGAACAGCACAAAGCCAATGTGCAGTTCTCCCGCTCTCTGTCTCCACCCCAGGCCCATGTTCTCGCGTCCAGCCTGAACCTCAGCCGCAGCAGCCCGTTTGGCAATCTTGGCTTCATCAGCTCGAGACGCACGTATGCCTACCTGATTGCAACGCTGAATGCGAGCCACCCCGACTACGACTTCTCTGCCTCGCTGCGCCCGTCCGACTTCAAGCGCGAGAAGAGTCTGCGGCATGTTATGAACACAATCGACACCACTCTCTTCAACCTGCGCCCCCAGGCTCTCAATTCCTTCCTTGAGTCGGCCAGCGTCAGTCCGGGCTCTCCATTTCCACCTGCAACTCAGCCCAACTGGGGCCCGTCGATGTGGAGGCTGATCGACATGCAGATGAGCTTGAAGGAGTGCAGCATCTATCGATACGCGCCGGACGACGTGGACCCGTTTGAGGACGATGAGGACGGGTCCTTGTGGTCCTTGCACTACTTCTTCTTCAACAAGACGCGCAAGCGAGTGCTGTATCTCTATCTGCGGGGCCTCAGCGTGTTGTCACACTCGGGCAAAGATGGCATCCATACACCGGTCAAGTCGAAGCCATTGGTTGATGATGAGACCGACGGCTGGCTGACACCTGATCTGGGTGCCCACAAGCGAGCCAAATACTGGCTGGGTGATCGCCAAGGCTTCCCAGTGTCGAGTCTAGAGGATACAGATATGAGCGCGCCAGACCAGAGCGACAAGCTTGCGACCTCGGATGACCGCAGTGATGAAGACCAGTTTGGCCCACCAGAAAGACCAGTGGTTGATGAGAATGGCAACTACCTCCTGAGTGATGAAGACGTCCGAAGCGTCCGGAGCGCGAGCAAGGCTACCACTGTGCGTCGCTTTAGCGATGATTTCATGGGCCCAATGGACTTGTGATGGATGACGCAATTGCTGCCTGGCATTGATTTCTTGTTTGTATCATCACTGGCGATACCCTTTTTTTTGAGCATCGGCGTTTCTGATGGCCGGTGGGAGCGGCCTCATGAAAAGCCGGGAGGAACGATCTTTACTGGCGTTGCTGGCTTGTTTCTTGTCTTGTTATTCCCTGCTGCCGACCGGGCTTATGAAAGGACTGGTTATGAAGACACACGACTGCTTGTGAGAAGCACGTTGGGCCTGAGAGATACGAGATATTGTAGCGTCGATGACTAAATAGCACATGCAGTGAAATGGCTCAGGAGAATGACGAAAGCGGACAGATCTGTCACTTAATGTCCGTAACACAAATTCATCACTGTTGTTATTCTCCCTTCGCGTGACTGGCTCCTCGTGTTATTCTCCATCAGCACATTATTCGCAATTAGCATAACTCATCATCATATCACTGTTGTTATTCTCGACTAGACCAGCGGGCACATCCCATCTACACCACCGCAGAGAGACGTCATGGGCGGCAAGGAGGACGACAAGGAAAAGGCAGAGAAGGTGGCAGCAGCGAAGAAGAGGGTGAGACCGGTGATTGATTGAACTCGAGTCCTTTTGAGCTGATGTTTTGCTGTCCAGGTTGCTCAGCTGCAGAAGAAAAAGAAGGCTGCGGCTGCGGCTGCTGCGGCCGCTGGTGGCACCGGCCCGGCGGCGACTGGCCACGACAAGGAGGTGACAGGAGAAAAGGCAGAAGAGAAGGCGACAGAAGAGAAGGCAGCAGAAGAAAAGGCAGCAGAAGAAAAGGCAGCAGAAGAAAAGCCAGTGACACAAGATCATGACGCGGTCGATCCGGACGAAGAAGCCTTCAACGCCGTCATCCAGTCTGCCGCACAGGTCGACCAAGCCGCCCCTGATACCGGAGCTGATGCTCAGATCGACGCCCCCTCGCCCCGTATCGAAGAGCTCGAGCGTGAGATCCAGGCTCTGGCCCGTGAAGCGGCCGAGCACGAGGCACGATGGCGTAAGACTCAGCAAGCACTTGAAGAGCTGCGTGAAGAAGTTGGCAGCAGCACAAGCAAGGAAGTCATCACCCGCCTACGCACCGAGCTCGACCTCATCAGGCCTCACTCGAAACCTGACTCTACCTCCACCGAGGCCGACTCGCTCCGCAAGGAAGTCGAATCCAAAGACTCAGCAATAGCAGACCTAAAGCTCGAGATATCAACTCTGCAGTCTCAACTGTCTTCGTCCGACGGGCATGGCTCACACATCTCTACGCTGAGGGCCAAGGTGGCCACCCTCGAAGCCGAAAATACCAAACTGCGCGAGAAGAGCAGGCGTGCGATCTCTGGCACCGCCGCCGCTGATGACGACGCCCTGGACGAACTCGAGGATGAAGAACGCAACAAGCTTACAAGTCGGATCCGCGAGCTCGAGGGCCAAGTGTTTGACCTGCAACGCGGCCAGTGGCGAGAGAAGAGAACGAGTGTGCAGCCAGACGTTGATTCTGCTTCCATACCACGCCACTCAATTGACCCTGGCGACGCTTTCCATGAAGTTGATCTCTCTGCCGGCAACGGGCCTTCTTCCCTCTCAGCCCGACTGTCGCCGGCCAGGTCACTACAGCGACAACAACAGCAGCACCAGCAGCAGCAGAAACACTCCAACTTGACCCAGTACATCTCCTCTGGTATCAACGCATTCCTTCCCTCGGCCACGAGCCCGCCACCGCAGTCGCCCTGGTCAAGACCGAGGAACGACAGTCTGTTGCAGGACTTTGATGACGCCCCCTTTGACGAAGCTGCATTCGCCCATGCCCAGAGGGAGGAGGAAGCCAAGAAGATGCTGGTCCATGTCAGGGAGGTCAAGACCGGCCTGAGAAACTGGAAGTCCTGGCGCCTCGACCTCGTTGACGCAAGGCGCGCCCAAGGCGGACCCTGGCCCATCTTTGACATATGATGATCTGCGGCTACTTACATAGTAGATTTCCTGCCATCCAATCGGAGCTTTGACCAAGGCACATCAAGCACATCCATCCCACTGGTAGACCTGTGATGAGGATGCCCTGGAGAAAAAAGATTGTATGCGGAGTTTAGTAGGCTTATGTCCGCTGCACCGCCTCAGTGTGGCTGGGCTGGGTCACAACTCCACCTAAACCAACCTCGACTTCGAGCCGAAGGGCTGTCACCGCTATTGCTACGATGGCGAGCTCGGCCATTGAGGGGCATTGGCTATGGCTAATTGCCGCAATTGCTGTGACAGCCTTTGCTGCCGCTCTGGCCGTGCTGATCTTTGGCTCAGATAGCTCCTTCGTAGCATACGACGTTGAGCAGCCGGAACAACTGAAAAAGTCGTACCAATGGACTGATCCTACAGACCAGGACAGCCTGGAGGAGGTATGTGATGAAGATGTTAATATGTTGTTGATTGCCTGATGTTATACATTGTTGATTGCCTGATGTTATACATTGTTGATTGCCTGATGTTATACATTGTTGATTGTCTGATGTTATACGTTGTTGATTGCCTCATCCTCCATGCTGATTCCTGACCCTTTCAGATTCGTGGCGGCAAGATCTTTCCTCGATGTCCGGCTGATGGGCGTCTACTGCAAAATGAGCCGATCACACCGGCATCGGCAACCGACATTGACCATGCCATCGCTGCTGCTGCTGCTGCACAGGAGTCGTGGAGCCAGACCACGATCGCCCAGCGGAAACGGGTTCTTCGCTCGTTGCTGAAATATGTGACTACCCACCAGGACAGCATAGCAACGGCATCCTCTCTCGACAGCGGCAAGACCCTGGTCGATGCCTCCTTTGGCGAGATCCTCGTCACCGCTGAGAAGCTGCAATGGACTCTCAGGCATGGCGAAGCTGCCCTGGCGCCCTCGACGCGCCCAATCAACCTGCTCATGTGCTACAAGTCCAACACGGTCTACTATGAGCCTCTGGGCGTCGTTGCCGCCTGTGTGTCGTGGAACTACCCCTTCCACAATCTCATCTCGCCCGTGATTTCGGCCATCTTTGCTGGCAATGCCATCGTCGTCAAACCGAGTGAGCAGACTGCATGGAGCAGTCTCTACTTCACCCGCATCATTAAAGGCGCTCTGCATGCATGTGGCCACAATCCCGACCTCGTTCAAACCGTCATCTGCCTGCCCGACGTTGCGGACCGCCTGACCTCCCACCCGACCATCAAGCACATCACGTTTATTGGCTCACGCACTGTTGCTCACAAAGTCGCCGCCTCGGCTGCGAATTCGCTGACCGCGCTCACAGTCGAGCTTGGCGGCAAAGATCCGGCTGTTGTCCTCGACGACCCTGCCACTGTGGCAGACATCAGCAGCATTACCCCCATCCTGCTTCGCGGAGTCTTTCAAGCCTCGGGCCAGAACTGCATTGGCATCGAACGCATCATTGCCCTGCCAGGCATCCACGACAAGCTTCTGTCGCTCGTTCTTCCCATCATCAAATCCCTGACCATTGGGAACATTCTCCGCGACGGACACGTCGATATGGGTGCCATGATCTCGCCTCGAACTTTTGACAAGCTTGAATCCCTCATCAGCGCAGCTGTCCAAGCCGGCGCCGTCCTCCACTGTGGTGGCTCTCGCTACCGCCACCCCAACCACCCGCATGGCACCTACTTTACCCCGACCCTACTCAGCAACGTGACGCCAGCCATGGAAATCGCCCACACCGAGCTCTTCGCACCCGTCTTCCTGCTCATGCGTGCCGAGTCCGTTGACCACGCCATCAGCATCGCCAACAGCACAAGCAGCGAGTTCGCCCTAGGCGCCTCCGTCTTTGGCCATGATCAGGCTGCGGTTAATAAATGTGTGCGCTCCATCAAAGCCGGCAACGTCGCCGTCAACGACTTTGGCGCCTTCTACGCCTGCAGCATGCCCTTTGGCGGCCGTGACGGCAGCGGCTATGGTCGCTTCGGCGGCCAAGAAGGCCTGCGCGCCTTGTCCAACATCAAGAGTGTCTCCCGCGACGCCTGGTACGCCAGAGCCCTGGGAATCAGAACCAGCATCCCACCCCCGCTGCGCTATCCTGTCCATCCATCCCATGCCTGGCAAGTCTGTGCCCGCGTCGTCCAGGTCGGCTATTCACTTGGTCTCAAGGAGAAAGTCATCGCCGTTGTGCAGCTCCTTGCTGTACTAACTTCTTCTTCTTCTTCTTCCTCCTCCTCTTCTTCTGTCCCCAAACAAAAACAAGGAAGCAGGGAGAGCTGAAAAGAAAAATATAAATTATCCCCGGCTCTATCTATCTACTCATACAGGTTTAACTTTACGGAAGAAGAGTCAATCTGGAGATGGATCATCCCAGCCCGAGACTGGCCATGCAGGTCTTACCTCGGTCGAGACTTTTTACTACATATAATACAGTAGTAGCAAACTCTCCATTGCCCTCCTCGCCCAACCGACTTTTCTCTCTCTTCCTTCTTTACTTCTCTCTCTCTGTGTGTCTGTGTGTGTGAATATCTAGGGCAACCTATTAAAACTCACCTACTTAGGCACACTGCACTATTACTATCCGACCAACTTAATTAGATGAGAAACCATCGAAACCTTCTCTCTCTCTCTCTCTCTTCTTCTGAAGTCAAGAAACAAGGTTTGTTGTTTAAAATTAAAATTATTTTTTATTTTTTTTTACTATTTTTAAATCCATTCTAGACTTTAAAGACCGGAGTCTAGCTGTTTATACTCGGCATCTTGGTAGTAGTCCTTCCAGGTTGTGCACTGGTCATGCCAGTCGTCGGGAAAGGGGATGGTGGCGGGGATATCGGAGGCACGGACGAGGAACTGGGCGCCCAGGCCGAGGGAGATGTGCCAGGCGATGTGGCAATGGACCAGCCAGGCGCCCGGGTTGTCGGTGTGGAAGGCGACGACGAGGTATCCCGATGCGGGCAGGAGGGCGACGTCGCGGCGCACCGGGTTTTCGTACGTCAGAGTCTGGGTGTTGTCAAAGGTGCCGTCGCCGGCGCCGAGGACGAAGAAGTCGTGGCCGTGCAGATGGATCGGGTGTGCGATTGGAGGCGGGATCGTGTCGATGGCTTGGATCACCCAGATCGACCAGACATTGGCCTGTGGGAGTGTGATGACATTCATGTCGCTTGCAAAGTCAAAGTCGTTGTTTAGCACCTTCTGCAACGTTGGGTCCTCCCATGGCGCGTCTATCGCGCTAAAGTTGAGCGGCCACTGCACAATCGTCACATCGTCGCTGCTGGTTGTCAGCGAGAAGCCGACGTCCAGGTCGGCCGAGTCTGGCACGGTGCCATTGTTCGGCACGTCTAGTCTGACAAAGGGTATCAGCTCGTCATTGGGGTCGTAACAGGATGTGCTCGGTGCATTCGTGCGATCACTGTCCGGCGGCGTATCGCTCTCGGCTCCCTCGTATTCAAAGATGGCCAGCGCGTTGGTGTTAAGGTTGGACGCGCAGCCATCCTGGGGCACGACATGGAACCAGTAGCTGGCAACATCCTGGTTGGCGTGAATGATGATGTCGTACCGCTGGCCGATGGCAACGAAGAGCCAGTCGGTGTAGAATGGCCGCACTGGCACAAAGTCAGCCGCTATCACCTGGATATCGTGGTTGTCGAGCCCGATTTTGAAGTTGTCGTTGGTTGCCGTGTTGATGATTCGCAGCCGGTAGCTCTTGCCTTTCTCCAGCTTGACACGCGAGTATTGGCCCGGGTTGTCACTGTTGACAGTATTGACATTGGTGCCATTGATGAGGATGTTGTCCCCCGGTGGTGGGCCGTTGGGATAGACGCCGTGCTGGATCAGCGGTCCCAGCACAAACGAGGGTGTGTAGTACCAGTCTGTTATTGGATATGCCCCTAGATCCACGTCGTAGTTGGCAGAGGCTGGTCCGTCTATGATGAGCATACCAACAACGCCATCCGAGTATCTGTCAATCAAAACCTAAGCAAATCTCACAGTCTGAAACACCAAAACTTACTTACTGATTGGAGTAGTGCGAGTGGTACCATGTGGTACCGAACTGTGTGCATTCGAAGGTGTAGGTCCTGGAGGCACCAGGAGCCAAGGGACACTCTGTTATGCCATTGGTGCCATCCATGCTGTTTGTGTTCCGTTGTCGCACGCCATGCCAGTGTACACTGGTTCCATTTACCTCCAGGCTGTTGTGAACCGTGATCTGCAGGGTGTCGCCCCACTGAGCGCGGATCGTCGGACCCGGGTACTGGCCATTGATCACCATCATGGGGCGGACCACCCCGTCTGGTGCAAAGTCGGTCACATTCTGCACCTCGAGGTCGTATGTGACGACTCTGCCGGTCGTCGGCCCCGCAACGTCGTAGTTTGTTGCAATCGAATAGCCGTCCTCCCAGCAGCCGCGCGTATCGGGAGTGTTGGTGCAGTCCTCGTCCGGCGTGTCACGACGCATAATCTCCTTCATGTCAATCTCCGTCAGTTCGGCCGTCCTGGACAGAGCCGTCCTGGGAGGAGCCGTCCCGCGAGCGCTGGCGCTGCGGTCGGGTGCAATAATTCCTGCCGACGAAAGCCATGGGACAAGGCAAAAAAAGGAGAAAATGAGGAGGGCCATGGTGAATGAAGCCAACAGCTGACGTGGCACTGAGGATGAGAGGAATTTGCACGCTCTGCCCAGCATCTTCTTCTTGACGCCATGACTTGTATATACTCCTCTTCGAGGCAACAACCGCTTGTTCGATCGATCGATCAAGTGGATCGGCGGCGTTGCCAGGTCACACACCGAATTCAGGGCATAACCATCTTTAGCATCTTCATGGAGAGTTTTTGGTACCCTGGTGGGGTGTCCATTGAAGGCACAAGGCGGCCAAGGTTCTGCAGCCTGGACCAAGGCATAAATAAGTTGGAGCAGCCGTTGCTCGCACTAGAGCTGAGTCAGGGACATGTCTTAATCTCCTCTTAGCGTCGAGGACACTGGTGCCCTGGATGTCAGGAACAGTCGCAGCATCCCCTGGCAGCTACAGCAACTCATCCACGAACCCCCTGTCAGCTGTGTTACAGATCAACTCAACTCCGCCGCTTGGTAGCTTTGGGGAAAGCGCGCACACTATTCCATCTCGGGCTAGTGTCAAACCTTATTCCCGCTGCTTGAATCAACCACCTCTCGTTTGGCCTGATGACGTCGCTCACATCCCGGTTCCCTAGATGCAGACGAAGTCATTCTGCACGAGGCTGGGGAAAAAGATTGATCGTGTGGGCACCTGACTTCGCGCTTTAAAAAGCCCACCCAACGGTTTCTTCATGAATAAATAAACAAGCTTCTGCACCTAACAGACAGCGACTTTTCGCACATGTCTTACCCCTTCGGCAAGGGGGCTTGCTCAGTCGCAAACACGGCTTTTTTGGTTGAGAAGCTTCACCATTTTGTCAAGAATTGGCACAGTGCAGACTTCGGTAGCACCATGACGTGGTGACCTGGTCATGGCGTCGACGCAACCTGGTGATCCATAGCAGATATACTCTCCCTGGACGGACTCCGGTTTCTCAGAACTTAAACAAATGCATTTCCTGCTGGACTTCACCAGCAGTGTCACTCTCTTGAAAATATGAATCTCCCTTCTGTCGTTCTCGCTCTTGTCTGGTTTATTTCCTCAGGTGTACACGCTGTGTGCCAGTCCTACGGCACCGATTTCCAGGACGGTGGGAGCTACTGCATTGACCCTCGGTTGACCGACGTCTTCAGCTTTGGTACCGAGTGGTATGGTAGGTCGACCGCCTTGCTGGATACCCGACACGGGGAAATTAACCAGGGCAGGCTGCACGGCCAACGACACGCAAGATGGCGTTGATCCCTACATCTCAGGCCCCGACGGCGAAGGCCAGTACTGCTCCAACATCCAAACGAACCCGGACGGTCAAGAGATGATCTCAACATGCAACGTCGACGGCGATGCTTTGACAAAGAACAACATGTACTCTGGCAATTGGACCATTGGCTTCTACGGTCTAACGTTCGCCTACCAACGTGAATTCTATCTAAACGTCGAGATCCCTGAAACTGTCATATCGGTATGGCATTGGGCCTGTGCATTGGGATTTTTTGCTACGCTGACAACGGGCATGACAGACTCCAACCGTGTCGATCACAATCACTGATACTCCTTCGACAACGGAGACTTCAGTAAGCAAGCTCACGATACCTCCTGTTTGATCGACCTCTAACTGAGCCAGATCACTACCTACACAACAACCACGACGTTGGAGCCAGACACTGTGACAGTGCCATCAGCAACCGTAGTGTAAGACACACTACCCCCCCTTTTTTTTCCCTCACTCGACTATAGATCTCAATCCACTGATCTTTGGATTCAGATATACCATCACGGAAACGCCCCCGATCTCAATAACAACAGTGACCCAGACAATATTCAAGACTGTTCAGACCTTTACTTTGTCCGAGAGTACCATCGTCTCCACATACACATGCTCGGGTAATCCATGGAGATTATTAGATCCCATTGCCACCTGGACTCCCGCAGTGGTAGCGGCCAGTTTAGCTAGCCAGAGCGAACCAACCCCAACAGGCAGAACATGGCCCCCCTTTGGCGGCATCATCCCTGGTCTGCCATGGTTCGGCCCGGGTCATGCCAATGTTGCCAAAGACGCTCATGTTACTGCACGCGGCCTCCTGGCCAAGCGGACCCCGGACCCGTGCACCATCACTTCCGTCGCCAATTCCACGCAGTCCGTCACCGTCACAACGACAGCCCCGACTTCAACCATCACCGTGCCAGAGGCTACCACCGTAACCGCTACCGTCTACCCCTCGCCCGTGACAAGCTATGCGGGCGAAGCCAGTGAGACCATCACCGTCACCCTGCCGGCAGAGACGCTCACCCGCCTCGAAGTCACCAGGGGTGTGACCACTGACACCGTTGAGATCGTGGCAACGTAAGTGGAAAATCATTCGCTTTTTCTTTAGGACCTTTGGAAGCCCTTTTTTTTTATTTTTATTTTTATTTTAACTAACGGGTCATCCCTTAACTCTAGTGCCACTTCTACGCTAGTTGTCGCGCCATCAGGCATAAGGTGTATAGCCGGCCTTGGTGGCGGTGGAATCACCGGCGGCGGCGCCGGCGGCGGTATCTTCCCCTGGAATCACTGGGGTTGGAACCATTGGTAAGCATGTTTCAAGTACAACAGACTCCATTTGCATTAATTACAATGTTGCACATACAAAAAAACGGGTTAGGGGTCTGTGTAAATACTTCAAGAAGATTTCGATTCGATACAAGGCAAGATGCGCGTGTATGTTGCTCGATGTTTGGCCCATGAAGGCTGTAGTTAATAGAAATATAGCACTGAATATACAATGATGGTTGAAGATGATTGCGAGTCCAACGAATGTTACATTCTGGGGCTGGTTTTTGACCCGGATCGTTTTGCAGTTGCTGGCCCCTACAACTCGTTTCTTTTCCATCCGGAGCTGTGTTTGTGATTCCACTCATCCAACCAGGTCAAGACCTGTCTCACCTCCCACTCATGAGCAGCACGTATAAAATCTGGCTCGGCGCTAATGTTCAAAATGCCATAACTATCCCAATGGTGGCCACCACCAGTAATGAGAAATTGGTGCTCGCCATATCGGGTACTGGCATTATGCCCGTGATAGCAAACGTCCCTCCACACGTCACTACCTCCATCTATCAAGGCCAGCCGAGGTGCCGAGATGTTGAAGTCCCCGTACTTGTTGTACCATGTAAGATTCGGGCCGTCGGGCGATGGGACAGCTTGAGGGGACAAGGGTCCCTCTGGGAAGGCCCACGTACACCACTGCTGGGTATAATTCAGGTCTATGGCGCGAGAAAGGAGAGATGGAGTGCCGTATGGTTGAGGGAGTTGGTAGGCACCCTGTTCGGTGCATGTGCTGTAAAGATATGAGCGAGCTCCTGAGTTGGTGATGTCGGCATAGTAAGTTTCTGTGTCGACAAGGTTAGTCATTGAATGTTCCAATGCCAAATAGGGCCATGGAGGTTTCAAGACACGAGGACCTCAGCCCTAGTAAAGGCTGAATCTTCATCGAGTCATTCATGTTGGAGAACAGCAGTCACAAAAGCGAGGCCTTACTGTTTTGAGTGGAGAAACACTCAGTGGTATCAATCAGGTCCTCACTAGGACAGGTTGACACAATTACTTCCTTGACATAGTTCGCATATGCTCCAAGACCCGTCCAAGGCGAGCCTTGCGTGAAGTTGGCCAATTGCAGATCAACTGCCTTAATCTCAGCGGGGGCATTCAAGTCGGTAACATTGTTGCAGAATGCGAAAAAGTCGGGAGAATCGTAAGCTGGATACCAGTTGAGTTCCTGCCAGGTATTGGTGGGATAGTTCATTGGACCTCCCAGTGGGAAAGCTATCTGCATCCCACCCGTTAGACATAACTTGGTCAAGCTTTGATGGCATGGCTTACTGTCATGGCAAAATCTCCAAGACTGCTCAAGGAGCCAAGGCCGAAGATCTCTTTGAGTTTTTGAATCGCTTGGGTGTTGTTTGTTTGAATCAAATAGTCGATTTTGTCAACAATCTTGTTAATTCTCGTGATACAATCCTGGGGACCATTTTCCTGGACAGGGTTGTACCATTCGGGATAGCCATGAACTACATGAACAACGCCTGATGCAGCAATGCCGCCCCAGAGCAGCCCGGAGTATTCAACAAGCGAGAAAGCCGTCTGTCCACCTGCCAGACTGCCGCCGTACAAGATCCACGGAGTTCCCGGTGCTGTCAGATTTTCACCGCCCGTAACATTCGGAAACTTGGCGTGTTGGGCAAAGTAAGCATTGTCGGCGATGGTTTGCTCGGTTGTCAGGAACCGCAGATTGTCGGTGCTGGAGTTATCAAATGGCCAGCTTTGGCCATAGTATCTGTTCTCTAAAATAACTCCCAGGCCATTGGTTGCGCTTGCCAGTATCTGTATTATCCCAGTCTCGAGGTTTGACCAGCGATGTTCTCCCTCGACCTCGCCACCTATGTACAGGAATACCGGACCACCGGGCTTATAGTATGTGTTGTCAAACCAATACCGCTGCGTGAACGTGGCGTTTATGTTAGGTGCATACCGGGGGCTATTGGGGAAATGGTCAATCTGCTGAGTAAAGTTGTAGGCTGGGTAACTCGTCGGACGTCCGTTTTCACCTGGAGGGCCAACCTGGGCGGTTGTGTGCCCTGCAAAGGCCACCAGAGTCCCTGTCAGGAGAGCGCTCAAGAGCTTCATGATGACCACGATGACCTTGAACTGGACACATCATCTCCAGGACCCGGAAGAATGAGTTCTGTCTATTTATACGAACTTGCTGCGACTGTAAGCATTGTAACGTTCTCCGTGAGCTCCGTCATTGCGTTCAAGGAAGCTCAAGGAAGCTTAAGCAAGCTGATCCGAAGCTTGGTTCCGGATCTCGTCTACGTCCTCATTATTGGTGCAATCAGATGTCACCTTCCAGAATGAGATCTTCAGGCACCTGAGGAGCCATACTTTCGACGATGGCGACATCTGCTGGACATAATCAGACTGGGATCAGGTGTTCTTTTTTCACGTGCGGGTGGAGCACCCCAGGTTGTCAGGAGAGCTGTTCCTTGCTTTTGTAGAACTGAGACAAGTCTCGGCGGTGTGGCAGAGAGGCCCTCCATTTCCAACACCATCAACAAGAATTCCATCAGAACCATTCTCGATGTGATCCTGTTCAGAAACAAACCAGATGTTATAAATATGATAGGTCTCGTACGTACGGTCGCCGCTGAAGCATGCCGATATGGCGCCTGGGGCCCTGTACGCAGGAACTGGCGGTCGGGGTTTCAGAGCGATACGTAGTTCACCCACATCCCGGGAAGAATGATAACAGATTATCTGCACTCGGCTCACAAGGATTCCAGGCTCAAGGAGTGCCAGATCTCTGTGCAAATCTCAGCAACTCATGGTTAAACTTACATGGGCCACGGCACGTCCTGTCACGTGTACAGACGTCTGAGCTGAGCACTGATCTCGATCGATCTCCTCCAGCGTTGCCTAGAGTCAGTCAGTCCTGGGCCGCCCATTTTCTCATCCCGTTACATGATAAGGGAGCGGAAGAAATGTCCCTGATACATCATCAGTCATCAGCTTTCTCAGATCTAGTAGCACTTGAGTCAGGTCAGAGGAGCATCATCTTGTGTACATCTTTTCAGATACGAGTAATTATGATATTGGGAGCGATGCTTGAAGCGATCTTCGCACAGGCACCAGAACTTATAAGCTGACTGAGATTCCAGAATATTCTTCCAGGGCTGTCCGCTTTAGGTCTAGATCATCACACCTGGGCGGGGTGTTATTTGACACTCAATCAATGTTGTCTGATGCTCCGCCTGCACATTTACCCAGGGCTTGGATCTTGGGAATAGATGGCTATGAGGTACAGCCATCATCGTCATTATCATCATCGACGTGATCGCTGTCGCCGGCGCGTGTTGCGTATGGCCTGCGCCGACTTCTGCGGCCGCTGCGCCCCCGCGCCACACCGCCACACTCTTGGTATTGAGATTCTCCGAAGGGTCAAAACACCGATCATGGCTTAGCTCACATTTCCATTACAGCGCCAGCCCAGATAAGGCTAGCGCGGGTTTGCTGACAGGTCATTAGTTGTCATTTAAACAGATTACCTGCGCATCTGATGCACGCACTGCCACACACAGCACCAGTGGATGTGCTTGTGATAGTAAACCAAACGACATTATAAGGCCGCAGCTGCAGACGTTGCTTCCATCCATCAGCAAGACTCACTTCAACCACTCTCCCTTCTTCTTTCTCATCTTGTCGCCATCACACATCATGGCCAGCACACCGCCAAAGTCCTCACCACCGGCCCCCTCTTCCCCCTCGTCATTATCACAAAAGCGCTCTCGCTCCCCGCTCTCGCTCGACCTGTCATCGCTGCCTGCTCTATCTACTCCCCACCCTCCCTCGAATACACTCCTCATCACCCGCCTGTCCAACCCCAAGATCTTCCACCCCGCCTCTCTGGCCACGATACGAGAACACCTTACTTCGCTCGCTGGGGGACGAATCAACAGTTTCTCACCGTTGAAGTCGATGCATCGGATCATCGTATCCTTCCTCGATGAGGACGCTGCGATCCGAGTACGGCAAGAGATTGATGGCATCGCCTTGCTGCCACCACAGGACGGGACCGAAAACAGTGAAGGCAGCGTGACAAAGTGTTACTTCGGCGAACCCACCCCGCTGTACACTGAAAATGAAGTTAAATACCTCGAAAGACCCGACCAAGGACGTCTGTTTTTCATCTCGCCCCCGCCCAGCCCACCGATCGGGTGGGAGATGAAGGCTGAAGACCCACCGAACAAAGAGGTACACGCGGGGGATTTGGCCTCGAAGCTGCAGAAGCTCACCTCCCGCATGGAAACGCCCGAAATGTCGCCTACAGATAGCGGGGAAGAAGATGACGAGAAGTCGCGGCTGTTTACCGCCAACGAATTGCATCGACTCCAGCGAACGCGAAGCGCTACTACTGGTGTCAATGTGCTGCAGGTCGACGGTGGAGACTCACCGAGAAAGACACGCAGCCGCAGCTCCACTCTCATATACGACCCCAAAGCTCATGGGGATAGCCCCGCGCTGCCTGCTGTGATGCTAGAGACTGAGGATGACGATGACGTCGAATTTGGCGACAGCTCCGATATAGACCTGGTTGGGAAGGAGAAGCCGATCATGGCGCACACGGCCCGCCCTCCAGTGGAGTTGATGCAGGGTCTGTAATTCTTGGAAATGTGTTAATGTTGATTAGGATACTGCTAGGTAATGACTCCCAGGAAAGGGATGGATGGTGTACTGGTGTACAGGTGTACAGGTTCGATCACACGCTCCTTCAATGAAAGGCCAAGTTGAACAATAGATACAGTAGATACAAACAACTTTTTCGGTGCAATGCGCTCTCAAGACCTAATCTTGTCTTGTAATCTCATGCTAGCTAGCAACGCCGTCGCCATGCAAAATCAAAACCCGCCCCCAAAATGAACACAGCACGCTGTAAGCGCTCCCAATCAATCATGCAATCCCTTCAACTTTCTGTAATATTTCTTGTGTTGCTCCAGGAAGAGCATTGTAAAGATTGTGTGCGGGCCGAGGCGCATGAAGCTGGGCACCCAGCCTTTGAATACCCAGAGCATGCCTTCTTTTCTCTGCGCTTTAAGGAAAATCTCCACAATGCTCGTCTTGCCCTCTGCACTCATGATGCGGGTCTTGATAACGTCGATAGGCGAGCAGACCGTCGTTGCGACAAAGCCTGCCAGAAAGCTGGAGAGGAAATGTGTTGCTGCGTTGTCTCTCATATGAAACATGTCTGAGAGAAACAGGTTCTTGAAGGCATCGTAGGATGCCAATTGAGACGCAGTCATCAAAAGGGCGCGCGTGCTGTTGGCTCCGATGCCTCGAAAGAGCGACCCAACGCCTTCCTCACGAATCATGCGGATGAGGCCGTCGACCACGTTGCGGTAGTTCCGTCGCTGTTCGACCGGTAACGATCTGTCCGACTGCATGCGTACGTTGAGCACGTCGCCAGGGTTGCCTGCGATGCCACCGAGGAGGCCCGAGATGGAGGACATGAGGATCAGCTGGCTCAGCGGAGGTTGTGTGTTCTTCTTGGGGTTGTTTGGGTCAACCGCAGGCGCGAACCTGACTTTCAGTTCCTCGTATACGCCGAATCGGACCGTCGAATACGTTAGCTGGCGGAACAAAGCAGCACTGAGGCCGCGATACAGCCCAACTGGTCCCTCCTTGCGCAGGATGTACGTGAAGGTTCCCAGTGTCGACTTGGGTGCATCAGGCGTGCGCGTCTGCAACCGGACCTTGATCAGGTCAAGTGGATGCGTGACTACCGCCGCCATAGCGGCAGCGCTGCCGCCAAACCAGAAGGGATAGTGGATGACGGCGCCCGGCTGGGCCTTGGGTACAGGCAGAACATCTTTGTCCTGCCTGTCCAACCCAGGGAGGGGTTTGCTGGTAGGTTCATTGACCGACATTACCCATTGGCAGCCAGGGCGCTTTGAAAGAGGAGGGGAGTAAAAGTAAGAGGAGAAGGACGGACTGATTTCTTGAGCTATATGTCGGCTCAACTTCGGGGATTAAAAATTTACATAACCAGGAGTCCTTTTAGCCGTCGCGAAATCAGGGTTTCAGGGGTTTTGATTGGCTGGCTAAGGCCAAATCAGATCTTTCAGACCCTTCAGCCTTACTATACCTGTGTAATAGGAGACTCGGCTTCAGGCCGAAAATGGGGTCAGTCCCCGGGCCGGGACTCGGGACTCCCGAATACGAGGAACTTAAACGAAGCCAAGGCTACGGCCCAAGCCTCCAGAGATCAAACCGCCATAATATGCTTCCTGTTGGTGAGTTTTGACCAGGGGAGACAAAGTCTGTCTCGCCTCAAAAGTAAGAGGCTTGGAGATGATGACAGAAGGGAAGCTCTTCGATTGAATTTGTCCACAGGGGCCGATCAAATCGACTTTCCTGCGCAGGGAGCTTCTGACAGGGCGGGGTGAAGAGCTTCTCCTCCCTCTTCTTCTGCGAGGGGTACACAGTACAGAACCACAGAGGAGCTGGTCTCATTGGGGTTGAGATTGACATTGCCTATTAGTGAATAACCCATTGGCCAGCAATAAGGATAAGGACATCACTGAGGGAGGAGGAAGCAGCAGAAGCAACAGAAGCAGGTGTGCATTGCCGTATGCCCTGCAAAATTACACCCATCTATCTCTCTATTCCTCTACTATCTCTTCTCTTCTACTCCCACCATGTTCAAGCCCATGCTCCTGCTGCCGCCAGCTCTGACTGCGCGGCCAGGAGACCGGCTAACTTTCCCTTAGTCTAGAAAACAGCTCTGATTGGCTGGGGTGCATGATGCCAAGAGCCCTAGAGCTCCATTCTGCTTTTCAGCAGTATTTTCCCACAACAGGCCATCAATGTATCTGCGAAGTACAGGTGCATTGGTGAGGGCGACCAGAGCTGCTCATGTGAGTACTCTGTACCTCAAAAGCTGCCCCTTTGCCTTTGTTGCAGCTGCCCCTGCTATTGGCTCAAGATGGCAGAGCTCGGTTGCTGCAGTTGCAGCTGTTGGTGCTGCTACTCCCGCTGACCAGACACTCGACCCCTTTCCAGACCAGTCGGTTCTGGTCAACAAGGACACTGATCCAGACCAGTCAGCCAACCGGAGCCAAGACTCGGCGGAAGAGGAGGAAGCAAGAAAGAGCTTGGTCCAATACATTCAGCGGGAAGGTCAAGAGGGCAAGATTGTGGGACATGGCAACCTACAGGGCACCAAGATCTGTGGACGCTCCTTTGTCTTGGATGAGACTTCGAACGTGACGCCGTCAATCCTCAGCATCGTTGGTCGCAACCTGTACAACAACCCCAACCATCCCATCTGCATCACTCGCCGCCTCATCGAGTCGGTCTTCAGCCCGGACCTGAATTACAAGAACCACATTGCTACCGATCCAGTTGTGACCACACACGCCAACTTCGATCTTCTTGGCTTCCCAGCAGACCATCCTGGCCGCTCGCGCACCGACACTTACTATGTCAATGCTGGCCATGTCCTCCGCACCCACACCTCTGCCCATCAGCACACTGCTTTTGTTGATCTAGCCAACACCACGGAAGGCGAGTCGGGGTATACCATCTGCGCTGATGTGTACCGCCGAGACGCCATCGACTGCTCCCATTTCCCCGCTTTCCACCAGATGGAAGGCGCCTATGTGTGGCAGCTTTCTCATGCCGTCTCCCGCCACCTGGCAAGACAACAACGGCTGAAGGCACTGCAGCGCAGCATCGCCACTCTCACCAAACAGCGCGACCGCGTGATTGCCGAACTAGGGCATCCGGTCGAGGTGCAAAACACACCCAATTTTGATCTGAAAACCAACCCGCCACAGATCAACCATGACGACGAAGAGGTCAGTCTAGTGGTTGGTCATCTCAAAACAAGCCTCGAACTGCTTGTCTGCAGGGTTTTCCAAGCCGCCAAGCAGGCCAATTTGTCGCCAGTCAACGAGTCGGAGCCAGTGAAGATGCGATGGGTTGAGGCTTACTTCCCCTTCACCTCTCCTTCCTTCGAACTTGAGGTCTTGTGGCAGGGCGATTGGTTGGAGCTGCTGGGTTCTGGCGTTGTTCAGCAGAACATCTTGAACAAAGCAGGTATGAATGACCGGATAGGATGGGCTTGGGGCATCGGTGTTGAGCGCCTAGCAATGCTCCTCTTCGGCATCCCGGACATCCGTCTCTTCTGGAGCCAGGACAAACGCTTTCTCAACCAATTCCAAGCTGGCAGAATCACTCGTTTTGAGCCCTTCTCCAAGTACCCAGCCTGTTACAAGGATATCGCCTTCTGGGTCAATGCCGGCCCGGCGCCCGCTTCAGCCATCCACCCTCAACCCTCTGCTTCCATTGCAGCCGCTGGGGGCGATGATATCAAAGTTGCGCCTACAGAGCCACACCCTCCTGCTTTCCACGAAAACGATGTCATGGAGATTGTGCGAGACATTGGTGGTACTTTGGTGGAGGATGTCCGACTACAGGATGAGTTCATCCACCCGAAAACTGGTCGCAAAAGCCTGTGCTACAGAATCAACTATCGGAGCCTGGAGCGCACACTAACCAATGACGAGGTCAACGAGTTGCACACCAAGGTAGCCGCTCGCCTCGCTGGTGATTTGGGTGTTGAGCTCAGGTAGCTGCCACATCATCCAGCCTGGCAATGTATTATCAGGTATGTCTCTCTTGTTCTTGCTCACCTCACTTGTTCAGTCATATGATGAATTGCCTTTTCCATACAATTATTTCAACCATATGAAACTTTTGTTGATTACACTGTGCACCACCAACTGAGACCAGTTGCAACCATTCTTATTAAAGCACTTACACCCTGAGGTCTTGCGCTGATGTTGTCTAGTTTATCAATCACAGCTGTGGATGGAGCATGTACAACAATGACAAAATAGAATGAGCTAATACCATTCAGTGAGGAGAGGAGATCCTCTACTCAGTTTGACTTCACATCACTTAACTTGTGCAATCATAATGAAAGTCATTTCTGTACCACAACTTCCAGAGTTCTATTCTAGATTGTCCTGCCTTTAACCAGAAGAATATTAGCATGAGAACTACGGTGAAAACTCTGAGAGACAACAGGCAGTGAAAAATTCGTTAAATCCCTCTGGTATATTAATTACAAAGATTTACAGTATTGTAACATTGCTGCCCCGCCATGCCACACCATATTTTTTTCAGTGCAGCATTGGCTGTCGTGGGCTGTTTACCTCCTCACTCGTGACCCTTGCAACTTTCTTAATTTTTCTTTCTTGTCTTCAGCATCACGGCTCTTGCATTCTTTTCAGTTCTAACAAGGGCCTCACGGGGATTGTATCCAACTCCATTCACCTGCCGCTATACCCCCAGAAGATTGTCTACTCTCATCAAAATGACTGAGATCACTCATCCCACAATCAAGGGTACAACCACCCCCCTCCCAAGAGTTGTTCCTCCTCTGCAAGCCAATCTACTCACAATCCCATAGATGGCTGGTTTCGCGAGATCAACGACATGTGGCCCGGCCAGGCCATGACCCTCAAAGTCAACCAAGTCCTCCACCACGAAAAGTCCAAGTACCAAGACGTCCTTATCTTCGAGAGCAGCGACTATGGCACTGTCCTCGTGCTTGACAACGTCATCCAGGCCACTGAGCGTGATGAGTTCAGTTATCAGGAGATGATCACCCACCTTGCCATGAACTCCCACCCCAACCCCAAGAAGGTGCTCGTCATTGGAGGCGGCGACGGCGGTGTGCTCAGAGAAGTGGTCAAGCACGAGACGGTCGAGAGTGCCATTCTCTGCGACATTGATGAAGCCGTCATCAGACTCAGCAAGAAGTACCTCCCAGGCATGAGCATTGGCTTCCAACACCCCGCTGTCTCAACCCACATTGGCGACGGGTTCAAGTTCTTGGCCGACCGAAAGAACGAGTTCGACGTGATCATCACCGACAGCTCTGACCCCGATGGTCCGGCAGAGTCGCTGTTCCAGAAGCCCTACTTTGAGCTGCTCAGAGATGCACTAAGGGAGGGAGGCGTCATTACTACCCAAGGTTGTGCGCACCTGCTCCATCTCTTCATCCACCTGTCTCTTGTTGTTGCATGCGAAGAATCCATGCTAACCTGAACCCTGCAGCTGAGAACCAATGGCTCCACCTACCGCTCATTACCAAACTCAAGAAAGACTGCAAAGAAGTCTTCCCCTCAGTCGAGTATGCGTACACCACCATTCCCACTTATCCATCGGGACAAATTGGCTTCATGGTCTGCTCCAAGGACCCCAACGCCAACCTGAAAGAGCCACTGCGCACCTGGAGTGCTGAAGAGGAGGAGAAGCTGTGCAAATACTACAACAAGGAAATCCACCGCGCGTCGTTCGTGCTGCCGACCTTTGCGAAGAAGGCGCTGAGTTGATAAGGAAAAGGTTGGATGGAAAGAGGGAACTTCTGACACCGTTGGACTTGATCCCTAGACTGAGGTACCAAAGGCATGGTCAGGCCGTGCATAGCCGTCAACAAGATGAAAGCCATCTAATAATAAGAGTAGGTGCAGACAAGGACGAGACGGCGACGGCCGTTTAATTTGCTGCACGAGGGGCTTCTTGAGAGATGACTCATGACAAGGACATGACCAATCAACACAGAAAGTTATGACAGATATTCCCCTCCCTCGTCAGAACGATATTTAGAGCACACCGTTTCTTCGTACTGCGCTGTTGCTTTAACTTGACACCCTGACCTGAGTCATCGCTCATCAGGCCAGTCACCAAGGCTTGGAAAGCCAAGTGGATCCAGGACAGGCACGTGACAGGTCTTGGCAGAGAAATGTGGGTGGGCGGGGCAAAAATGGACAAAATTGATCTTCCTCTTCCTCAGCTTGATTCCTCTTCTTGCGCATTTAGCAGGAGCGCAAAGACAGACGCTCAGTTGCTGGTGAATTCACCAGCCGTCAAATAGCCAAAGCTCAAGAGAGCGCCCTACTTTTTTCTCTAGCAAGAACATCTCACCACCGCCAAAATGGTCAACTTCACGTGAGTGAGCCGACAGCGAGATAGACAAGAATGGTTGAGCTAATCGAGTCCAACAGGGTCGAAGAGATCCGGGTCCTGATGGACAACCCCAACCAGATCAGAAACATGTCCGTCATTGCCCATGTCGACCACGGCAAGTCGACCCTCACCGACTCTCTTGTCCAGCGAGCTGGTATTATTTCCGCCGCCAAAGCTGGTGAAGCGTAAGTCCGAGGCATCCAACCGACCCCCACCAGGCCCAGACTGACAATCACTTTAGCCGATTCACCGACACAAGAAAGGATGAGCAGGAGCGTGGTATCACCATCAAGTCTACCGCCATCTCCCTCTATGCCCACCTTCCAGACCCGGAGGATCTCAAGGATATCCCACAGGTAGGGCGCGCCTGCAAATTTCTCTCTTGATCGGCCGTGCTGACAAAGACAGAAAACTGTGAACAACGAGTTCTTGATCAACTTGATCGACTCGCCCGGCCACGTTGATTTCTCCTCTGAAGTCACTGCTGCCCTCCGTGTCACCGACGGTGCTCTCGTTGTCGTCGATACCATCGAAGGTGTCTGCGTCCAGACCGAGACTGTGCTCCGACAAGCTCTTGGTGAGCGTATCAAGCCTGTTGTGATCATCAACAAGGTTGACCGCGCTCTGCTCGAACTGCAAGTCTCCAAGGAAGACCTCTTCCAGTCATTCTCTCGAACCATTGAGTCAGTCAATGTCATCATCTCCACCTACCTTGACCCCGCCCTGGGTGATGTCCAAGTCTTCCCTCAGAAGGGCACAGTTGCCTTTGGCTCCGGCCTCCACGGCTGGGCCTTCACCATCCGCCAATTTGCCATCCGATATGCCAAGAAGTTCGGCGTCGACAAGAACAAGATGATGGAGCGTCTTTGGGGCGACAACTTCTTCAATCCCAAGACCAAGAAATGGACCAAGACTGCCGAGTCTGACGGCCAGACTCTTGAGAGATCTTTCAACATGTTCATCCTTGATCCTATCTTCAAGATCTTCGATGCTTTCAACAAGGGCAAGGTCGACGATCTCGCCAACATGTGTGCCAAGCTCGACATCAAGATTACCCAGGAAGAGAAGGAACTGCCAGGAAAGGGTCTTCTTAAAGCCGCCATGCGCAAGTTCCTCCCCGCTGCAGATGCTCTTTTGGAGATGATGGTCATTCACCTACCGTCTCCCGTCACTGCACAGAAGTATCGTGCTGAGACCCTGTATGAGGGCCCGGCTGATGACCCAGCATGCATCGCCATCCGTGACTGTGACCCCAAGGCTGAACTGATGCTGTACGTCTCCAAGATGGTGCCGACCTCGGATAGGGGTCGATTCTATGCCTTTGGCCGTGTCTTCTCTGGTACCGTCCGATCTGGCCTCAAGGTCCGCATCCAGGGTCCCAACTATATTCCTGGCAAGAAGGAGGACCTCTTTATCAAGTCCATCCAGCGAACTGTTCTCATGATGGGCCGCTCCACCGACCCGATTGAGGATATGCCGGCAGGTAACATTGTTGGTCTCGTTGGTATTGACCAGTTCTTGCTCAAGTCTGGTACCCTGACCACCTTTGAGAATGCCCACAACTTGAAGGTCATGAAGTTCTCCGTGTCGCCCGTCGTCCAGCGTTCGGTCGAGGTCAAGAACGCCAACGATCTGCCCAAGCTTGTCGAAGGCCTCAAGCGTCTGTCCAAGTCTGACCCGTGTGTGTTGACCACGATCAATGAGTCTGGTGAGCACGTTGTTGCTGGCGCTGGCGAGCTTCACTTGGAGATCTGCTTGAAGGATCTCGAGGAAGACCACGCTGGTGTTCCTCTCAAGATCTCCGACCCCGTTGTGTCAATGCGAGAGACTGTGAACGAGAAGTCGAGCATGACTGCTCTGTCCAAGTCGCCCAACAAGCACAACCGTCTGTATGTCATCGCCGAGCCGCTTGGCGAGGAAGTCTCGCAGGCTATTGAACAGGGCAAGATCAACCCACGTGATGATTTCAAGGCTCGTGCTCGCGTTCTCGCCGACGACTTTGGCTGGGATGTCACCGATGCCCGTAAGATTTGGGCTTTCGGTCCCGACACCACTGGTCCCAACTTGCTTGTTGATCAGACCAAGGCTGTTCAGTACCTCAACGAAATTAAGGACTCGTTCGTCTCCGGCTTCCAGTGGGCGACGAGAGAGGGCCCGATCGCGGAAGAGCCGATGCGGTCTGTCCGATTCAACGTCATGGATGTTACCCTTCACGCTGATGCCATCCACCGAGGTGGTGGGCAGATCATCCCCACCGCTCGACGTGTGCTCTATGCCTCGTTGCTTCTAGCCGATCCTGCTCTCCAGGAGCCGGTCTTCTTGGTCGAGATCCAGGTTCCCGAGCAGGCCATGGGTGGTATTTACAACGTGTTGACTCGACGACGAGGTCACGTCTTCTCTGAGGAGCAGCGTGTCGGTACTCCGCTCTTCACCGTCAAGGCTTATCTTCCCGTCATGGAGTCGTTCGGCTTCAACGCCGACCTTCGCGCTGCGACCTCAGGCCAGGCCTTCCCTCAGATGGTGTTTGACCACTGGCAGATCCTGCCCGGTGGCTCGCCTCTCAAGGCTGATACTCTTCCTGGTCAAGTGGTGGCCAAGTCCCGAGTCCGAAAGGGTCTCAAGGAAGCTGTGCCAGGCTATGATAACTACTATGACAAGTTGTAGTTGGCACGGCTACGGCAAGCATCGTTGGGCTTTTCTTTTTTCTGCGACGATTCATGCGGTCATTACGAATTGTACGAGGCCGACAAACTTCATATGATCATGAAAAAAAAAGTGGATGGCACTAAGAATGGTAAAGGCAGAGACAGACAAGCGGCCGTGGAGTGGCCGTCAAGGCTTGCCTCTGTATGCGAGGTCAGCGGCGGCATTGGTGGTAGCTGGTCGGTCTTGCTTGACGCGCAGAGATTTGCTCTTTCCAGTTGACTGATGAAAAGCACCCAGCATATCAGCTAGAGGTAATAGAACTTTGTTAAAGGCCTCTGATTCTCGTGCCTGTTGATGTGATGTTGATGTTGATGTTGATGTTGATGTTGATTAATTACCGCGGTGGTAGCATACGTATACTTCGTATTTGATGGTGGCATTGGCAAGTTTGGTGTGTAGACAAGGTTTGTGCTAAAACACATAACACACATTTTACCTCGAGAATATTACCAGGCTGAGCATAGCATAGCATTGCACCCCGATTGAGACTAGCGGGGCTGTAATTTATTGGTCATGTCAGCCTTGGCATTGTTCGGGCCGCGGCTCTCGAGCACTTCCTTTTGACGTATTGACCTTGTTTCGCGAGCTCGATGTCGTATCGAGGACAATTGAACAGCACTGGGGATTAGATCGGTGGTTTGAACATAATTAATCGTTTTCCTTATCATTTCCTCTTTCTTTCCATTTCCTTCCATTTCCTATACAATCTCGGCGGAAGTTTCTCTTATTAAAACAGGCACCTCCTTCTCCTCCTACCCCAAGTTGCCCATTCTTTGCCTCCACCTTGTCATTATAATTCTCTTCATGTCGCGCATTGTGCAGGTGTTGATTCCCGCCGCCATTGGGGTTGGCTTGGTGGTCTATGGCATGAATGTGGCCAGCTATCCGCTGGGAGAAGAGACGCAACAGCAGTGTCTGACTGACCGCAAAGGCCCCTACTTCACGGAATATGGCGACCGTCTGGGCCTTGGTCCGACCATCGATGGCACTATGTGCACGCTCTTCGCCATGTTCAACAGTATTGCTCGGACTTTGGTGGGCAAAGCGGTGAGTACAAGTACAACCTGGGGAGTCATTATACCTGTTATTGCATCGAACGAAGCTCACTCATCACCTTGCAGCTTGGCACTATCTTTGCCAGTGTCTTGTTCCCTGCTATGGCTGTGGCACTGCTCGGTGCTAATGGGAACCCCGCTGCTATCGTTTTCCAGCTCGCAGCTGTCATATCTCTCGGCCAGCTCATTTCCATGGGCATCACAATCAGCGCCATCTGGCTGCCCACGTTCTGGTGGCAGATACACAGTCACAGCAAGAGCAACAGCAGCAGCAGCAGCAGTGGCAGCACACGGGCAGCATCACCAGCTACGATAGCAACTACCCTTGGGTTCTCACTGTTTCTGGGCTTGCTCATGTCTCTACCGACATTTGTCGTGACCACATCGAATCCGAATTGGATATGGGCCAACATTTTCTTCCACATCTTCCCTCTTGCCCTGGTCCCCGTGCTGTTTGCAACTGGGCCAGCCAAGGACTCTCAAACAGCGCAGAACAAGCTGCCATATACCAATCTACTCAGGGGTTTGGGCTGGGCAGCCGGCCTTCTGTGGTGGATGGGCATTATGCAGGCACTCCTGGACTATAACCTCCCTGCAATTGACGAAGGCAAGGAGTTGTCCCATAACCTGATCTCGCCTCTCTTCTTGAGCGGGATGGGCTTGCCTGCCCTGCCTCCTCGCCTGCGCCCCTCTTTGGCAGCCGAATTCAACGAGGGCGCACGCTTCCTACTGTTCGACATGCTGGCCGTCATTTCCACCTTGGTTGCCAGTGTAGCAATCCATTCAAGCTCACCGAAGGGCATCTCTGCGTCATTCTCCCTCTCCCGCTTCATTGTTCTCCTCCTCGTGGGTGGACCAGGCCTGGCCTTTTCATTTTACTGGGCGGAAGTCTATCGTCTTGAGTCGGCAAAGGAGAAGACCAAATAATCAAACTTCACAAAGCTTTTGGCGTACGAGAGAACGGGAAAGAAATGTGCTGATAGATTGATTAGATAAAGGGGTGAGCGGCGCATGTCACGCTCGAGGATATTTGATTTGCGTCAGTCACCTTGTCGATATCTCGCCTGGCATATCTAGGGTCGAGAGGTAGGAATGCCGAGCGTGCGCATTTGTATGAAGGAATTCGACGTTGAGGGGTGCAATCCGAGCTTCTTCCTCCCTTTCTTTCTTCTTGCTATTGTTCGCCCAAATTACCCGTCGACAAACATTCCAACATTCTTGCTTGCACCATGCTCCTTGCTTCATTTAAAAGCCGTCCAGAGCACACACTCTTACCAACAAGATGATTATGAATTTCTACCCGTACACTGAACATCATGGCAGCGGTGGCAGCAGCAGCAGCATCTTCATCCGACCCACAAGCTCCAGCCCCGAGGACATTTACCCAGTCTGTCAGCCAGTATAGGAGGTGGTTCCACATCACGGATGAGCAGGACCAAGACGGCGCTGCTGAAGCTCAGCGCGAGCAACGCAAAGAAAACGCCGCTGCGATCGCAGACGAGTATGTAAGGTCCCCTTCCCAATTTTCTTTTCTCCCCTTCTTCTGAGTTAAATATATATATATTATTATGTATGTCTCTTGCAGATACTACGACTTTGTCACCCAGGCTTTTCTATCCAACTGGTCGCCGTCCTTCCACTACACCCCCTTTTCGCCACAACACCAAACCCTGCGCGAGGCCCAAACCTTCTACCAACACCGCCTCGCTGTTTTCCTGAAACTGCAGCCCACTGACCTCGTCCTCGATGTCGGCTGCGGCGTCGGCGGACCAGCGCTAGAAATCGCCCGTCTGGTCGGCTGCACCGTCGTTGGCGTGAGCATCAACCAGCGCCAGATCGACATTGCTCGGGCAGAGGCGCGACGGCAAGGACTAGGTGATGGAGATGGTGATGACCATGATCATGACAATACCAACAGCGGCTGCACACGCGGCCATTGCACCTTCGTCCGCGCAGATTTCTCCCACCTCCCATTCCCAGACAACACCTTTGACGCAGCATTCGCGATCGAAGCCACCTGCCACGCAGCTAATCTGACCGCTGTGTACCGGGAGATTGCACGCGTTGTCAAGAAGGATGGGAAGGGAAAGTACCACCACCACCACCACCACAGCAGCAGCAGCAGCCGTCACCGGTGTGCCATCTCCGAATGGGTGCTGACTCCAGCCTTCGACGCCGCCAACGCACAGCACGTGCGTGTGCGTGAGCGTATCGAGCGCGGGAATGGCGTGGCCAGTCTGCCGACTTCGACCCAGGCGCATGATGCTTTCCGCGCTGCTGGGTTCAGGATCGTGCATTCGGAGGATTTTGCCCGGCATTTTGATTATGCTTGTCAGCAGCAGCAGCAGCAGCAGCAGCCTGCTGATCTGCTGTTGGGGAAGTCGTCATCATCATCATTGTCATCACAGAAGCCCCGGCCGTGGTATCGCCCGCTCGACGGGACGCTTTCGTTTCTAACGTCTTCGTCGTCACTGGCTGACGTGTGGCGCACGGTGAAATTGCATTCGCTGGTTTATCGAGTCAGTTATGCGGTGGTTTGGCTGCTGCAAGCGGTTGGGATGTATCCGCCCGGTGTGACTGAGGCTATGGAGACGATGAAGGATGCTGTTGATGGGGTCCGCGAGGGCGGTGAATTGGGGATCTTGAGTCCAGCGTGGTGGATGGTGGGTGCTTGGGCGGAGGAGGAGGAAGATGAGGAAGATGAGGAAGATGAGGGAGATGAAGAGGTGGAGGGGGGGAATGCTTGCTGAAGAAAGAAAGAAAGAAAGAAAGAATCTGGCAACGAGTTTGTTCACCGAAACTAGACTGCGCTTTTCACTTCACCAGATGCACTGCAGCACAGGTTCGTGTACATATCTTCCGAGTTTACCATGAACTCTGCAATCCTTGTTGCTGCGTCTCTGCATCTCATTTTGGAATGTAATCTTCCCATCCATGACGATTATCTCCTGCGCTGGCTCGGATACCATATCTCATGCGCTGGCTCAGATGTCACATCTCATGCGCTGGCTCGGATACCACCTTCTTCCGTGCTTGATGCCAGTCTGAAGATCCGAGAGAAGCTGTTGCTGGTGGTGCTGCCAAAGCCGCGGGGAGCAAATCTGTACTTGACCGAGGTCGATCTTCGTCTGTCAATGATACTCTTCTTCGCATACCCGGCATTGACGAACTTGGGCCAAGTGTTGGTCAGCACCAAGCCCTTGATGTGGCGTTCGGCGTCGTCAAACGAGGCAGGCCCAAACGCAGGCGGCACCTCAATCTCAGGCGGCAGGCATTCGTGGATGCTGGACAGCTTGAAGGCTTGGACCTGGCAGAAGTGTTTCGTCTCCGGGCTGGCGCAGTAGATGATGCTTTCCGAGGATGCAGCAGCACTTGGAGACTTATCTCTGCCGAAGAAGCTCTCCAGGTCATCATGATTCGCCGCGGCTGCCGCCGGCTCGTCAAATGGAGAGGCAGCCGAGTTGTACTTGGAGTTGCCGCCGTGGATCTTCTGGGCCGCATCCTCGAACAATGCAGCGAGGTCTTTCAGATGAGCGGATGAGATGTTGATGGGGAAATCCGAGAATCGCATGCTGACAAAGGCTGAGTAGATATGGACCGCCAGGGTGTACTGCTCGCGGCGCAGGATGGCCTGGTCTCGATGGTCTGGATAGATCTTGCGCATGAAGCCTACCTTTAAAGACGACGGCGGTGCCCAGATGGCTTTCCATTCGCTAACGTGCTGGAGGAAGCTGATATTCTCGCCAGAGAAATCCTTGAGTGCAGCAAAGAGAAGCAGCGGCTTGGGATTGATTTGCAGGCTCTTTTCCAGCGCGGCCATGGTGTACAACTCTCCGTTCCGTGGCTCAGCATTGCTGTTGCTGCGGCTCTTGCTCGTTGACCATGCAGAGTGGAGCGACGACCTGGATTTGGATTCGACCATAGTCGAGTCTGAGCTGAGAGACGTCGACGACGTCCCGGATCTCTTCTTGTGCTCCCACTCGGATATTATCTGGCGGGTCTCACTCTCCAGCCGGCGGTTCTTGTAGACGACGGCGCAAGGGGCAAAAATGGTAAAGCCTTGCATGACCATGATGGATGGTGCGAACCTATGGCTAGTCAGGAGACAAATAACAAAGGGCGGAAGCCCATGACACAAATGCTGCTCACCAGAGAGGCGGTGTCCAGTATGGACTGACTGTCGCTTTCATTGTCGGCTCATAGAGCGCAAGGAGCCACAAAGGAGATGCTGGCAGGCTATTTCATTGTCAGCAAGGTCCCACTGTAAGCTATTGTATGACACTCACCCTGCAAGACAGCAAACCAGGGTCTGGACTCGCCAGCCATGCACGTCGTTGATACCACGAACTTTCCAGAGGAGGTAGGGGGCATAGAGCCATGTCCAGGCCAGCTGCCAGGCAATAGACGGCCACCTAAAGGGATAGGTTAGCATATCAATCAGAAACTTGATCGGTCAGAGCCAGGCCTCACCATTCCCATCCCTTTCTACACTCTCCTCTGCCGAGAGCGGTTGGTGGGACTGCCTTTCCCACGACGCCGAAGTAGCTGAACTTCTTCGAGAGCAAGAATACGAGCAGAGTGCAAAGGAACTGCGTAGGCTATCAGCGTCAAACGAATGGCTGTTTCAAGCCAGCCACTTACCTGGAGGATCATGCCCACGGCTATGAAAGTCAAGGTGTTCTTTGTTGGACCGTAAGACATGACAACTCGCATGGAGCGCCGCCAGCTGTTTCTTCTGCCAGTCTGCTTGGTATCTTGGGCCAGCGGGTCGGTGAGGGCATATCGCTTCTGAAGAGCAGAGATATACAGCAGCTGGGTGTTGGAGGCCTGGAAGAGAGCGATTCCCAACGGGAGATAGATGCTCATGATCCAAAACTCGGTCTGGCAGGGAAAGTTGCCTCGAAGCATGTAGACACAGAAGCAGAGACAGAGGTAGATGTGGAGGGTGATGACTGCACACAGGGCCAGCGGGATGTTGCGGATTCTCAGGTAGGGCAGTTGACGGTTTCGGATGAGGATGATGGCTCCTGGGATGAGAATGGCCGTCCACACTGCTGCTATCGACATGTAGAGCTTCGAGAGGCCATCCCAAAGAACCCCTCCGACGTCCATGCTGAATCCTGTAGCGAAAGCCATCATTGGCACGCGCAACCGGATCGATGAGCTGGTAATAAGCAAGCGAACGAACGACGCTCAATTGCAACGAGGGGTAGATCAGTCTCAGGTCGTACTGTCACTCCAGCCGTCGGCGTGACGAGAGATGAGGGCGAAGGATGAGAGATCAGCTATTGGCCTGGGATTTGATCATAGTTAACAGACTGCAATCGAGAACGGGCCGGAGTGGAGATGGAAAGCAGTGGAAGGGACAGAAGCAGGTCACACGTAAGAGAAAGAAGAAGAACTGAATGGTGCTGCAGCGTGATGGAACAATACCTGTGGCCCTCTTGTGTTGCTGTCACTCAACAGTCTGCCTGCCTGCCCACCTGTTGGATACTGGACTTTTCCTTCCTTGCTGCTGGCTCAAACACAAACACTTGTGTGCAGACTCTTAAGCATCCTCTCTGTCCAGCATCCAGTCCAGTGATGAGATTCCAGTCCAGTGATGAAAATCCAGTCCAGTGATGAGAGATCAGGGCAAGTCGAGCAAATCTCCCCTGTTGGCTGTATCAACACCGTCAATCTGCCTGGCCGAGATCCAGGTGCCAGCAAACACCGGCTGGTTGATCTGACTTGGCCAGACTCGGCCACAGCCTGGTAGGCATTGGATACATAGGGCACACATTGCACATATTGCCTGCGTCAGGACCAGGATAAGCCGCTGATGCCGCCGCAAAAACGCGGGTCAGGGCATCGTCCAGTCGGCCAGCTCGAATCTCGGGACGCGATCCCGCGACATTTCTGAACGACTCGCAAGGCTCAGTGTGTGGTCCAGATCCCGAACCGAGACTTGGAAATGCCGTGCAGGGGACCTTGACAAAGAATCTTTCGAAAACGTCGCACCGCCGCCGATCTGATGCCGTTCTCGTCACACGTTGGACAACCCTGCTGTCTCTGTGTCTCTGGTGCCTACCTGTGGCTTATGACAGATTCTGGCCGTAACACCACACGACTGGACTGGTTGGACGACCCTATACAACGAATCACCCAAGTTCACTCCTCTTCAGCTACTTATATTTTAATTTAACTTGGCAGATCTCGGCATCGATATATCGATATATAGACAGTCATGGTTGTGCACATAAAATTACCCTTGGTTGTTCTATCATATCAATACGTTCTACAAGATGACAGTCCAGCAAGTTGTGGCCCTTACCAGTTGTCACACAACTCCAGTACCGTACAGCTGCCTCTAGATCTCAGAAGAGTCCGGCCAACACACGTCTTCCAGTGACACGGCATGTGGCCAGCATCCACGTCGCACCATATTGTCCATGTCCCTCGGTAGGCCGGCATATGGTCTTCTAGGTACCAACGGTGTAATGTCGCAGCTCTTGTTGGCCCTTGGCCTCTTTAACTCACTCACCTGCGACACTGTCAGCACTGAATCAAAGCAAAAGACTGAAAGATTCCACAGTGTAGAAGGCTCCTCAGAGATCTTGGTGATGGGGTACGATCATGTCTGAACGATCATTTACTATCTAGTGCAAAGGGTGTAATCATAGGAGCAGGAACGAGGTGGAGGGTGGTACACACCTTGAGATCAAGAAAGAAGCAACTGGTACCACCGTATTTCTTATACGCGACCAGCCAGCTATCCTAAACAGCAATATGTCAGCGTTGCCAGACAAGAAGATGATAGACAACCAGCACATAAAGTTGGACAACTCAGCATATGTAAGAAAGGAAAATCATGTCTTCGACTCCGTTAAGAGCCTCCGGCGAGAGGCTCCGAAGACGAATTCAGTCGCAAATTATATCATCTTTGCGCGAAGAAGGAGACTGTATCGGGTTCGAGTGGTGTACGTACCTTGGGCTGTGCAATTGTGCTTCCTCTTTGCCTGGTTAGCCTGTGCAAAGGTAGCATCATCAATGAAGCAAGAGCCATGGCATGACATCTTTATGCAAAGGCACGAACACGTGCCATTCACAGGCTAGGAAAAGCACCTGTTGAGGGAGGGGGAGAGACTGAAAATTGAGAGTCACGGTGGAAGAAAAATGAAAGGAACAAAACATTGATGAAGCTCAGCCAAATTGAGTTTTCGCCAAGCCACTAGCCCGCGAAGTCTTGGCGAGGCGCCGCACAAACTGCGTGCATCTTTACATCGGACGGATTGCAGGTACCCTTGGTAATTTCTGTTTTCCGTCCCACGCCCACAACTTGCGAGCCCTCACCGGTGTATATTCCCAGACAGTCCTTCGGTCTCTCGCAAAATGTCCAGCGTCGACATCAAGCCAGCAGGCTGGAAGTTGGTCGAGGTCGGCCGCATCGTCCACATCCGGAGCGGTCCATCCGAAGGGAAGCTTGCTGCTATTGTCGAGATCATCAGTCAATCGCGAGTGCGTCCACCGTGTTTGTGAGCCCTGTACATTTGCTTAACCTTACAGGTCCTGGTCGATGGCCCCTCTGGCAATGAGAAATCGGTAGTCCCCCGACAAGCCATCCACCTGAACGAAATCTCCCTTACTCCCTTTGTCATCCCGAAAGTCCCCAAGGCCGTTGGCAGTGGCGCCCTGAAGAAGCTGTGGGAGAAGAACGAGGTCGACCAGAAGTGGGCAGAGTCAAGCTGGGCCAAGAAGAGGGAACAACAGGACCGACGGAGAAACCTGACCGACTTCGAACGATTCAAGGTGATGAGGTTGAAGAAGCAGGCTGCTTTTGAGGTGCGGAAAGCTGCGGCAAAGATCAAGGCGTCTGCATAGATGGGAGTTGTTGCTTTTTGGTCCGCGAGACGTTCAAGAATCACGGAGGCGCACCAGCATTTACCAGAGGAACGGGAGATCAATACTCCAGCAAGAAGACACTAAATTTTCTCGGTTCCGACAGATCGTGGCCATGCTTGAGGAAATGATATGAACGTTCCACCATCACATCATCGTTATGGCCTTTGGGTTGGCATCCGACTGTGCGGACCCAGCCCTTCGTCCTCTACCTGGACTGGACGTTGGGCGCTCCGTTGTTTTCATGGAGATTACCCCAGCTGTGTCAAGTGCTTTGTAGGCGCAATGACATTCCATCTGCAATACCAAGTCCCTTGATTACACTGGAGATTAGAGACGAAAGCGCAGCAGTGAGGTCGAGAATTATGAGTGTACAAGTTACAGATGACCCTTCTACAGTATTTGTCGCAAGCCTGTTACCTTTGACAGATGCATGTTGAAAATGCATGTTTACCCATCGTCTATTGTAGTGTAGGTTTGCGGCCTGTAGCTTTGTGCTGTAGGTTTGTGTATTGATCAACAAAATGGCGCTGAAAGGCAGAGGTCCCGATTGCAATCTTTCACAGAGACCTCGCCTTGAAGAGTAGTACTCGTACTCTCGGTTGCGAGGAAATATCGGCTATGGTTGGAGATGTTGTCGTTGAGTAGTTAATTCCAAGGCGTCAAACACCTGAAATGGTGCGCCAAGACTTCCTGCCGTCGCCTGTCGTCGCCGCACATTACCTTCGCAAAACCGCAACTTCAATCATCTGAGACTTTACACGCTATCTGGTAAGTCAACTGCTTATACCTGTTCTCTAGTGCCTTCACTCTCCTTGTATATATACAAAAAAAGCGCTTCCCAAAGAAAGGAGTGCTGCGACAAGACGCTCCCTGGTCTACGTAGCAGCTCACTGACATCGAACAAAGCCACATTTACCACTGTCCTGACGTGCCATCATCAAAATGTCGAACCCCAGAATAGAAGAGCTTCCCGATGACGAGCCGACCAAGAAGGTCACTGCCGAAGACGCGGAAAGCTCATCCGACTCCGAACCCGAAGAAGCTGCTGGCGAGGGCGATGCCACCATCCCCGCTGGCTCAGCTGTAGCTGTCCACAGTCGCAATGAGAAGAAGGCCCGGAAAGCAATTGGCAAGCTTGGCCTGAAGCATGTGCCGGGTATCACTCGAGTCACTCTGAGGAGGCCAAAGGGCGTAAGTATAAACCAGCCTGCACCTCTTCCACACCCCATTCTGGTGGGACTTGAAAGCACATGGAGACACAAAATCACTTCTATCTCTCTTTCTGTGGATGGTCTCAGTTAACCTGCTTCCAGATCCTCTTTGTCATCTCCAACCCGGACGTCTACCGATCGCCAACCAGCAACACCTGGATGTGAGTAACCTGCATCTGATGTCTGTTCCTCCCAGAGTTGACTGTATTACAGCATTTTTGGCGAAGCCAAGATCGAGGATCTCAACTCCCAGCACCAGGCAGCCGCTGCACAGCAGCTAGCTGCTGCTGAGGCCGCAAATGCCGACCACTCCGGCCACGATCACCCCCATGAGAATGGCAAGGGCAAGGCCGTCGAGGATAAGAAGCCAGAAGAGGATGACGACGATGACGAGGAAGTCGACGACTCTGGTCTTGAGGCCAAAGACATTGAGTTGGTCATGACTCAAGCTTCTGTGTCTCGGAAAAAAGCAGTCAAAGCTTTGAAAGATAATGGAAACGACATTGTCAATTCCATCATGGCATTGAGTGTATAAATGCCAATCGAATGTAAGGCTCTCGGACTAGCTTGCTATCTGGCGCGGCGTGGAAAAGTTCTAGTCGTAGCGACTTGAATGGAGGATCCATAAGCAGCATAACATCATGTCAACAGAAAGACAGATGGACATAATCCTTTTCCTTGCTCGTGAATCCTTTCGTTTTTGCATGCATAGCTTCTGAATACCACCAAAGTGCTTAAAACCTGGGCTGAAAAGAGCGCCCACGTGACTTCGACCTCTCGGCTTGGCGTTAAGCAACCTTGCTGGCGGACCTCAACGGCACCTCTACTCCTGTCCTCCCCCCCACACAACCGATCCTGAACGACGCTCAAGATGGCCGCCACCGTACGTTTACCTATCCCGGCAGCTCCCAGTCCCCTTTCCAACCTTCCAACTGCCAAACTCAACCCCCTCCCCCACCCCCGCCTGTCCGACGTGCTCGCAACAAACTGAAGGACGCCGACTAACGAAGCTCTTGTGTGTGTGTGTTTGTAACATATATACAGGGACGAGCAGCCGCTAAGATAGACTGGTCCCGCCTGCCGTCGCAGCTCTCGCTGCGCGGGGCGACGGCGACCTCGCTGTCGAACTTCAAGAAGCGCCACGACGATGCCCGCCGCCGAGTGCAGGCGCTGTCTGCCGAGCCGACCACGGTCGACTTTGCGCACTACCGCCAGGTGCTGAAGAACTCGGCCGTCGTTGACGAGATCGAGTCCTACTTCAAGACCTTCAAGCCAACCACCTACGACGTCGCCAAGCAGATCAAGCAGATCGAGGCCTTTGAGGCCATCGCCATCAAGAATGCCGAGGAGACCAAGGGCAAGGTCGAGGTCGAGCTCAAGCAGCTCGAGAAGGCTCTCGGTGATATCGAGGGTGCCAGGGCTTGGGATGAGGTCACCGTTGATGAGGTCGCCAAGGCCGCCCCCGAGATCGACGAGTACACCGAACGCCTGGTCAAGAAGGGCCGATGGATGCCCCCGGGTTATGCGGTAAGTTTCACCTTTTCAGATTCCTCTCTCTCTCTCTCTCTCTCTCGCTCTCTATCCTCATCTCTTCTTCTCCCTGTGGTGGTTGCCCCCACGGCGCGATTTGGGAGAGATTGGATTCCTGTCATAAGTTACACGTTGAGAAATACTAATTGCCGAATGTAGGAGAAATTCCCCAACCTCTCGGTCTTGTAGTCGAGGCACAGACAATGCTGCATATGGCCAAGAGGGAGTGGAGGGAGCGCAATCACATGTGTTTGTGGATCAAAGTGGTATTCTTGCCAGTATAACTCCTGTGTACAGCTTGTTAGAACTTCAAGTAAAGCACTGACTTTACCCCATCTTGTCTTTACTTATGTTTCATGCTCCTTGGTTTGCACAACCAAATCGCCAGCTGGCAGTTGCTTATATGCTATGGCCATCATGCGTGTCCTGCAACATATTCGTCCCGATATGAATCATCTAGAGTCGCCCTGTCAGAACAAAACAAGAGCGGAATTCTCAAGCAACTTCGGTCCTGTCGCAGCAATAAGCTCAGCAGCAATGCCCTTGATAGAACCCGGGTCATCCACCTTCCACTCCTCCCAGCCTCGTAGATCCTGCACACGAGTCAGTCTATCAGTTTTGACAACAGCTATTTGAAAAAAAAATACTTGCCTCCAGATCTATAAGGTTCTGACGCACGAGAAGCTTCCAGTGGTCCAGATCGAGTTCAGAGACTTGGTCCTTTGTCAGAATACCCGGCACGTTGTACTCAAAGAGAGAGCCTTCGGGGATTTCGTTGTCATCATTATCGGCCTCTTCCTCATCAAGCTCTAGGTCTTCATCGTCGGCGAACTTCGATGCTCTGGATTTTGTTGTATCTTTCTCACCTGAAGGCGCAACTCCGCTTGCATCATCCATCTCTGCCTTCAGACTTCCTTTTTGTTGAGGCTCTGACGGCCCTTTGTTCCTCTCTCGAGATAAAGACAGATATCTTTGCTTGTCCAGCTTTTCTCTGTACGATTGGTCCAAGAGGTCCCACTCCAGACTTTCGGGATCAAGAAGGTAGCTTGGCGCAAAGGTTCCCTTGTAGCGCATCTTGACGCACGAGGGGATGTAGTACCCCATATAGTAATACTCGTATCCTCCTTCTATTGTCAAGGCAATCTCGCGGAGCGCACTGATTTTGCCCCAGTCCCATTGACTGTCGTCAGGGTCATAGAAAAGATAGACCGAGCTGACAGCATGGTAAAGAAGGTCCAGTACTGCCACTGCCACTAGTCTGCCATCCACCCGGTAGCATTGGTGGTATGATCCGAGCTTTTGGGTTTTGCCGTTTGTCTTAATGATTCTGTTATTCAGTCCTGAGCACAGAAAGCGCTTGAAAGCAGCCTCTCCCCATCGTGACACTGGGTCATTGTGAATCTTGACTTGATATTTCAAAAATATATCGTATCTGTACAGGTCAGTAGTTTGTCATTTCACACGAGGTGGTACCGACTTTTCCTTCGTAAAAGAGTCTCCTTCAAGGCTGACTTTGAACTTATGGGCTGGCTCAATAGGCTTGTTGAATTTACGCCCAACAGGTCGTTTGACTTTTGAATACTCTGCAAGGTGAACAGATTCAAGTAAATCGAATTTGTCCCGTTTGGCCCTTTTCTCTCTGGGCCGAGTTAGTCCATCAATCACTACCACCTTGGAAAACTGACTGTTTGCTTCTTGGAGATAATATCGCTAGTCTCTGTTTGTACTCCTCACTGAGCAGATAGTTGTTGAGTCGATGCAACGCTTTACGCTGATCTCTTGTTGCGTGAAATTCATCTGCTTTCAACCTATCTTGTCTGAGCAGACCGTTCTCGCTCAAGGGCTGTTATCTTCTCACCGAATAGTGTAGTGAGGACAACATGAGCGGGATAGGTCAGGTTTATAATAGAGGTTTCCAGAGCTAAAACTATGGTAAGCCCAGCCTTGGTCACCACAGAGGAGGATCAAACCGTCTCCAGCCGCGATCCATCAATGCTTGGTAGTGATCATGGCGCATATGGCTGCTTGACATGTAGTATGACGAGCCTTGTGTGAATCAGAGGTCACGTCCTGAAAACAAAGCCACGGTCTAGGAGCATACGGCCAGCGCCTGACTTACTGCCAGTGACTCCTTTGCAATAGCCACACTCATTGCTGTGCTGATAGCCTGATGCACCGAGGTCAGTCCATGCCCACACTCAAGAATTTCCAAGGTGTCGGCTATGCACTCCTCGATAGGTTATGGGAGACTGAAAGCTAGGGCGACGCTAGGCTAGGAGAAGAATGGAAAGTTGATCCATACCTAGAGGCTTCAGAAGGGAAATGTCCGACATGGTGTCTCGGCGAACGGTTCAGAAGCTGCTTTGCCTGGGCAAACCAATCTCATACAGCATGGTTCAACCAGTCATCGAAGTGAAGGCACGATGTGTCATATGATGCATCATCCAATCCTAAGTTAATCAAGCACCAATTTCACTTATGGGTAAAGTTTGCAAAAAAAAGGACCAGGCAGCAAGGTCGTGGGGTTTGCTCACACGAGCATACCTGGTGAGGCCTCCAATGACAGTCAGCACGGGAGAGTCCGTAATTATTGTTGAAGCCCCCCACAGCAAATGTCAGGACAAGCTCGCGTGACAACGCCGACTAATATCCCGTGAGATGTGGGCGGCCTACTCGGTGAGCGGGAGTGTAATCAATGGATGCAGAGTCGAGTGACCAGCTAGAAGCGATGACGAAGGCACGTGCGTTGACGATGCAGCAGGATCGATAGACCCTAGAAAATTCTCAACAGGGAAGGCACGGGTGCGGACTAATAGCCAAGAGCGAGGGGCAACACAGTTGCCGAGAATATTTTCCCTTCACCTGTTTTCTAATGTCCTTGATATGTATAGGCTGAGACCATACCCGTGCTTCTGAGTAGATCCGCCCGAATACCTTGCGGCACGATCCACGAAGCTATCCTGCAGCTGACTTCCGATTTGTGTGTCCACTGCATGGCAGCGGGTGCCAAAAAATCGTCCATTCTAGCCACACCGCACCACCCAAACCCTAGCAGTTTCCCTAGCTTTTCCTTAGTTTACCTGACATGCTGCTTGCATCCTCTTTCATTTCTGCAAGTCTTCTCTGCTCTCTCGGGCCCGTCTCCCACGGGGCTGAGCGAGTTCTGCTGCTGCCACTTGCCTAGCAATACACACCCTCCTGCCGCAATGACCTACCACTGAGTCTATGCCGGGTGGCATCTTTTGAACCTGAAAGACCCGTTGTTGCTTGTTATTGAATCACCGCCTCCGCGTGCGTTCCTGTCGTCGGGTGCTTTGGCTTCACCGCCCTGTGCTGGCATATCAAGTCCGTCCTTCAACCAAGGCCGAGGCCGCCTGTAGTCTCTGGTATTTGGCTGGCGGCCATCTACCATCTACAGAGTCGACTATGAGCACCAAATACTCCATGACTGCCCGCAGCGGGTCAGATAATCAGAGTTGGTTACTCTACCTACTGGTCGACCTGGGCTGACCTTGTAGGATACGGAGAAAAGGGCGAGCGACTTGTCGCTGGAGTGGTGCCTCTCAATGCAGACAAAACCAAGGTGCTTCTGATTCAGTCAAGCAGTCGAAGTGGCTGGGTGCTGCCCAAAGGCGGGTGGGAAAAGGATGAAGCAAAGGCCTCGACTGCAGCCATGAGAGAGGCCTGGGAGGAGGCAGGCATAATTATCCGAATCGATAAGGAGCTGGGCCACATCGCCGATGCCCGGTTACCGAGCGGACTCAGCAAGAAAGCACCGAAAGCAGCCTACCAGTTCTTTGAGGCCGTTGTGACCGAAGAGAAGACTGACTGGCCAGAGAAGTATAAGCGGGAGAGGAAGTGGCATACATTCACCCAAGCAAAGCAGTTGCTTGCTGGGCGGCCTGAGCTCACCGAGGCACTTATGCGCAGCTCAATCAAGAAATAGCCGTGGGACGAGACAGGAGATGGCGCAAAAGCACTGATACCCACTAGCTGGCAGCAGTACCCGGCTCAGCAATGGTATCCGGGGAGGTGCCATGGTTTTCCTTTTGCAACATACGAAAGGAGTCGAGCGGGTGGCGCAGCTGGCAGCTGGGCTATATAGATCTGAGTGACGACTCCGGCGACAACCCGGAGTTCCCTGCACGATTGATTACGATACTTATCATAGACTCATAGACTAATGGTCCCTTATGGATATACAGGAGGGGTATTCCCTAGCTGTACAGGGAAATGTACGTGTATATACAAGGGTCTTAGTCATTGTGGTCCAAGGTGATGGATGACCCTTGGCTACTGGGCAAATTTGGGAAGGCATTGGTTTGAAAAGAAGGATCAAAAGCATTGTTTCTGAAAATCCATCGTGCAACATGATCTAGGCTCAGGATTGAGTTCAGCCTGATTCAGTGCCCTAAATCCCTATGTACAGTGTTTATCACCTGTTCTCAGGGTTGCTACCCTTAATCCGCATATGACCGGTTTAACCACCTGACAAGGTGATTTTAATGATTCAGATCAACGGGGAAGTTGCCTGCCTCCCTCTGATCATTCCATCGGTTGATCCAGGAGCTGGGGCAGAGCGAACGGTAGGCAAGGTAGAACTGGGTTTATCGGTTAGTTATAGTCAATCACAAAATTCTCTCGCTTTTTATGCAGATCAACCCAGACCGGCCACCACCATGAGCACGACCATATTCCAATTTTCGAGTCATCACACCATAGGCTGACACCTTGACAGGCCAAGTCCAAAGTGGCTCTTTGCAGGCCGGGTACATCAATGTGGAGCAAGCAATGGAATGGGATGCTTCCACTGCTACTGCTGGTTGCAGTTGACTAGTACAATGCCGCATTGTACAAGGCTAGGGCAGGGGCAGACTGTGGAGAAGAAAAGATAGAATATCATACCTGTCGGCAGGGCTTGAACTCCTCACCCTTGGCAAGGATACACTTGTGGTAGTCGACGTAGTTTTGCCAGCAGTGTTTGGTCTGGTTCTGGTTGGGGAATCGGGCATCGTAGCCAGCTGTAACAGACAATATATCAGTACAAATAGCTGGTGACAAAGCGCCGCAGGTGTGGGAAAGAGCTAGCTTGTGGGTGGCGTGACGGGGGTGTGACAAGGGATCAACGGTGGTCGGGGGTTCTGGCCGGTGCAGCTAAAGACTGCGCAGGTTCGCTCTTGGGGAGTGACACGGGCATCGCGAGTGTGCGCGGGTCGGTGGGTTGTTCGTACCTGTGACGAACTTGAAAGGCTTGGTGACGAGACCTCCAAGCTCGTCGGGGTCGGGAACTTCGATGTTGGACATGGTTATCGGAGCTTGTTCAGCAGATTCTTGAGTTGGTCCGGGAGGAAGGGAGGAAGAGGAGCTCTGTAGCAGACGGCGACAGCGAGGGAAGTCGGGTGAGGCGTGGTGGAGAAGGAAGGAGCAATGGGAGGTTGCGCCAAGCCACACGATTATAGAAGTGCTCTGATTGGCTAGCTGGCATTGGAGCTTCCTCTGACATTGTGGACTCTCTGTTGCTCACTCTACCAACGGCCTTGTTACAGCTCGCTGGGCTTGCTACAATTCTCTTTTTCAGTTCTATAACTCTCCACTCTTCGACACGCACACTATGAGCACGGCACGAGTCTCAATGCTGCGGGCTATGCAGCCCCTGCGCCAGGCTGCTTTTCGCAACCCAGCAGTTGCGAGACAAAGCATCCTCAGGCAAACAAGGGGATTCCAGACGAGCAAGACCTTGTTAAGAGCGAAGGTTAGTTGTTCACCGCGTACAGTGTGGAAGCTAGGAACTCATGCTGATTCTTCATCCAGGAGGAGGAGCACAGCGGTACGCCCGGACCGAGGATGCCTTCAGAGGCACGCATGAATACGTAACGATGCTGAACTCATATCTAGCACACACCATCACCCAGCGACTGAAGTCCCTCAAGAAGATCCCCCCGGAGTTGTTGCCATTGGGAGTCGTCATTCTGTGAGTCGAATCTGGCAGAAGGAGGCCAGGGGAAAGAACTGCGGAGACTGATCGGGAACAGGTTTGCCCTCGCCGCGGCTACATTCGCTCTGGGGAAGAAGTTGTTGACAGACAAGACACTGCGGTTGGAACGGTCAAAGGGTGGCCATTAGCCCCCCGAAGCTCGAGTTCTAGCGATCGGAACACCCGAGGGCAGTGGAAGGGCAAAGCAGGACAAATTGCCATGGACACCATGCGGATAGGATGTTTAACGGCATTGGGACATGTATATTGACTACCTGAGACACAAATTGTCCTCGACTGATATTTCGTTTTCCCCATCATCATCCCTTCCTCCCAGCAGCTTCGATTCTTCCTTCGCGATGACTGAGCCTTCCGGGCCGATGAAGACTTCTGTGTCCAGTCCAGACTCAACAAGGGCTGGCTCTTCATGTAGACACCTTCTTTGGGCATCTTGCTTGAGATTCCCTCTCGCAACCAGAGATGCAAGACACACGCCCGACCCGGCGCCTCATGACTCGGCCGCGGTTATGTGCATGTGGACCTCTGGCCTGCGCTGTAGACCTGGCCCAGCTGGGCGCTCCGGTGTGATTGAGACAGGTCACTCCGATGTGTTGGAGTCAGAGAGCTTGTTCCATTGGCTTCTCACTTTGGCTTCGGACCGGCAACATCCAAGCCCTCTAGGCCGTGCATTGGCGAGTCCTCCACTTTATCGCCTGTCTCCGTCGCCGTATTTCCCGCCGTCTCTCCTCCAAACCTGGTCAAGTAGCCTTCCTGCTCCCAGATGGCCGTCATCGCACCAACACCAGCCTGGCCAGCCTCACGCCGATCAGGCTTTGCCATGGCCACTTTGATCACCCTGCCAAAGAGTTCGCTCTGATCCATGTTGTCGATTGCCTCTTTGGCATCCGTGGCATCCTCAAACTCAACATAGCCGAAGCCACGATGTAGGTCTGTTGAAGATGGTGCTTCAGGCTTTGGGAGCACGATATCCACAATTTCTCCAAATGGTATGAATGCTTCTGATAGTGTCGCTGCCGTCACCAGCTTAGTGTCAAGACCGCCGACATACACGGTGCTGTTTGGCCTAGCCGAGGCATCATCCATAATGAATGGTGAAATGGCCAGCCTTGCTTGTTGATCGTGACTTAGTATGAGAAGGGTAAAAAGACTAAGCAGAATGTCAACACGTGACTGCCCCATCAGGATTTCATTCTTCAGTAGCCCTTGCTAGTGTTAACCTCCTGTTAATATCGAGGTTCTATCCCCTTGAGCTCCCCTCATTATCTTCTTCATTTACTCTTGATGTCCTGTTGAGATTGATGGTAGAACACCTCCAGCTCTCCTGAAATCATGATTAAATGTGTTTTTTTTTGAATCCTACTGTGGAAGAGACTGATTTGAAGGGAAAAGAATATCACGATGCCAGATTAATCCTGATACTCAATTGAATTAGAAGGTCTGAAACCAATTACCACGACCTTGCTTCCTATGCACCGACCGTTGCTGCCCATCTTGCTTCAAGGTGAACAGCCCCTTCAGGTATATGAGTGACTATATGATATTCAATAAGTATATACACATTAACTAGAGTGGATCTGCCTGTACAACACTCAGGCTCTTGGTAAAATCCTAAAATATGCGCTATTCTTTACACTGAGGAACCACAAAGGAAAACTCAGCAAAGGGCTGAGAGACATATTGGAGAGAGCAATGGCTGTGAAGATCCATTTGGCCATGCCTGCACACTATCACCACCCCTACTGCTGCAGGAGGAAATCTACTCACTGTCTAGGATTCAGGTGAAAATTGGGTTGGTTATAGGCTGATACCTAGACACCTCAAGTAGTGTTACGTTTTCAATGTAAGGCAAAATGAACAAAACGCGTGGTATGGTGGTGTATTTCTGTACGCGGCGATCCAATAGGGGCATGCGTCATGGTGTGGTATTGTGTATTCAGCGATACATGTTGCCAAGAGATTTCTGATTTAACTTAACCAGAAGTTGCCTCGTGTCCTCTGTGGACAACTAACGACGACTATGGGTATTTGGGCATTGCCCGTCGACTAGACAGTTTCGTGTGCACTGCATATATTTGACCATTCTCACTTGATCTTCGATCCTCGATCTTTGATGACCGGCCTTTCCTTACATCCCTTGCCGCGTCCTATCTAATCAATCTCCCACCATGGTGCGGCTTCGAGAGATCCCCCGCACCGCCACATTCGCCTGGTCGCCCGATGCAAATTCCCCCTGGATAGCGACCGGAACCAAGTCAGGCGCCGTCGACGTTGATTTCAGCAACGAGACATGCCTCGAGTTGTGGGACTTGGCCCTCGACTCGAAAGACCAGAGCCAGGAGCTGAGACCGTCGGTCACGCTCCCTACTGAGACTGGGTAGGTGCAGGATCCATACCCATGTTCCATGCTCTACAATTCATTATTGCGTCTCTAACACCTGCCCAGCTTCCACGATCTTGCTTGGACTCCGGCCGAGGACCACAAACGCGGCATCATTGCCGGCGCCCTCGACAATGGCACGCTTGGTCTGTGGGACGCAGATGGCCTATTCGAGAATGCCTCAACGGCATCCATCTCACAAGAAAAGGTGCACAGCGGTGCTATCAAGGCCCTGCAATTCAATCCCAAGATTCCCAATTTCGTGGCTACTGGAGGCGCCAAGGGAGAACTATTTGTCTCAGACCTCAATAACCCTGGGGCGCCCATACGCCTGGGCAGCACTGCGGCACGGGCAGATGACATCGACTGCCTGGACTGGAACAAGCGCGTCTCCAACATCCTCGTCACAGGCAGCACTGGTGGCTTCGTCACTGTGTGGGACATGAAGACCAAGAAAGAGAGCTTGACGCTCAACAACAGTGGCCGCAAAGCCGTCAGTGCCATTGCCTGGGATCCCACCAAGCCTACTCGCCTGATCACGGCGGTCCCACTAGAGCAGGAACCCGTCATCCTTGTTTGGGACTTGAGGAACTCCAACGCCCCTGAGAGGACTCTGCGCGGCCATGATAACGGTGTGCTGTCTCTCTCCTGGTGTCAACAGGATAGTGACTTGCTCCTCTCCTGCGGCAAGGACAATCGCACCATACTCTGGAATCCACAGACTGGCCAGTCATATGGCGACTACCCCGTCGTTACCAACTGGACTTTCCAGACGCGTTGGAACCCCCACAATCCCAACTTCTTTGCAACGGCCTCGTTTGATGGCAAGATCCAGATCCAGACCATCCAAAACACAAATCCAGGACTCAGTCAAGAGCCTGTTGACCAGACTCAAGCGACGGATGGTGAAGACTTCTTCTCGAGAGCGGCCCAACAGCCACAAGCATCAACCTTCTCTCTTCCCAAGGCCCCCAAATGGCTCGAGGTTCCAACCGCAGTCTCGTTCGGTTTCGGTGGCCGGCTGATCAAAGTCAGCCCTGCGGAACCTGGCAAATCCAGGGCATCCAAGATTGAGATCTCCAAGTTCGAGGTCGACTCGACTGTTGGCACAGCTACCGAGACATTTGAGAAAGCCATCAGCAGCGGCGACTTGGCACAGCTCTGCGAGGAGCGAATATCCACCTCTAAGCTCGAGGAAGAGAAGGCGGATTGGCAAGTGATCCAGACTCTTATCTCAGGCAATCCAAGGTCGGAGCTGGTAAAGCACCTTGGCTTTGATGACAGCGCCGAGTCTGCAGCGGATACCCTTGCCAAGTTGGACTTGAAAGCGGACGAAGAAGAAGCCCCCAAGCAGCCTGCAGTGAACGGGGTCGGTGAAAAGAAAGGTCACAGGCGCTTCCAGTCCATCTTTGAGAGCTCAGCTGATGAAGATTTTCTGTCGGAGCTCGCTGCTGCAAAGGGGACCAAGACCAACAATCCGTTCCACATTTATGCCGGCTCTGAGTCGGACACCGACAAGAAGATTACTAGACATCTCATTCTCGGGCAGTTTGAGCAGGCTCTGGACATCGCCCTGCGTGAGGACCGAAACTCTGATGCTTTCATGATTGCTATCTCTGGCGGACAGGCCTGCATCGAAAAGGCACGCGAGGCATATCTCGCCAAGCAAAGTGCAGGCCCCAGCTATCTTCGCCTCCTTTCAGCTGTTGCTGGTAAGAATCTGTGGGATGTTGTGCATAACGCTGATCTCAGCAACTGGAAAGAGGTCGTGGTTACCCTATGCACCTTCGCCGACGCCAAAGAATTTCCAGATCTGTGCGAAGCCCTTGGTGACCGCCTGGAGGATTTGACAGTGAGCAATCCGTCTGCACGCAAAGATGCTTCTCTGTGCTATCTCGCGGGCTCCAAGCTGGAGAAGGTTGTTCCCATTTGGATCCAAGAGCTCAGAGAGCGCGAAGATGGATCAGATGGTGCAGATGCCTCCTCTGCCTTCTCACTACATGCCCGTGGACTTCAAGATTTGATTGAGAAGGTGACAATTTTCAGGAAAGTGGTCAGCTTTGAGGATACAGAATTATCCAAGACGAGTGGCTGGAAGCTTGAGCAGCTTTACAGCAAGTATCTCGAGTATGCGGATGTTGTCTCAGCGCATGGGCAGCTCGAAGTTGCTCAGAAGTATCTGGACCTACTTCCAACAGCCTTTCCAGGGGCGGATGTTGCAAGGGCCCGCATTTCCCAAGCCAGTCGCAAACAACCGGCCGTTGCAGCCAAGGTAGCACAGCGAGCCCAACCGGTACAGCCAGCACGATCAGTCCAACCAGCACATCCATTCCAGGTACCACAGCCCCTGCAAGCCACACAACCACTGCAACCAGGACAATCAATACTGCCAGGACAACCCCCCAGGACGGCGCAACCAGCCATATCAGCATCTGCAAAGCCTAAGCCATCGCAAGCGAAGAATTATGCCAATTGGAATGACGTGCCGGAAGACTTTGCGAAGCCGACAAGATCAGGCCGTGCCACCCCCAATGTGCCACCCCCCCCTTCAACGTTTGGACAGCCTGTGGCAACGGCATGGGCTCCTCCGACGGCATCACCATTCGGTGCTCCGCCAAAGAAGGCTTCGCCAGTGCCTCCACCACCCAAGGGTGTGGCTCCGCCGCCCAGAGTAACGTCTCCTCTTACTGCAGCGTATACGCCGGCGTACCAGTCAGAACCGCCAGCTTCGACAGCCAATGCCTTCGCTGCTCCTGCGACGGCTCCACCAATCGGACAGGCTGTTACAACGGCTACGATTCCTCGAACTTCCTCTCCTTTCGCACCACCTCCTTCCGGGGCACCGCCAGTGAATAGATATGCGCCCGCTCCCGGCTCAGCAGCATTGCAGCCCACAGGTAGAACAGCTCGGCCCGCGGTTGCGCCTCCTCCACAGGCGTCGAGGGCGCCAGTGTCTCCGCCGCCGGTGAACGCATATGCACCTGCTCCATCTCTTCAGCCAACCAGAGCAGCCGTGCCTGGAGTTGGACCGCCAATTCAGCAAGCACCCCCTGTGAACGCGTATGCGCCAACTCAAGCTCCTCCTCAGGCGAGCAGACCGGGAGTGGGACCACCACCTCAACAAGCATCAGTGGCTTCGCTGCAAGCTGTGCCGAATCAATTCTCTGCTGGCGGAGTCCCGGTCAGTCAGCAGCATCAGGCAACACCAATTGAGCGGCCATCGACGGCGGGGTCGGAGAAGAAGGGAGCGAGTGTGGCAGTCAAGAAGCACCCGAAGGGAGATCGGAGCCACATCTCTGCGCAGGCGCAACCGATCTTCACTATCCTGTCGGCAGAAATGGAGCGGGTCAAGGCTCGGGCGCCGAGTTCGTTCCAGGTTCAGGTCAAGGACACAGAGAAGCGGCTTGGTATCCTGTTTGACCACCTGAACAACGAAGACCTGCTGAAGCCGGACACGGTGCAGCAACTGGTGGAGCTCTCACAGGCGCTACAGGCCAAGGACTTTATACAGGCGCAGGAGATTCAAATGGAGGTGCATCGCGACAAGGTGGAGGAATGTGGTACGTGGATGGTGGGAGTCAAGCGCCTTGTGGGCATGAGCCGGGCTACTGGTTAGTTAGATTGGCAGACACTGCCAGGCAGAGGCAGAGTGGGCGAGTAGACAGAAGCGAGAAAATCCAGATATGAAAAGCATGCTCGACATGAGTCCCCCTTCCCTTCGTTCCTGACAAGACAAGTTGGTATTATTATCTAGACTGGGCAGATATATGAAGGATAAGTTCTCTACCTGGCCGCCGCCGCACTGCTACCGCTGGTGGTTGTAGCAGTAGTAGTAGTAGTACTATTAGTAGTAGTGGGCAAAGTAAACGGAGCAGAATTGCGAAGCACAGGGAACGAGCGGGAACTGAGAAAGGCGCCCTTGAGAGCACGAATCTCAGCCTTGAAGCGAGTGATTTGCGCAGCATCGGCGTCAGCAGCCGCAGCGGCCGCAGCTGCTTTAGTGGCGAGGAGTGAGGAATACGGCGACGGCGACTGCGACTGCAACTGTGCCTGCGAGGCCAAGTTACTAGCAGCTCTGGAGAAAAGATTGACGGCGCTGCTAGCGGTGGTGGTGGTGGTGTTGCTGAAGCTCAAGGGACGGGTGCGGGAGAGCGGGGTGGAGTCGCCCTGGATTGTGTTGATGAGGACTTGGAAGTTGGACACCGTTTCGAGGAGGGCTGTTTCCGTCGAGCTGGTCTTGGTTGAGGACACGATGCCGGTCAGTTTGGTGTGCAGGGCGGCGAGTTTGGCGGTTTGGTCGGCGATGTTGATGGCAGCTGTGGCAGCAGGGCTGTTGGCGGTGGCGGTGGCGGTGATGATGCTGGGCCCGGGCCCGTCTGTTACCGCGGGTTCGGAGCCCGTCAGCGGTTGCGGCGACGTTTGTGTTGCGATGTCCCGGTGGAAGAGCTCGGTGGGGTCGGAGGCGATGCTCTCGTCATCATCATCATCATCATCGAAGACATTGTCGTCGTCGTCGTGGTTGGGGCGATCGTGATGGCTGTTCTTCTTAGCGTGTCTCTTCGTGTGGTGAGCATGCAGCGGCGGTATGTAGGGCACGTGGGAGACTGTCGATTCGAGCTTGGAGTTGAGAGTCTCAAGCGACTGCTCCGTCGTGCTGAACAGGTCGTGGCGCGCTGCGGTTAGCGACTCGAGAAGTGGTTGCACCAGGAATTTGGACGTCCCCCATGTGAGGGCCGACAGCCCAGCAACCACAGTTGCGGCATTGACCAGCCGGTCGAGCGTCACCAGGGGCGGCGGCTTCTGTGGTTTGAGGAGGAACTCGGGGTATGTGATGATGGGCGGGGAGTCGTTGGCGCGAGATGTCGGGGGCGGCGACGGTGATGGTGAGGGGGAGGATGTGGATGATGGCGGTGAAGGCTGAGGCTCCTCGGATTCTGGTGCCGATGTTGATGGTTCTGGTGTTGATGACGACGACGACGGCGACGAGCTGCTCGTGTGTACCGTCTTCAGGGACGACTCCGACTCATCCAACAGTGCCTCAATCTCGTCATCCGACAGGCCCTTCGCTTTCAGAAACGCCTCTTTGCGCTCTCGCGATGAGTTCTTGACCAGCTCGTCATCGAGGAAGCGGCGGCTGTGTTCGACCAAATCCAAGGGCGCGTCATCGCTTGGTGGTGCGGCGTTGGCGGCGGCGGCGGTGGCGGTGACGGCGGCTTCATCCGACACCTCTGGCGCTGTCTGCTGCTGCCACGACGGGATCGTGAGGTCCTTTTTGTCTGTCTCGTCGCCCGCCATGTTGGCTATTAACTGTTAACTGTCGCCTGCGCCCTCTGTCGAGTCCTCGTCGTGACTGTGGGTGCCGAGGTTGATAAGGCTGACGAGGCTGATTAGATGGGACTGACGAGGCTGAGTTGCGACCGACAAGGCTAAGGTGAGACTGACGAGGCTGCGGCCTCAGCCACTGAAGCCAATCAGCACCCGCCACGGTCCCAGCCTTTGTAGTTCCAAAGTTCAATAAGACAATCGTTATAGACAACAATATATTGCAATAGATCAACACCAGAAGCAGTCACTATTTAATTTTTTTCCCGAGTTAGCCGCCTGGACTTGAACCAACAATATCTCAACTCAACAGGGGCCTTCCTACACCGACTTGAATAGTGCAGAATTCTGGAATTCCTGGCAGCATACCCCTGAACTATGGCAGATCGTGCTCGCCGTGTCCGACGGCATGTCAGCGATGACATTTCAGACTCTTCAGACGCCTCAGGAGCCGAGATCGACCATGACCGTGGCAGAACAGACGCCATACGACGGCCAGGGAGAGAGTAAGGCTTGCATTTTTCTATTTACTGTCCACTTTTGCTTCACCTTCCATCAAATTCGGCGTCTCTTTCCTGCTCTTGTCACAATTACTGACTGTAGGAACAGCCGGCATATAGCTGTCAAGAAGTCAGGCTTGGGTGTCAATGCGATAACCGGGTCGAAGAGTCTCAAGCTAAAGATCACACCTTCTAAACTACGCGAGGTTGTCCGTGCCAATGAAGCCGACTCGCTGAGAGACACCCTGGGTGGCGGCCAAGTTTTGGATGGCCCACGCAAACGCCGTTCAGCTGCGTCTCAAAGGACCAGCGCCCGGGCGGCGGGATCAAGGCCCAAGTACCGAGAGTTTGGTGAGAGTGATATGGATGATGAAGATGGTGAGGACGACGATGAAGACGATGAGGACGACGATGATGAAGAAGACGATGGTGATGAGTCCCATGAAGTGGACGATGACCGCGTCAATTCCCAACAAGATGTCTCCGATGAGGATGAGGACGACGATGATGCCGAGGGCGAGCCCGACGGCGATGACGACGTGGAAATGCAGGATGCTTCCCCGCTTCCGCGGCCCGTGAAAGTCACGCTGAAACCACCGACCAAAGTGTCCACGCCATCTAAACCACCCAAGAATTCCAAGCCATCCAAGTCATCGCGAAAATCGAGCTTGGTCACCACCAGCCCTCTGAAGTCAGTCGAGGATGACGAGATGGAGGAGGATGACGACGAAGACAACGATGATGAGGATGAGGATGATGAAGATGAAGACGAGTCAGGCATTGTATATGACGAAGAAGACCACACCCGGCTCACGCTCAACGAAGAAGATGCAGAGGGCGAGCTTGACGATGCGCCAGGCGAAGAAGAGCGCTCAGACGAAGACGATGATGCCAGCAGGTCTAGCAGTCCCATGTCCGGCACGGGGACGCCTGATCCCGCCAAGATGACCAAGAGACAACGGGGCCAGGAGTCCGAGCACCTGATCTCTCTTGACATGGGACCACAACAACGGAAGGTAAGCAAGCGCCCTCTGGTTGGCCTACTGCCACCTGTTCATGCTAACGTTGACTAGTTCTTCACCGACGCGGAGAAGGCGATGAAGAAAGACGAGCACGCTCGAAAGCGGAAAGAGCTCACAAAGCGCAAGATCCAGGAAGAAAAGGCTGCGGCACTGAATCGATTGGTATGGAAGGCTTCCTCCTCGCATGCTCACCACCAGACCCTTTACTAACACTTTTATACAGCTCAAGCCTCAAGCCGGCAAATCGCGCGGTGCTGCGCCCAAACCAGAGACGCTGGCCAATCTGGAGCGCACGCACGAAGCGGCGATGGCCGAGGAGGAGGAGCCGATGGAGAAGCCGAGCCGGCTGTACACACGCTGGGTCAACAACGCCAAGGGTGTATGCCTGGCGGTGCCCGAGGAATGGGAGGCCAAGTATGTCGGCGAGGTGCTGTACGCGCCTTTCTACCACGGCCCTCCGCTGCCGCCGTCCAATGGCCGGCCGGTGCAGGAGCTGGACTGATTGTGGACCGAGCTTGTGCATCTCACATAGTCATATAGTCCCGACTCTTATTACTTTCCACAATCCTAATTATCGTAATCTTCACCCTGCATTGCTCCCCGATCGTGCTGGTGCTGTCGTAGCACCACCGGCCGCAGGTAGTTTCTGAGGCGAGACGTCGATTACACCCGGCCCCAGGTCAGCATCCTCCTTCTCACTGTACGCTGTCAGCTGCCGAGGCTCTCCTAGACCACGTCACTGTCAAGGAACAAAACTGTTGTAACTCACTGCTGCACCCTGAACTTGATCTTCTCCTTCTCCTCAAAGTACGGAGTCCAGATGTAGTAGCCTGTGCAACAGAGTCAACACACAGATATACATATCTGCAGGAGAAAGAGTGGGCTGGACATACCACTGGCAATACCAATGCCCACGGCAATGAACAACGGCGCTCGTCCGCGCAGACTCATCCTGTGTCAGTGTCTCTTTTCTTTGTCTGGTGCACGGTCGGTCCTTCCTGCTCGACTTTCTTGTTTACACTTGCCGTAATCTGGATACACAGGTGGTGTAAAATTACCGAAATGTCTAACTCGACTGGTATTATATGACCCACATCTAAAGCCCATCATCTACCTATCTAAGGCTCATCCTCTCTACCTATCTAAGGCTCATCCTCTACCTGTCTATTCCCTTTGCGTTTCCTCTTCCTTTTCTTTCTCGTCGGAGATTATTACCTGCTGTGCAGCACCAGCCTCACTGGGATCGGCCACCGCCGGCTTTACTTTCCCCGCTACTGATTCCTCGACGTGGAAGGGCAGTCCCTCGCCGTTTTCATTCCAGGTCAGCATGGCAATGCGATACTCCTTGTCTGGCTCCAAGTCGGGAATCACGCCCGGGGACTCGGTAAATGCGGCACTGGCTATCCAGCCGGGCCCCTTTGGATTGTGTTCCCAGTACAGGATGTTGTACTCGACGATCGAGTCGGTGTACGGGCCTGTGGGCGGGTCCCAAGTGACAACCAGGCCCTTCTCCGTCGCTTCAGCATGGATGTTGCATGGCGGTGGTGCCAGTTCAGGCTTGGCATCAGCGCTCAGTGTTTCAGTGTAGTCAGTTTTGATGTGCTCGCCAGCGCAGGCTCGCACAGATACCGAATACGTCCATCCTTCCAGCGGCCAATGCGAATCCCATCGATTGAACTGAGTCGCGCTTCCAGAGAAGCCAGGCCCTCCGCCGTTGATCGAGACTCGCAGTTCGTAGCTGTATGCGCCATATGCTAATCTGAAGTCAGCTCTCACAACGTCCCTTTCTTTCTTTCTTCGCTTTCGCGGTTTCTATCATCTGAACTTACATTTGTCCCAAGTCGCTGTGACGCCTTGCGGCGAGGGGAACACTTTGAAGTTGGCAGGAATGGCAAGCTTTCGCGTCACGCTTTCGTGGTGCTGGGGAGGAACTTTCAGTGGCCGGGACCCCAGCTTGAAGTCGTTGACCAACGTCTCGGAAAAAGCATGAGCAATCTGAAAATCGCCCCATCCGTTAGGATGCAGCCCGTCGTACGCTGCCACCTCGAGTCAGACATTTACTAAGCGAAAGGAACAGGTGCTGCTTACCTGCGGGACAGCCTTGTGGGTTGCACTTATAGTGTCGCTCGAGTTCGACAAGAAAGACAGGCGACTTCTTGCTCGTTACCTTTTCGATCAATGGGGGCAACAGCTTGTTGTAGAGGTTAGTATTATCAACGAGGTCAGGCCGGCCCATTTCAGATCGTTGCGGCACATTTGCAAGGGCAAATTTGATATGCGGATTTGCTGCCCGAGCATTTGTGATCAGCGTCTCAATGCTCTCCACCAGGCCATGGGCATCGCTGTAAAACCAGCCAAGGTCATTGAATCCCAGCATGAGAAGGATCAGGTCGGCTGGGTATTGCTCCAAAACCTCCTGGATCAGGCCCTTGTCGGTTGCAGCAGCTCGTCCCCACACGGAAAAGTGGTTAGAATTCGACAAGAATTCCGGGTCCACGTCTTCTGCGTACCCCCCACTGTCATCCGGCGGCCCTGGCGGAGGCGGACTAGCGCCATAAAGTGGCGGTGGTTCGGGTGCATGAGGTGGTGGCGGCGCGATTGTCCCCTTGTATGGGCCGACGAACCGCACCGCAATCTCGTGTTCTTTGAACCATTGCCACATGCGATACCGCCATGTCCAGTCGCCTTCCTGGCCCTGTGTCATCGAGTCACCCACAATCATCACTCTCAAGGCAGACCCGTCGTCAGCAGGCGGCTTTTCAGCACCAGTGCTAGAAGCATTTGCTGCCGGCGGCACAACGTCTGCCACGAGTCTGTCGACATCGGTAAATTCAACACCTTGCTGAATTGCTGGCATTGCGGGTGCTAGCAGCCTCACAGCCGCGTATTCCGGGATATGCGCGATATTTGTTGGAATTGGCAGTGCCGCAGTACTCGCCCTCTGCTTCGATTCCCAAGCGACAGAGGCTTCGATTTTCACAGCGGACGAGAAGGCGATAGTCTTTGTGGTCTGGCTGGCTGGCGCCGTGATATGGCTGACGGGCGTGACTCTAGCATCGACGCCACGGACATAAATGTTGAAAAGGATCCAAATAGAAAAGTAAATCGAACACATGGTTGACATGGTTGACTCTCTTGGCATCGCCGAGGAAGCGCTGTGCAAAACTTAGACGGTCAACATAACGCAGGAGGTTCGAAGCTGGGCCCACATGGAGAGAGAACGAGACAAATGAATGATCAACACCAGTGTACGGCGTGGTTTAGACCACTTTGTCCATCGTCACGTTGGCATAAGTCGAGCCGAGGGAACCGACTTGATGGATGACATCACCGCCAAGACTTGATAGAACCAAAGACGCGTCGTGACGCGTCGGTGCCTGTTCATTGTGCCTTCCAAAAATGGGTGGGCGGCTATTGGACCTCCTGCCTTTCAGCAGCAGCAGCACCACCACCACACCCCGATGATGGACTGTCTGGAGGATGGCAGAATGGAAGGACCGAGGCTATGTTCCTGATTCTGATGACGAAGAGGACAGCATCCCTTGTGCTCACCTCGACGACCTCAGCGGCGACCGCCCACATCTCCAGTCCAGGGAGGGTGAAGGCAGCTGCTTGGAACAGCCAGGGACCCCGCCACTTCAAAGGCCGGCATCTCAGCGCCTGCCTTCCAGCTCACCCAGACCGCTTAGTAATCACTTCGAAATCGTCGTCTCCCCAACGGCCAGCAAACTCCAAGCAGAGCTTCACCGTGGACTCCAGGCTTGCAAAGATGTTCTTACCACCGCTCCAGACTTGGCCGCCTATCTCGAGGAGGAAGACAGCCCCCTATCCTCGCTTGCGTCTTCCCCCTCGCTTGGTCCTGTCCCATCAGTCGAGGATTCCGCCCCCCAGCCACCAGCGTCTCCTCAACAACAGCAGCCAGCTGAGCCACCCTCAGTAGCAGTCATAAACTCCTCTCCGCCCGGGCTGCGGCTAGATGACGTACCCGACGCTTCGTATCTTTCAGCCGGCCCAGTAAGGCGATCACTCCGTCCTCGCACCCTCCTCCAGCTCAACCCTTACTCTCTTGAGTATGCCCGGTACCAGCAGGAATGTAGTCGAAGAGGTATCGTGCCTGTTCGACTAGCCAACTTTGCAGCGGAGCGTGCCAAGGCGAACAGCAAGGACACCCAACTCTCCGATCCTTTCCAAGAAAGTGATTTCACCTCCTCACCCACACGCTCCCCAGCATCCGCCATAGGCACAGGAGGTGATAGAACGGACGGATCTATACCTCTCGCTGGTAGCCCTCCAGATATATGGAGCACATTGGGCGACGATGATGAGCTTCCTGACCTCTCGGATATCTTATCGCATCATCCTGTGGGCAAGTTCAGATGGCAGCACACAGAAACACCGCACACAGTTAAGCCTGTGGTCTCAGACAAGGCGGACGATGAGCCAGTTTTCAAAGAATACAAATTGCCTTGGCAGATATCGACAAGTCGTCAAGACAAAGTATCAGCTCGTCAGCCCTCAGTCTTTGATCACCCCCTTTCTCCAGCTCCATCAGAAACTGTTGCATCAGATCAGCTTGTGGTCCACACTGGTGACGACTTGCCAGCCGTGCAGATAACACCAGCTCCACTGCCAACCCCTGCTGTTTCCTCCGACCGTGCACACTCCAAAAGGAAACTGGTCGTGCTTTCTGACTCTTCCCAGGAGGAGACATCTCCCGGTCACCCTGAATCTCAATCCTCCGAATCCGAAAATGATGACTCCCAGGGCCTTTTGCAGATCAGACGGAGGATTAGGGGAGTTCTCCCAGCCTCGTGGCTAAAGTTGGAGGCAAAGCAACGGCCGCAGAAAATAGCAACACAGCCACACACTGTCTCTGAGAACATTGTCCTGCCTGTGAAGGGGGTAGCAAAGCACATTTCTCCCAACAGACCGCGAGATACTCCTCGCTCCTCGGCCCACAAATCCATCATCTTCAGCTCGGATGCTGAAGATGATGCTACTTCAGAGAATGACCGTGAGAACGAGCGCCCTCGCCCCTCACCCAACCACCTCACCAACGAGGGCGCCTGGGAATCCGACGTCGAGATGGATGAATTGGCTATTGAAGATGAGATCGACCGAATGCTGCCGTCAGTGAGACGAACAATAAATCCTCGTAGACCGAAGACCCAACGGATTCTAGGGGATAGCTGGTCCAATCTTGCAGTCCCCAAGCCTCCACAAAAGCAGTCCAGCATAACGAAGCCAAGGGCTAGCACTCGAAGAGTGGCCACAAGACCGGCAATCAAACGCCGGAAAACAAAGCATCGGGCTCACCAGCTCACTGTTTTAGACGCTCCAGGATTCACTTTGAATGGTACGCGGCCTCCACCGCAATACTTACGAATCGCAGCGCGCAAACGCCCTTCACGCCGCGCCGCCCTGCCACAGAATGTTGCACACAAGTTTGTTCGGCTCCCAGATCTGAGAGAGGCTGTAGATGCTGCATCAACTCGACATGAAGGCCGCGTCAGACGACCATCTAGAACCTGTCTGCCTCGGCAACAACGCTCCAATATTGATCTGACCGAAGGCGTTGCTGACGATGAACGATACCAGCAAGACCATGCCGATACCGAAGGTGCCGAATCTCTTGACGATTTGAAGCAGTCTACCGCGGCAATTGTCAGTCGACTTCGTGCTGGAGCCTTGAGGAGAGTACACCCACAGACCCCTTTCAGAGGAACAAGGCCACCAGCTCATGGGCAGAATCTTCCTTCTCTCAGCGCACCCGATCTCAATCGTTCCTCTCGGGTTCGATCCGCAGTCCCGAATTGGCTGGAACACGTCCGTTCTAGTCAACAACCATCTTCATTGAATGCTACCAATGTAAAGCTAATTCGACCGCGCCGACCAGCTTCTAATACCAGTATCATTGCCACGACAGTGCAGCCCCATACACCCAGACCTGAGCACAAGGCTCAGCGAAGAAGAAAGCAAAAACCAGGTCTGCAGAATTCTGCAGTTGAAAATCCGACAGCAGAAATAGATTATCCTCCGTCACTGCCACCTGATATCTCTGACTTCGTTCTTGCTGGAGCTCCTGACAATGAACAAGACGAAGCACTCGTGGCTTGGGTATTGGATCATTTAAGTCTCGACTCCGCCATGGCATCCAACCCAGTTCTACCAACTATGAACACTGACGCTCCCCCTTTGGAGACAGACCTGGACAGCATGATTTCGAGGTTCTTCTCTCGAGCGCAGCTGCCAGAGACATTCTTGCAGTTTCAATCACTTACAGATCCTCAACACCCACATCGGTCATCGCTGAATCTAACAGGTGAGGCATATGACTCTCTAAGCACTATTTTCCACACCATCAACTCTCTGGAGCGAAAAAGGGTCGAGAACGCGTTTGCTGCCTTTATCACATCCACGTACACAGGGCCGTTGTCACAGCTTGCAGCAGCATTGCTCACCTTGTCCATAATTTGTCCTCTATCTGGAGCTAACTCTGGGCTTGACCAGTGCTCCAATAACTTGCACAAGGACGCCTTCGACGGTTGGCAAGTTCTTCAGCCTTCATTGAGTCGCTTCTTGGCTTTCTATATAACTTCCAACAGTCAAAGTCAAAGTCCTGGACTCAGGCTTGGGCTTCTGGCCGTTCAATTCTGCTATCTGGCCACCCGGCAGTGGCAATGGACAAGTTCGGACGCGGTTGTCAAGTTCTGGTTCAAACAATACGCACAAAACGATATGATCGAGCTCTTCGTTGTTCCAGACGTGGGCAGGGTCACTGAAAGATCTAAACGAGCTGTCCTTGGCCTGGAAACTGAGCATAGCGACACAGACTACGATATCTTCCTCAAATCGGTTGCAGCACTTCTTGTGACTCGAGCCCAATCAATGGCCTTGTATGGTGACGATGTGGGAAGAGCTGCTGGTCGAATCCAGTCTCTCGTTTTCAGCATTTCGCCCAACAACTCACGCAAGCTCTCGGACGATCAAAGTCTGCACTTGGAAGATCTGGTCTCCATGGCCAATATTTATGCCCTTTACGAGTACTTGAACGAGTTTGCACCTCCTGGTTGCCAACCTCGGTTTGCCCTTGTTGAGAAGCTTATTGACTTTCCAAATTGCCACTGGAGCGTCTCCCAGTTTGCCTTGCGCACTTGGTCTCGCTTCGCACACAACGCCATTACCCGTGGTGATATTTCCATGCTAAGCACTCTTGGCTCATGGATCAAAAGGATGACTGAGCAAATGGCCTTGAAGCTTTCTCCTGTTCCTAGTGACCATTACGAGCCCCGACCTTCTGGTGCAGAGTATGCTTTGCAGAGAAATGCCGCGCGAACTAGGCAGCAAATATCCGAGCTTCTCTCGACCTGGAAATCTGCGCTTGCGAGGTGTCCTACTGACGACGAATGCAAGGCGCTGCTCAATGGCGGAGCAATAGGGCCAATCGTGGACTTTTGCAAGGACAGGAGGCTCTGCACGGCCGACGTTGTCACAAACATATGTGAACTGGTCCATAAATACCTCGATCGAGCCGACACAGACCCAAGTAACCTAGTTCGAGCCACTCTTCACAAGCAATTTCGCCAGATCATGATTGCCACCCTTTCGCCTGACAATCAGGGATCGACAGAATGTCTCAAGCCCTTGACATCCTTGTGGTACCACTTTGCACGAATCACAGTGAGGAACAAGCAAAAAACTTGGGACGACTATCTCTCGCTGCCGTCGTCCTGGTCATTTGGCCTGCTTGCCGCTTCGGATTCAAGCCGCCAATGCAAGGTCCTCTTTCTCAAAATGATTCTTGAGCACGACATGATGTATTTTGAGCTCGACCATGAACCATTCTACTCTGCCTGGATTCAAGGCATAGTGCAGCCTCAGTGCAATCTGTTGTTTGAGCATGAACTTACCAAAACGATCATCCTGCATGAGACTGATGAAATGTCCTTTCAAGACTTGCGATCCATGTTACAAGGTGCCCAGGGCCAGCTACGGCTCGACATGGCGGACTTTATACAGAACCAGTTTGAGATCGTTAAGCATGTCATCCGCAGCATCTTCCTGCTTCAGTTCGATGACGAAGACAGTCAGGATTATCTCGGCAAGCCACTTAACATCGATCAGGGCAGACGGCTGCTTAGACTGATTACTGACACAATGAAAGCTTGTTGGCGTGCTCTGCCCGTTGCAAACCGAGGACCATACGCTGAGTTCGCTCGGTCTGTTGTCACGCAGCTCAGAATCTACAAGTACAAGGATTTTGATATCGATCCCTGGTTTATTGATCCGCTACAGCCAGAATTTCCCAAAGAGGTCCCATTTGCAAGCCAATTTCTTTTGCCCATCAATCAGCCTCGACCAGAGCTGGATGATCGGCTCATCAGGATCTTTACTGTTGGAAACCTGCAAGCAGCTGGCACAGGTCATGAATGCTCCTGGGCAGAAGATATTGTCCGCGCTCTGTCTGCAACTTCTGCTACTACTGCGGTCGATACCAAGGGCAGACTTGCACTAAACTCTGACCTTCAATTCGCCTTTATGCGTGAAGTTATGTCTGTATATGTATACAGCATGTTCCAAAGCCCTGGCCACGCCTTATTCGCAAGACCTGTTCTCACTGGGGTTCTAGCAATCGTCAGGAACTGGCATTTTCGACTTGACATCAACTTGGACAGCGTTCTGTGCCAAATACTTTTCACAGCAGTTGACTTGCTCGCGAGCGTTTTCGAAGCTCTAACAACAGTCCGGGCCAGACTGGCTAGCTTCATAGGCCACGGCGGCGACATTGGTGCTCTAATCAGTGTCCTCATCGACCTTTCCTCGGCCTGTGTTCGGCGGGCGACTATGCTGGAGGCCTTGGTGGAGAAGAGCCAGGAGAATATGGACGCTGTTGAAAAGGGCTTTGCTTGTGCCAATATGCTGTACGAGACGCTGTTGCCATTATCTCCTGGGCGGCATCACAGAGCCGGCATCACTACTGGTGGTGAGAATGCAAATGACACCGGCATATCAATTGAAATGGTGCGCCTTCATAAGACAACCCTGATGAGCAAAACACAGACTCTACTGGAGGAGAGTCTGCGCGGAAGGAATGGCCAATGCTGGCGAATAGATCATCCGCTGGCAAACTCTTGGGAAGCTTGGATGGTCAACTCGGACGAAGCTGCGGGTGATTTCAGCATTTCCTTGATGAATCTAAGGCATGCTTTGATGGAAGCTGATGTGCTACTGGTAGACGACGGGAATGATTGGGCCGAGGGACAGGTATTGCTTTGACCTGGTAGAAGATACGGAGCTGTACTACTTCCACCAATCATGATTGACTAATCACGTGTCGTTCTACTTCCAACTCCAGGCGAATAACGAACTTTGATTGGATGTGCATTAGGCTCGTGGCCCCAAACATACGCCGCTCTTATTGGATCAGAGGCCACGCCAAGCTTCTTAGTGGCAAAAATTAACTAGGCTTGACAAAATGGACAAGATGGAAACTGCATCTTTCTTGTTGTTGTCCGCAGTTTAAATCATGCCTCAGAACGAGTACATCGAGCGCTGGCAGAAGCAGCATGGCAAGCGTCTGGATCACGATGAGCGAGTGCGGAAACGACTTGCGCGAGAAGGCCACGCAGCGTCGGATGCGGCGCAGAACCTGCGTGGTCTGCGGGCCAAACTGCACCAGAAGAAACGACATGCGGAGAAGATCCAGATGAAGAAGCAGATAAAGGCTCAAGAAGAGCGAGACGTGAAGAGTGCAGATGCCTCTGGCCCAAGCAGCCAACCGCTGCCCAACTATCTGCTGGACCGTAGCCAGGCGAACAATGCCAAGGCACTGAGCAGTGCGATCAAGAACAAGCGAGCCGAGAAAGCAGCCAAATTCAGTGTGCCACTGCCAAAAGTCAAGGGCATCAGTGAAGAGGAGATGTTCAAGGTCGTCAAGACAGGAAAGAAGACTGCCAAGAAGAGTTGGAAACGAATGATCACTCAGCCGACCTTTGTTGGGCCCGACTTCACCAGGAGGCCGGTCAAGTACGAGAGATTTATCCGGCCCATGGGTCTGAGATACAAGAAAGCGAATGTCACCCACCCAGAGCTGGGAGTAACAGTACAGCTACCGATTCTGGGTGTCAAGAAGAATCCGCAGAATCCTCTTTACACTCAGCTGGGCGTGCTCAGCAAGGGCACAGTCATTGAGGTCAATGTCTCTGAGCTGGGCATTACAACAGCAGGCGGCAAAGTGGTCTGGGGCAAGTACGCCCAAGTGACCAATGACCCCAGCCGAGACGGATGCTTGAATGCTGTGCTGCTTGTATAAATCACCGCTCACATGACGAGATGAAAGTGAAACCAAAAAAAGAAAAAAAGATTTGGATTAGCGGTAGCTGCTATCGCCAGCTGTAGCATTATCATCGGAGTGCAAACGGCCGGCCCCTTAAAGACTCTCCTCAAGCGCCTCATGCTGCTCATATCCCATTGCCTTGACTGCCAACTTGACACTGTCCAGCAGCCTCTGCTTCAGACTCACCGGATCACCGTCGCGCTCGAACAAATTCGACAGCTTTGCAACTACGCCATACGTCGCCTTGAACTCAAGCGGCTTCAGCCTCCGCCATATCCGCAGAATGTCATTTGGTGGCAACGGAATATAGTTGGGGATGGACCATAGGAAGGCATATGTCTGTGTCTGCCGTGGAACGTGATGACTGCTGGGGTTGTGTGAAGAAGCGACCGAGAAGATGGTATCAGCGACGAAAAGCGTGGGAAGCTCGGTCACGGTGGAATGAAGGACTAAGCTACCAGGGAAGTGCCCCCCACAGATGAGAGCGGTGAGTCCAGGGATGGGAAGTGGATTAACGGGCTCACGGAGCAGAATGTTGTGAGCAGAGGGGTCATCGATTCGGTTGAGCCATTCCTGGTCGGCGGCGGCGGTGTAAACGGGGACTTTGAAGGTCGAAGACCAGTCCGCCCATGTCCTGCCCGATGCAATTAACTTTCTGTTTTATTTTGTTGTCTTTTCTCTGGCGTCAGGACAGCAGGACAAATACAAAAGAACATACGTATAGAAATGGGGATGACTGATGACAATGAACTCCAACCCGCCCAGGCTCTCGATTTGCTCCACTGTCTCCTCGTCCAGATAAGCGACCAGGTCCCATAGGACATTCCCTTGTGGTGTTTTGATCAGTCTGGCGCCCTGCCCTATCCCGAACTATACAGTAGTGAGCAAAGCAGCCTTTTAGGGGCGAAGTAGTAGGGGGGTGATGAGAGCGAGTGAGCGCACACACACACACACACACACACACACACACACACACACACACACACACAACACCCACCTTGGGCTCTGTCCAGATCTCGGTAACCCGACTGTCACGCTGAACCTGCTCAAACACGTTCCTGTACCGCCTACTCGCCCGCAGCTCCCCTGCACTGGTCCATGACTGGCCGGCCTCGGGCACCCACTGTCGGGGGTCATCGCAGACACGGCAGTTGGCAGGTGGTGGTGGTGGTTGGGTTGGCGGCAGCGACCTGCCTGTGGATGATTCATACTGTGTCCCACAGGTTGTACAGATCGGGAGTGAGGAAGCCGACGTATCGAGTGTGTAGTGGCGGCCCATCGTTGGAGGGAACTATTTTTTTTTTTGCATTGCCCAGGAGTAACTGTTTCATAAATCCAAAGCCTCTTTCCTTTACTCGAAAAAGGGGATCGGTCACATCACAGATACGACAGGTCTGATGACGAATAAACATGCACGAACTACAGGCAAGTCCAACCCAGGATTATGCTATTGTGCGGGGGAGGGGGCTCAAGTCCGGAGACAGATCTGTCAAAATCTCATTTTCCTCACACTGCACTGACTACATGATAGCTTCAAGGTAGCCTGCCTCAGGAAGGAGCGAAATAGAGATTTAATCGAGCCTTGAATACTCCTTCCCCACAGATCGAGGAAGCCAGCTCCGATAGTAGTAGCGTGGTAGGTTTGATCAATAACAAAATCATACTTGGGTCAACAGCAACAGTAAGTAACAGTAACAGTAACAGCAAACGCAAACGCAAACGCAAACCACATCGCTACCGTCGCCGTTGATTAAGGATGTCATTGGTAACAGATGAGATTCTTTTCCATCTGTGGAGTCGAGTCCAGCAAAAAGGGTCGCGTGAAAATGTGGCGGTCAACTTCTGGCTCCATCTGTATGCAAAATACCTGTTTGCAGAGAAGGAATGGCTTGTGGCCGTGGGAGATGCGCCATCCGAACTAGAGCCGTCGAAAAGAGGGGATCTCAAGGTGCAATATCTCGGAGACACAGGCATAGAGCTCTTGCATCACCATGAGCTCAAACGGAGAGAAGTCACAACGGCAGACCTGCAAGAAGTGGAATATCAGGCTTTTAGGGATTGTACGTCCTATCTAGCTGCGCACGACGATGTTCCAATGGTGTATGCAGTGACGAGCTTTGGGACTAGGGCAAGAATATGGACTTGTGGACAAGATTCCACCTACCTGGAACCGCTGTTTGGATCTCAAGAGCTTGCCGAACCCTCTCAATATATCGAGGCTCATTCCAGCGAGGCAGCCGAGTTGCGAAAGGCATACGATCATATGAAACGATTCCCACCAGTTGCACGTCGGGGTATTCCTCTTGGTCATAGATCTCCGGCACCATAAGGGGCTTTCGAGAAGGGGTAATATGTGTATTGAGAGTACCTCAATCAGACATGCGAATCAATCACGATCCGATCTCCAAGTCGGCCAGACCACCACCTGATCGTCCCGGTTTCCGGAATTGATTTCCAGCCGTCTGCTGTATCACTGGTGTCGCTTCTGAGGTTTAAATCTGGATCCACGACCTTCCACTGAACAAAGTGGAGCGATCCCTTAGTGATGTTATAATACCGAGTATTCTCCCTGGAGACATCTTCGCTTGAAATCAATCTGTCCCAGAAGAGCTGGCCAAGTGCATCCTGGCTCCCGTCATGATAAACAAGTAGAACGCCGGTGCAGAAATACAATTTCTCATCGTGACAGAATCTAAGGCTGCGCAGATTGTCGAGAGGAGCAGCTGACAGATACCACTCCAAAGACCTCGTGGGAGAATCTGGGAAGGCTGGCAGATCTGGAAGAGTCGGAGCTGAATTGTGCTTCGCTGAGGAGCATACAACTCCGAGTTCTGTGACACAATCATGTAGACGCTCAAGTGCGTTGCTGTAGATTCCGTCGACGAAGCCGTCCGTTCGACCGATGAGAGAATGAAAATTGAAGCCATCGGAGTTGGTCGGCGAATATGGGCCAAACGTACGAACTCGCGAACGGGTCGTCTGGACCTAAAGGAAATCAGTGTCAGGATATAGGGAGAACTGCCCAACGTACAATAATACTGCGGTCCTTTGCAGAGACAAACTTTGGAGTACGGATCCAAATTCCCTGGATCTTTTCATCTGCATTCACCGGAAAGCAAATACGTAGCACGTTTTTGTTAACTACATAGTCATCGCAAATCGTGCAAGGTAGATGGAGATTGGCCAGGTCATGGGCACAGATACCCATTATCTTATGAAGGCGGCAATGAACGGTCAGCACATATGCTTCTGCAACGAAAGGGACGAATCTGAAGCGAGAATGAGAGGCGCCGCCTGTGGAAGATGCTGAAAAAAAGTTTTTCTCATTAATGGTCGGAGGGTTCGCCGTGTCCCATAAAAGGCAGTCGTGGGGGTGAGAGACGAACTTGGGCCGTATATCTCGGAGGATAAGACCCTAGTCCCATGTCAGAAACTTGATAATATATACAATTGACAAACTCACGTCAGTGGTGCCCTCAAATACCACCTGTGAGAAGGAGTCGGTGATGGAGTACCATGGGCTACCGTCTGCAGGAATGGTCGACACTCCTGGCCCAAAGATGCGAAAGTTCCTGACACCTATCTCATCAAATGACACTGCAACTCGACATTCATCAGTCCGAGGCCTCCCCCTGAGTTTTCGGAGTATGTGTTGTCCGTCGGATCGATTGCTGATCATTGAAATGTAGGAATTACCACGAAAGCACAATGTCGTTTGATAAACAACACGGCAAGGATCGAGTGAGATCTTGGCTCTCGGTGGCTGTCGACGCAACGCGCTAATGAGAGAACGAAATTCTCTTATCGCTGAAAGGCACACCGGTCCCAGCAGTTTCACGATTTCCAAGACAATTTCCAATGGCATTCGGTCGACCAACTCTACCGAAAATACCTCCTGGAGAACTGATGAACATTCTTCGACGGAAGATCGATCATGGTAGTGGGACTCTGCAGATTGCATTTCTTTCCATCTGGGCCGGGTGAGAGTTCCGTAGAGGAGCAGGTCACGATGATTGAGTGGGCCATCATCTTGGAAGCTCCAAGCAAGGATGCTTAAGCAAGAGAAATGGCACCAGATTCGTGTCTGTGGTGAGTGTAGACATGGGAGACAAACCGGAGGGCATCTGATCACTTCAATCTTGCGGCTGCTACGATCAACTGCTCAGGAGACATTAGTGACAAATGGCTGCGAGAAAATTCCCACACTACTCACGTAATTGGGCTTCATCCGGTGAGGCTATTCTCTCGTGGCAGAGAATGCAGATTGTGTCAGAGAAATGGACAACATTTATTAAGTCAGAGGACATTTGACTGAATCATGAAATGGGGAAGTCGTTCACACTACGATCTGTTCCTCAGTGCCAAGAAGTCCCATGATGTCAGCCAAGCCACGTAACACTAGAAGGTAACACCCGTCGCCTTGCACTCGCACTTGCACTTTTTCCTTCCTGCCTCATGTCTCTCAGCAATGTGACTTGGAGAAGTCTGGTCCCATTTCCCATCTTCTTTTCAGGGAAGGAGCGGGGAGTCTACCCTATCAGCCAGGACGATAAGTCGGTGACGGCGAATCAGAAAGCTTGAGGCAAAACACCATGGACATACAACAGCGCGTTTGGCAAGTCCTCACAGCACTTCCACTTCTCCCTAGTCCTATCACATAGCCTACAGCTAGACTTGTGGAGGAGCTGCAAGTGGATACGACAGCGCTTTTGCTTTTGTCTTGTGAAATTCATCAGCCTGGCCTTCGACCATCCTCAGCGGGCAAAGATGAGTACTTGTGGATACCCTGTATCCCAGTGGCTACGGAATGATGTCGTCCAGTATATGCCTCGGGGACCTGATCCTGGCAGATATAAGTATCCTGTATTAGCTGTTGTAGCAACTCCTGACTATTGCTACTACTTCCTGCAGTAGTAGTAGCATCACCACTAGCACTTGAACAACAACGCCATCGCCAACAAGACCAACAAAATCTCGAACAGGATGGGCTGCTGCGGGTCCAAGGTATGTATACCTGGGGAAGACATTGCCCCTGCCGCCACTGACATTACCATAGGAGCTTGAGCCTCCCATCAACATACAACCAATATCCCGGTCTACCCTGTCCGCCCGGTATGCTAGGCAAGCGGCCGAACGAAGGCTGATGCTATCTGACTCATCCTCCTCATCTGTGCTGAGATCTGCTGGAGGAAGGTCTCCTGCTGTTGCAAGGCGTTCACGCAATACGAGAGCAGCAGGTCCAACAACAAGTTGCCCAGGGGTGAGGTACATATGCGGCGCCTCTTCAGACGTGGACATTGCACTACTCAGGCTTCAGAATATCCCTGTCAGAGACATGCCACTGGGGAGCATAGAGGAGCGGATGGCATCATCTCGATGATCATGATTCGCTCGTGATTATATACTTCTGTATGAGGGGTGACTTGGGATGAATGGGCAAATTCTGTGGTCAATGCTGACAGCAACTCCTGACAATATGAGTTCTTTGAATTTCGTTTATCAAATGGAGAAGGAGGAATAGACAAGATTGAAAAGATGAGATTGCAGCTATAGATAATCCAGACAAGATCCTGATACTCCAGAGATGAGTGCTGGTGAGACAACTTATTGCCGGTATCATGGCAAGGTACTCGATTCTCGGCGAGAAAGGAGACACTGGTTCTGATTTCTTAGACTTGGAGCTTTGTCTTGTACAGTTGGGCTCGCCCCCTGTTGAGTGTGGCGAACAGGTTCGATTGGATGAAATCCCTCTTGTGTGCTGCATCCAATATATTGGCATTTTCGGGCGATAAGTCGGATGTGTCGAGCAGGAAACAACAGTCAATGAAGTCTCTCCGAGCCTGGCGGGCAGAGAAAGTCGACAGCTTGCTGCGAAGGAGGGTGAAGCTGTCAAGACTAGCAAGCTCAACAGACAGGCTACCGACGCGGACGGTAAGCTTCTGAATGCAGTCCTCGATACGTCTAGGGACACTGTTCCCACCTGGACGAAGATCAATAGAGGGATACAAAGCATTTTGGTGACATACCGGCAAGCATGATGTCGACTTGGATTTCCGCATTCTCATTGATGAAGTTGTCACCATAGTCAGGACCAGTATAGACGAAGAGTCTGATCATATCCGATAGAAGCTTTGTGTCTGGCAAGATTATGCTGTCTGAGATATTAGCTTCTCTCGAAATTGAAATGGTAGCTTTTGTGGAAGAAACTCTTACCGTGAGTCATCAAGGATCCTCCACAAGTCTCTCATCTTTGCATTTGTCCCAACGTCCACATCTTTAGTCTCGCGTGCAGCTCCGCGGGCACAGATAGCAGTCCCACCAAGCAAGGCATAAGCAAAGCCTGCGTTCCGGATTAGCTTAGAGATATGGATGGCAGCTGCATAGACGTTGTTCATTGGTGGACTCCCATGGTTCTCCTCGTGCTCGTCTGGATCAAAATCGATGAATGAGTAAATCTTAGCCCGCTGGAAGCCAAGACTAGCGGGCGATTTGTTGGAAGGATACTGGGACATCTTGAGCGAGCTTGTTCATGCCTTGAGAGCTGATTTTGACGCATCACCTAGATCACAGTAGATATATGTATTTCAAGGTGCAGAAGATCTGGGCTGTGCAAGAATAGTTCCTGTCTGAGGGGCGCCTAGCGATACCAACCTAGGGGAGACGACCTGACCAGCTATTCTGAGAGTTTCACCATCCTCCTCGAAAGCATTATGGACGTGCTGGAACCTGGAAGAGACCACTAGCACGTGCCACACCTGGCAGTTCTTGAGGAAACATGGGCATGGTAATCGATCCGAATGGAGAACGACGGCCTGTAATAAGGAGGGGTGCATTGGAGGTCTGAGGCGCCGGCGCCAATAACGTAACTTACAGTAATCACTTGGAGCCAGCAATTTCCAATATTACCATGATATCTAAAACGCAGCCTGGCGCCAGGCGCTAAAGTGAGGACATGATTGGAGAGTCACTTGGCGCAGGTTGGCGCGTTGCTATATTCGCACTAGCTCATTTCGCCCTCATCTTCCTTCGAGTTATGACGGTCAGGATCCACGGCCTGATTCTCAGATGACAAAGCCTCGCACTTCATGACTCCGACATCCTGTTGAAATCGCCCGATTCCATCCAGGTTCCCAAGATGACTTCGGCTTCTCTGGCCAATCCGCCCCGGCAGCCATGTATTCCGATGAGTGAGTCCGACATTCCCAAGCCAGCCTACCGCCAGCCAGCGGAACTGACCCACCACCGCGAAAAAAACGGCCATATCGACCAGGAAATTCTCAACGTGCACATCTTTGGTCATCCAACTGATCCTTCGCCCCGGAATAATGGTGTGAGAGAGGTGGGAACATTGATAAAGATGTTGGAAGATGCTGAAATTCCATGCTGTATTGCCGCCGAAGCAGCTCTGCTGTACTACGGGACAACGAGAGTTATGAGGGTAATTCTCATTCAAAGTGGTCATAGATGCATGCTGACCTGATCCCGCAGGACTGGTTTATCTGTGTGCCTACAAATCTGTTCGAAAAGGCCGTCGATCTTGTGCGAGCCAATCAATCATTCGAGCCCTTCGCTGTAGCCGATGTGGATTTCAGCGTGCAATTACAGACTGTCTTCCCGCGATTTAGATTTCTCGGCTTGAATCTCTTCTTCAGGATAGTGCCAGGCAAGCTTTACTTACTCGATGTAAGACCTGAGAACATCGAGCGCAGCTATACAGGCCTTCCATACCCGAGACTTGCTCATCTTGCTCAAGGGCTACTTGATACGTTCAATGGCGTTGACTTGGAGGATCTAGTTGATGGCATGAACCTATCTATGGAGTGGGGGGACGACAATCTTGACTTGGAAGGCCCAGTTTCTGCTGAATGGGCGATTTGGAAGGCAAACACGATAGCCGGCGGCAAGGCACTGCCTGATGACATTCCTATGTACGCCGAAAACCCTCCAAGTCGACGAGATGTTTGGTCAGATCTCCTGGACCCGGACAAAAAGAGGCGCAGAATGGGCTTCAAGTATCCACCAGAAATCTATGAGACACGCTTTCGCCTCAAAGGATCGCGAGACCCGAGGTCATACAAGCGAGCCTGGATATGATGATAGCACTTGGATATTGGAGGTGTACATGACCAACGAGGTCAAGTCACATATTGGGTCGTCATTGAGCGTCATACTATGGCCGGCCTAGACTTGCACCGGGGAAGGAGGATCCAGAACTGAGCAAGACCCGATATTAAGGATATCTATCGACTAACAGATCTGCGACACACAGAAGAGCTTTGCCTCCCTGAGTATGCCGTATCACTAGTAGTCTGCTCAATGAAGTATTCCTCACTTCCCTTCTTCCAGCTTCCTCTTCCTCTTCTCTACACTTGCCTGGAGATCAATCAGGCCGTTTGCCTCAAAATTCCACCACTGTTTGGCGTTGAGCAGGACATACAAGACCTTGATCACCGGCACAGGAACCCCATTCCTGTCCGCCGTCCTAGTGACTTCCCCCAGGATAGTCTCCACCTCCATCGGCCTGCCCTTCCTCGCATCCTGAAGCATGCTGGGCACGCAAAACACCTCGAGCTCGTCGGCCTCGACCACCCCTTCAATCAGGCCCGGGTCCAACGTCACGCCCACACTCGCCGCCACGGCAATCACCTCCTTCATCGCCGGCCGCACCAACGACACAACAGGGTCAACGTCCGCATAACCCTCGCTCAGCCCAACGAGCCGCAGCCGGCCCGTGTCGCAGTTTGTCAGGGCAGCGATCGGATTCCAGACACAGTTGTAGAGCAGTTTCCGCCAACGCTCATGCTGCAGGTCCGGGTCGTACGAGCACTTTGCTTTGCCCGCCGCATTGTACAGCCGGACAAACTCCCTGGCTGCCTGGATCTGCACATCAACATCAACATCGACATCGCCATCGTCCGCGCCCGCGCCCGCGCCGTTGGCCAGATGGGGGTTCTCGAACGGGGCGATGCCCAGCAGGTCCGGCTCGTTCTGCAGGATGACACCGGGCCGCAGCTCGTTGGCGCCCATGCGGCTGATCCCGCTCAGCACGACGTTGCGTGGGAACGCCGCCACCACCGGCTTCTCGATGTTGATCCCGTTCTGGATCAGCACGATCACGCTGTGGCCTGGCGTCACCGCCGGCCGGATCAGATCCACTAGCGGCAGCGTCGGCGGCGGTACATCCGGCGTGTTCTTGGTCGTGCAGATCACATAGTCATATTCTTCTTTTTCTTTTTTTTCTCCATCCTGCTTGTTCGCCGCCGCCGCCGCCGCCGCCGCCGCCGCCGCCACGTCCGGCACCCTGTTCAACACCTGGCTCGGACGCCACGACTTGAACTTGCCATAGTCAGCCGCGTCAATCTGGAACCCGTTCTCCTTGACGGCATTGTAGTTGGACCGCAGCACTGCTGTCACCGCGCACTCGCCCGACAGCTCCAGGTTCAGGGCTGTGATGGTCCCAATGCCTCCAGAGCCTATCAACAGCACTCGCTTCTTTTCAGCCATGAAAACTTAAACCTTCTGAACCTGGAGAATTCTAAACTATTCTATTGACATGGAATTGATGGACAGAGCGCCGTTCACTTGTGTTGTCGAGAATTTTTCAACGCTACATTCATGCATCTCTTGAAAACAATTCTCCTACCACTTCCAAAAGCTAGCAAGAAGATGGATCCAGTCGTTGGGCTGCGTAAGAGATATAATGATCATCTGCACTTGCATCCATGGTCATCAATGCGTAGAGCTTTTCTGATCCCGCTACGCAAGGGATATCGTCTAGCTCAGCACACAGTCAGGGCTACATCAGGGCTGCGTCAGACTGCATCAGACTGCATCAGGGCTGCATAAGGGCTACTATGGCCACCACTCCATCCTCCTGTAGCTGTCGATCATTTCCTGGATATTCTCAACCGTGAGACCTTCGCCCCGCTTGTACTCGAAGCCGACGACCCTCTCGAACAATGTTCCATCCAGACTCAAGTCGGTATCTTTGAGCAGCTCCTTCTCGAGGAATGGGCTCAGCGGGCCTGGCCGTGTGATGCCCTTTTCTTCGAGCAGATCTGCCCATGGCTGTAAAATATCCTCATTCACATCGTCAACAACATTCTCCAGATTCAATTTAGCAAATTGTGAGATTAGCGACCCCTGGAAGCCGGTCTTGATGTCAAAGACCTTGGCCACAATGTCGGCGAGTATGCCCTGGCAAGTTTCGCCGTGGTCAACAATATTGAATATAGGAACATTTCCTGGGGGTGGCTCGTCACCCTTGGAGCCCAGGGTTGACCTTCGCGTACTTTGGGATGATGAGGCTCCATCTGGCACAGTCGAGTGGACCTCACGCCATTTGGCGGCCTCCCACAACGCCCTCACTGTGTCATCAATGTGCACGGTGTTGATGCGCAGATCTTCCGTCCAGAGCCATTTCAGCTCTTTGCCCTGCTCCTGGTATACGCGGGCCAGACAGAGGGCCTTGGCAATGAAGCCAGCATCATACGGACCATAGACATGGGGCAGCCGCAGAATGACCAGGTTCAGTCCAGGGATGCGTGCCAGTTCTGATTCGGCCTCTAGTTTTGCCTTGGCCTGCTTCAGCCACGGCTTCAGCTTGTCAGTCTCAACTCGGGCTTTCCTGTCCGGTGAGTAGACCATGCCAGTGCTAACTTCCACAAACGCCTTGACGCCTCTTTGAGCAGCCTCCTTGCCTAGGGTGACGCTGAGCTGGACGATCTGTAGTTTGTACTCTTCAATAGTCCTTGACAGTGCGGTCTGGCCCCCAAGGTTGAACACATAGTCCCACTTCTTGTCTGGTCCGCCAGGGTGCTTGAAAATGGCAGCCATCGACGACTCGCGCGAGGCATCTGCCTGCAGGAATAAGCTGGGCGAACATGCCTCTGAGAACTCGGGTGCTAGTCGTGCCAGCTGGGGAAGAACTTTGTCGACGAGGCGCACTGTCGACGCCAACTGGTGGTCGTGCAGATACTTGGCCAGGAAGCGGCCGATGTAACCTAGGGCGCAGCAATCAGGACAGGCAATCTTTTTGGGGGGAGCGGAACCTCAGCATCTGCGACTTACCAAGACCGCCGACAATGAGAACGGAGGGCTTGTCTGAGGCCTCACCGTCGGTGGCCATGATGCAATACGCTCACAATCAGACCCAGTCAGGAAGACCATGCAGTGGGAACACCCGCGAGGTTCTAAGTATTGCTCCTGGCCGGCCTCAGGCTGAGGTATAAGAATCAGCCAAAGGTGGGGTGGCAAAGGCGGCGAGAGGCCGGACGAGACTGTGGGGAAGAGGACGAGAAAGCAAGATTATGAGCGAGTCGATAGGATGGTCGAACGAACGAGGACGGGGAGTCCAAGTCTACTGCCAGACTCGACGTGCGTTTGTGTTCCTGCACCAAGGCTAGTTAGCTGCGAGCATCTATCCGACAGAGGGGAGGCTCGGCCCGGGAGACCGTGGGAGACTAATTAACTTGGTTTGCTGTAAAAAGGGCTTCAGGAGGGGATGGTGGGGATGGTTAAAGTGAACTTACCACGCGGTTGGATGTGTTATTAGCGCAACCCCGTGGGTGGGAGGAGATTGAACACATGTTGTTTTTGCTGGTGCAGGAAGAGATTAATCAGGACTTTGCACCAGATCATCCAGGCACACGCGGCCCCCCTAGGTTAGCTCCCAAAACCATCCACAGACAGTCGATCAGCAAGCATGGGGAAGGATTTTCATCAATTGCCGCACAATAGTAGTATGCAAGGCGGCGAGGAAGGAATTGGGCTAAAACGCCCGTGACGGGCTGCGACGTGGGATGGAAAAGCCCCGGGAAGGGTTGTTTCGACCGTTAGGGTCTGCAGGGGTCTTATGCAGGGCCCTCACAGTGCTTCGCTTGCTGGCTCTTGTGTAACTCAGCCAGCTCATCATCAGGACAGCGGTGTGCTCGCCACAGTCCTGAGAAAGGGTGGAAATAATTTTTTGATCAAATCTCACAGGGCGTGCCATATTTAGCAACCTCATCTCGATTTCAGCCGCTCTTTCGCTTAATAGTCTGGTCACCATCGTACCTGCCTTATCACACGTGTAAATTCCTCCAAATGAGAAAAAAAAGTTTCGTCATTTCGGCAGTTACGATCACGCAAATTCACGTGATGGCCGATTGGGCTCTCCACCTCGCCACCCCCAATTCGTTATCTGACCTCTCAGATCTGAAATACTACCATGTTACCATGTCACCACCACGAAGCCTCTTCTTGCCACTCCGCAATGTAATAATCTAATTAGTGCTAATCCCCCAGATGGCGGTCAAGTCGGCGATTCTCTAGGATGGCGGCGCCCTCAACCTACACCTTGCTCACCCTTCCTTACGAAATTCGGCAGAGGATATATGAGCTCACATTCGCTTCAACCCCTACGGCTTTGAAAATCTTCGAAGTTGGCAATTTTAATTTCTTTTACTGGTGGAGGAGGCGGGAGCCTGAATACCGATGGAGATTCACTGCGCCCACCCCGTACAGCCTCTTGGATACATGCCAGCAGATCCGTGACGAGGCGCTGCCGGTACTGCGAACCCGCTTGATGGTCCTGTGTGAGATCACACGCGATGCAGCGCAGTCTAACAACGCCGTCATCCCGATCCGCGACAGTCTGAAAAACTGCATCCGCTATCTTCACCTGGTAGTTCATTCCGAGTTCACGTTCTGGCCTCGCAACGAAATGTCACAGCTCCTCGGCGTCCTCGTCGAGGCTACCTACAAGCCTGTTGTCATTCTTCAGAGCCCTGGTGGCGGGGTTCCCGACGTCACGCCTACGGCCATCATCAAGGCCGTCAAGTCATGGCATCTGGATCTGCTGGATGAGCCGGAGATACCGGATAGCCCCGGCTCATGGGGCATGCTGCAAGCCATGCTCCATCCTGATCGTCCCTTCACGCTTGAGTGGAAAGGCGGCATCGTTGTTCATTATCCCATCCTCTTCACCAGCGTCGAAGTGTCTGACATACATTTTGATTGGGACACTCAGCTACTTGTGGGCGGCGAGGCCGACGAGTGGAACTTGCGAGAGATGCTCTTTGAATGACAAGTTAGGAAGCAAGGAAGTATCAAGCACGGAATTGAAAATAGTGGCAGCTGCTCGCATGCAACTTCTAAAAGTTGGCTCAGAGGAGTCCCGGCCCCAGCACTCGCACCAGCTTGCCGCATGACCTGCCCGCTGGCTATATATGATTTGCAGCGCAGACTTCGTCGGTTAATGCCCGTGAGAGGCTGGAGCTGGGTGGGCAGGCGATCTCGACTGGTGAAGAAAAGACTCTTTTCCTCACCACGAATTTTACCGCTCTGGGCGGCCAGGCACAGAACCAAACCCCCTCCATCACCAAATCCTCTCACGAGAATACCAGCAGTATTGCTGTCTTTGAGATGGCAAGCCATCCACTCACTCTCGACAACTTCAGCGATCCTTCAGTGATTCCGGATGGGATCACATATAGATTCCAACCTGCCAGCCTGATATCTAGGCTTGAATTACCGAGGTCATAGTCCCGAGAGCGCTCCCAGTGATGTACAGTCGGTATTAATGGAGGCAAGAAGCACATATAACGATATCCTTAATACTATAAAAGAGTGTGGCAGCCCCTGACCTGGGGAAGCGGGCCCAAGACCTTAGATCCCATACAAGACTCAACTTGCAACCAAGGTCTGGAAACCTCCAAGGCGACGGAAACCCCCATTACGACACACATCCTTCTGAAGCGAGGCAATCCTTTTCTGATCACCCTCTGGGTCCTTTGATTCAGCATCAAGGACCCACTCCAAGAATTCATTGGTGTAGTTTGGCTGGAAGCTTGAATCCAAAACACCGAGCCTCTTGCCGTACTTCGTGACCTTTGTCCAGTCACGCTGAACGTTCTTGAGGTCACGAGAGAAGTATGCAAAGCTTCTCTCAAAAATCTTTCGGTTCAATTCAGTGCCCATGACTGGTTTGAAGTCAACATACTCCTCCCAGGCCTTCTCGGGTTCAGCCAGAACAAAGTCGGTAGCCTTCTTCACGGCACGGAGAAACGCCCTGACCTTGTCTGGGTTCTCCTGAATGAACTTCTCGTTACCAATGTAGAGGATGGTGCAGAAGCAGCAGCAGCCGAGTTCAGCGAGTTCGTCAATACGAAGCATTTGCACCTCAGTCTTGGGTCGACCCTGTTTGGAAAGCCATTCTTCAAGCTCAACCATCTGAACATTCTCTAGGCCAATTCCAGCGTCAATTTCGCCCTTAATGATCGCCTTAGACACATTCATGCCACACCGCACAGCTGTGTAGTCAGATGGGGACATTCCGTAGTGCGACGTGAGCTCATCGATTTGAATTTTGCCAAACTCGCCCACATAACCGATTCGCTTCCCTTTCAGCGTGGTGAAGTCCGAGGTAATGCCAGAGTCCTTGAGGTAAACCACACCGGTGAAAGGCTCATCCAGCAGGCTGCCGATCGAGAGAACCGGGAAGTTGCGGGCTTTTGCCTTGAGGGGTATCAGCACAGTTCAGCCAACACAGCAATTAGCTGAGAAACGAACAGCAAGGGTGTGAATCATCGCTTTGAATCCAAGGTCAACTTTTCCGGTCCCAATGATCTCAGTTACATCCTGAGACCAATCAGCTCAGGCCGTATGATTGTAATAAAACTCTCACGCTTGGGTCATTTGGCTCGAGGAGGGCGACGCTGATGCCTTCATTCTTGAAGAAGCCTTTGGCCTGTGCCAGATAGAGCGGAGCATGGTACGGCGTAGCGTGCCTCCAGGGGTAGTTAGTAATCCACATGGATGAGCATGGAGGTCAATAGCAATACCAGTTGGTGAGAAATGTGATCTTGTCAGTCGACATTATCGCAGTGGTTTCCTGCCAGAGTCAGCCACCAACAGCGCTGACAGAGCACAGGAATCAGAAAGCATGTCCTTTCGCTGGTATTATCCAGATCAAGTTCTCCGGTATTTCTCAGATCGTCCCTGCACCGTGTACATTGATCACCCAGACTGGGGATCGGAGCACAGAGTACAGGTCGAACACCCGGCATGCATTTCTGCTGTAAAATACCTTGACCATAAGATATCCCGCTCGAGACGCTCCATGATTCGTCTTGCCTGTACGGCTCGTACCTTGGCGTGTTTTGATAAAGGGGTTAACGGCTTAGACGAGGTCGGACTGTTGAACGGGCTCAACGACAATCTGGAACAAAGGAAGAACAGAGGGAAAGAAAGGTTGCGAGAGTTATTAGCGAGGGGGGATTGAGGGGCACCTTCCCAACATATCTTGCAAGGGTCCAAATATCAGTTGGCAGGCGTGACTGAGTTTGGTGCCCCGCAGGTGACGAAAGAGGGGAGGGCGTCAGCAGTCGGGAAGGATAGAGGCCAAAGGAGAGCGATTGGGTGGGCAACATCTAGCATACTTTTCAAACGAGGCTCATCCATACACGACCAGGCCATCGATCACATGTAGAGACTGGCAGTAAAGACGACGTCACGGCGGATCATCTCCCTAGCCTTCTCCATCTTTGCATACAACCCCGGGTCGCCAACCAGTCGAGCGGCCCCCATGACCTCCCGACACGTCTCATCGAGCCTCGTCACAACTCTCACTATGGTGCCCTCCATGACATCTGTCAGGCCCATGATGTTCTTGAAACTCTCTCCGCGTGCCCACTCGTACACCACTTCGACGAGTCCGAATCGTGGGCGGCCGTCTTCGTTGCTTCCGCCTTCATCGGCGCCCAAGATGACCTGGTGAAGGATTTCCAGGCTCTTCACCTTCTCGTGGATGACGGAGATCTGCTCAACTCCCTTTTTGAGGCGTTCGTTCATGCTGGGCTCGTTGTCGGTCTTCTCCTGAAAGACAAAGCAGGACAACAATGCAACAATCTCCTCGGGCTCATACTCGCTCAGGACATTCTCCAGTATCAGCTCGGTCAGGACAAGCTCGTTGGCAGAATGAACTTCACAGGCCACTTTACCCTTGAGCTGGACGCGTAGGTCGGGATCGATGAAGCCAAGGTCCTTGAGCACCTCTACTCGCTGGTTATAATCAGGCAGCAGGCTGAGGTTCTGATCAGACATGAGGTTTCGCAGAGCTTTAATCTGCGTCTTGATGATGAATTCGTCGTGCTGCAATGTGAAATGCTTAAGGAAATCCGGGCAAGCCTGGCATTTTGCCTGTTGAATCGTCTGGGCTGCTGCCTCACGCTTGGCCAGAATTTCTCTCACTGCCAATTCATGTAACTTGGTCCATTGCTGCTCATCATACGCCGAGTCAGTCCATCCAGAGTACTTGTTCACAAAGTCTTTCTCAGCCCATGCTTGTTGAACTTTGGGGATTTTGATGTACCAGTGAGGACCGGGGATTTTGATGACGGTACAAGTGACGCATTCCACGTCGTCTAGGAGGACTTGGATGACCTCCCGTTTGACTTGCTCCGCTGACTTGGGCAACGGCGTGAACAGGTGACGGAAATTTGGCAGATAGGGAAGCATATCTGAGGCATGCCTTCGAGCATCGACATCAGACAAACCCAGCACTTTGAGATGTGGCGCACCAGAACCAGTCTTGAGTCCATCCTCAAGCAACACACCAACAGTGCGTACGCCATTCTTTTTGAATACGATCATCCGCCTTGCTGTCCAAAGACGCTTTCCGACGGGAGAGTTGAGAATGTTGATATGCAAATCTTTTGTAAGTTCCTGATACTGAACGGCAGCCGCATGGCATGATTCGAGATCGATGTCACAAATTGGACACGGCTCACGTTTGATTTTGTCCAGGTTTGCCTGGGAAATCGTAATCTCCTTCTCATGACGTGGAAGAAGGGCCTGTGTTGCATTCTCGCTGAAGCTTCGTTTGATCATCTCCTCAATCTTCAGGGCTTCGACTCGCATAAGATTCAGGATCATGTTGTAGTGCAGTCTGAACTGAGACCGTAGTTTCGTGGGCTGCCCAAGCATCATGGCACGAAGCTCTGCCGCTGGCGGTGCTTCAGTCTTGCCCGAAGTCACAATGATGACTGTTCCGACAGTGTCCTTTCCTCGTCGACCTGCTCGACCGGCCATCTGCGTATACTCGCCCGGCAGTAGATTGCGAAATTCTCGGCCATCGTGCTTTCGATAACCGGAGAAGACGACTGTGCGAGTAGGCAAATTCAGCCCCATGGCGAACGTCTCAGTGGCAAAGAGAACCTTCACTTTTCCATCGGCAAATAAAAGCTCGACCATCTCCTTGACAATGGGCAGAAGGCCGCCATGGTGCACCGCAATTCCTCTGCTGAGCATATCACGCAGTCTCAGGATTTGGGGGAGCTGTCGGTCTTCTGGTTTGAGTCTGGCAATTGAGTTTTCAATCGTCATGTGTACCACGCTCTTCTCGACGGCGGTGCAGAAATCCTGATTGTTGAGCGACTCTGCATTTTCCTCGCACCGCTTTTTCGAGAAGACAAATATGCAGCAGGGCAGCAAATTTTCCTTCTTCAGGTAGCCGGTCAAATGTACCCAGAGGTTCCTGTCTTGAGCAGCACTGGTCCTTCCTCCCCCTCGGCCAGTTCGAGCAATATTACCACGACCAGTGGGTGCAGAGCCTCCTCTAGGACCTCGTTGTGGCCCAGCTCGACCTCGGTTGCCACCCTGCTGTTGTGGAGTCCCTCTCGCGCCTCGTTGGGATGGATTTCCACGGGCAGACCCATTCGCTTGATTCTCGATGGCTTTCTGCTCCTTGATCTTGTCTAGCCCAGAGATTATATCATTGGCTTGCTTCCACCCCCGCTCGATGAAACGCCGCTCCGAGTCGACAATCTTGTGCATTTCCTTTCCTGACCAGAGATAGTGTTCAAGGGGAACAGGCCGCTTTGCCGTTGATATGACATAGATGTTCTTCTTCTTTGTTCGGCCGACCCAAGAAGCAAACTCGTAGGTATTGGGAACGGTAGCTGACAGCAGGATGATGTTAACATGCTCTGGCAGCATGATGATGACCTCTTCCCAAACCACACCTCGCTCAAGATCATTGACATAGTGTACTTCGTCAAAGATAACAAACTCAACATCTCGGATGAGGTCAGCTCCCCGGTACAGCATACTCCTTAGGATTTCAGTTGTCATGATTAAACAATTCGCCTCGGGATTGATCTGAACATCACCGGTCAGAATACCAACGTCTGGTTTGCCCTGGAATTCCTGCCGGAAATCACGGAATTTTTGGTTGCTGAGAGCCTTGATGGGTGAAGTGTAGATGGCCTTTGTCATGTGCTGGTGCGCAAGCGCGATTGCATACTCGGCGATTACAGTCTTCCCTGCTGAGGTGTGCGCTGCCACGAAAACCGAGTCTCCATTCTCAAGATGGTAGATGGCCTCTTTCTGGAAAGTGTCGGGCTCAAAGGGCCAAGTCTTTGCCATCTTGGGCACCAGCTCATGGAAATTGGTCATTTCCTTGTTGACATCAACGACATGAGCCCACTCTTGGCCGCCTGCTCTCGATGTAGGTGCAAAGAGCTGGCCATGTGGCTGAAGAGACGGGAACTCCACAGGCAGCAGATCGTCCAGGTCTTCGTCCGCGTCTTCGTTGTCATCGGACTGACTATCGTTTGCAGGCTTGTCGTCCACAGGAGCCAGTCCCTCCCTGGTGGTTGGCAGTTCCTCTTCATCCTCTTCAAGCGTGTTTTCCACCTCTTTGGCCTCTGTCTCATCTTCAGCTGACTTTTTGCCGGCAAGTATCATGCCTCTCTCGAATCCAGGAGGAATCTCCAGCAGAGCGCCGTCCTGGCCAAAGTGGATGATGCGATTGAGGCCGTTCTCCTTTTTGACACCTTCTGCTTGTTCCTGCAGCTGGATTTCATCCTCGTACGCTTGGATGGCATCAACACCGTCAAGTCCACCTGGTGCAAAGGGAAAGAAGCCGGCAACACCACGCACAAAGTCAGCTCGACCAGCAGGCCGGCGAAGAATCGAGGTCGAGTTCTTGGCAGTGGCACTTGACGCAGGCACTGTGACCTCTTTGTACCCAGTCACTCGGCCCTCGAGCCCTTCACGAGTGAATCGTGTGACTGTGCGGCTCTGTGTCGGTGCTATCTGACAAAGCTCGGTGATGGCCAACTGCTCATCCCATCGTTGTTGCAAGCGATTCAGCCATTCAGTGCTGAAAGAAGTAGGTGGGGAAAGGAGTTCTTTCTCCAGAGATCTCTTCCGTGACTGGGGAGAGGCTGGCCGGTTGACTGGCATTTTGCTGATGGACAGAGGAGAGAAGATGATAGTTCTGTGATATTTAACGTCAACATTGATACAAAGGCGGGAATTAGTGGGCGGGGAGTCTCCACTTCTATACGCGATCGCGCCAAGCTTTTATACCATGTATAATTAGTTCAATCACCAGAATACCAATACCAATCTTTCTATATCCTGTCTATGCTGTACCAGTATCGCTTGATGCTTCCAATTCCTCATGAATCCTTTCGACAAATAATTTGATTTATTGATATATTCAATATTGATTCAGAGTGATGACGGTGGATTTCACGCCGTTTGCATTACCATCCCTGCGCAAGGTCCTTCAGTCTTCTGTCAAAAACACGATTGGAGAAGCCGAATGCTTCTGGGACGTCAAGTTCTATCCCTATGACACGGCAGAGAATGCAGCACCGGTATTTGCCGTCAGCAACAAGAATACAATCTTTGTTGCCAGGATCACCAATACGGAGACCGGCGACATTGAGATCCTCCGGACCTTCACCGTAGATTCTGGAGACGAGGAGAAGTACCTTGCAGACCCGGACGCCGACCTGTTCGTCACATGTGGATGGGCGTTTATCAATCAGAACGAGCCGCTGTTGCTGGCAGCCGGAGACAATGGCCTGATTCGGGTGTTCAACGTTGTTCAAGACAGTTTAGAGACGACTCTCCAGGGCCATGGGCATGGCAACATTAACGATCTAGCAGTCCATCCACTATATCCTTGGATTATCGCCAGTGCTTCTCAGGATACCAGCATTAGGGTCTGGGACCTTCGCCGTAGTGCAGCTCGGCACGAGTCTCCCAGCATTATTATCTGTGGACATGGGCATGGCCACCTACAGAGCATTCTCACAGTGGCATGGCATGATTCAGGCCGCTATCTGATATCTGGCGGTCATGATAACCGAATATGTGTGTGGACATTGCCTGACCTGGCACCCGACTCAAGCTTCTGGGAGGAAATCTCTCCCCAACAGCGACAGAGGACGTCGGAAGAGATTCGGATTATCCATTTCCCTCACCTGATTACCTCTGCCGTCCACTCTAGTTTCGTGGACTGCGTGCGTTTCTACAATGACCGAGTGTTGAGCAAGTCGTCAGAGGAATGCAAGATCGTGCTCTGGGAAATCACTGGCTTCGACTCGAATCTGCCACCGCCAGACAAGGTACTCGCGCCCAAGGCTCAAGACCACCTGGACACTCGCAATGGATTCATGCGCACACAGACGACGCTCCCATCTGGGATCAGCAAAGTGGTCTTGAAAGAGGAGTTGCAGGACAAGGCAACGTTCACGCGGCTGCTGGAATTTTCAGTGCCCGAGTGCACCTCATTCTATATGCGCTTCGAGCTTCTCAAGCCGTCAGCACGCTACCCCAACCTACATCCAGTGCTTGCGATTGGAAACAACCTCAGCCAAGTCTTCTTCTGGGATCTCCATGCCTTGAACTTGGGCTACGACGGCACCACGACCCGAGCTCGCAGGGGTGCCAGATCAAAGCGAGGAGGCAAGGCAACCCACCAGATGGCGGAACGGGGAACAAGACGACAAACAAGTCCATCAATCATAGCTGGTCCGGCAGCAGCAGCAGCAACAACAACAACAACAACAACAACAACAGCAGCTGCTGCCGCATCAGGAGCAGCACGCGTCTCTACGCCGCTGTCAGACCAGTCGTCAACCCCACCTCTTGAGAACTTTGATGAAATAGGCGAGCCGCAAGCCGATCGTGAGCGCTTTCCGCTTGACGATCCTCACACTCCGATCAAAGCCCAGCGGACGGTCCAGCTCAAGCCCAAGACGGTCAAGTCGGATTTGATGGTGACAACGAGGAGCATTGCTTGGTCCCCGGGTGGAAAGTGGTGCATTGCTACCGGCGGGGCGTTTGAGTATATGGGTTCGGCAGGGCCGTTTGGGAGGCGTCCCGGCAAAGAACGACAGCTCAAGGGGATCGGATTCGCGGGAATCATGGGAAGATGGACGTCTTGAAGGAAGGCAAAGCTGGCTCAGTCTCTCAGCTGTACGAATCCGGACCATCTTCAACCAAAATTCCACAACTGCCTTAGCAGATCCTTGTGCTCCGGCCTCGTGGCCGGTTCTGTGTCTGGATTCGTTTGGTCCTCGCCGGGTTCTTGAAAGAAAATCCTCTTGGGGATCTTCCACTCAACCACCGGCTCCTTCTTGACCTCTCTCTTAAGTTCGCTGTCCATCATTGTGGCGTATCCATGGTCCAGAAAGTCCTCCAGATTGTAGTGGTGTTTGGTAAACTGCTCCGATATAATCCTGGCTATTTGGCTCACCGTGGGGTGATAATGTGACTGCAACGTCTCCAATTCCCACAGACTGCTGTCTATCGCACCTGTACTGTGCGGATTGGGCTCGGCAGGGTCGTACGGGTCCTCTCCAAGTCGGTCTTTCCGCTTGGTATAAGGACGGTATGGTTTTCTGTGGATGAGGAATGTCGTCGACGGGTGCTGTTTCAACAGGTTGTATACAAACGGCACTACAGCCACGATAGCACTCGGCGGTGCAAATAGGCAAAGCCGCGCCAGTCTCTTAATAAAACTCGCCACCAGCGCGGCTGGCAAATGGTTGGTGGGGGCAAGAAAGGTGTCGAGATGGCGGAAGAAACGACTCCGGTATTTGCCGTGAAACAGGCTAGCATCAATGAGTGCGTAGAGGCGGGTGTAGAAGTGCGGATAGTCGAGGTTGCGGGTCTTGATGAGGTGGAACAGGCCAGTCATCGCCGGCACTGAGATGGAGTGGTCATGTGGGCTGGAGAGACAGTCGGTAAAAAAGTCCATCAAAATCTCAGGTCGGCGAAGCGAAGAGATGACTGAGGGCGTCTGTAGTTGGCGGAGGAGGGCCCTGCGCTGGGTCGCTGTCAGAGGCCCTGAGATGAGGGCGGAAATCGAGGAGGGGGTCTCGATGGGGGCGGCGACGGCGGCGGCACTAGCAACGGCAACTTTTGTCTTCTTCTTGGATCCCCCAATGGGTCCATTGACCTCCAACTTTCGTTTCTGGGCCATGGTTGAACCTGCTTGACCTTGTGGTACTTCACCTCTTTGACTGGCAAGTTTTCTATTTTCCGAAAAAGATAATCATGTGCAAACCGAGCAAACATTTGCGGTCTACTTTGGGCTTAGCGCTTTCCTCTGCCTTGGCACTGGGAGCTTCGAGCAACCTCATTCAGAGCTCTGCACCGCTTCACGGAACCCACGAAACAGCACAATGGCGTCGAGAGTAGCCAGGAGTGCGGCCTGTGCGTTTCCCCCACACCTTCTAACGATGTTCCTGCGACTTTACTAACGCTCCTCGCTGCAGCTGCTGCCAGACTCCGCCCCACGCTCACCAGCGCCAGTCTCCGCACCCTCACGCCCCTCTCGGCCACGCAGACTCGTTACTCGTCCAATGTGCCGGCCGAGGATCCGCAGAAGCGTGCCCAGTCGATAGTCGATGCCCTGCCTGGCAACTCCCTTGTCAGCAAGACGGCCATTCTCTCCGCCGGTGCCGGCGTCTCCGCATGGGCAATCAGCAACGAGCTCTATGTCCTGAACGAGGAATCCGTCGTTGCTTTCTGTCTCCTGTCGGTCTTCTTCGGCATTTTCCACTACGGCGGCCCATTGTACAAGGACTGGAGCGAGTCTACGGCCTTGCGCATCAAGGGCATCTTGGACGATGCTAAGAAGGGCCATGTGGATGCTGTCAAGACTCGCATCGAGGATGTGAAGCCTCTCAGCAATGTGGTTGAGATCACCCGCGGCCTGTTTGAGGTGTCCAAGGTAGGCTAGGACATGCATGCGTACATTGCAATGCTGCCGCATTTTCCAGGCCGAAAATCGGGATGCTGATCACTCGAATTTTAGGAAACCGCCCGCCTCGAGGCCGAGGCCTTTGAGCTCGAGCAGCGCACCGCCCTGGCTGCCGAGGCCAAGACCGTTCTCGACTCGTGGGTGCGATACGAGGGCCAGCTGAAGCAGCGACAGCAGAAGGAGCTTGCTGATTCCATCATTGCCAAGATCAACAAGGAGCTTGAGAACCCCAAGGTCCTCCAGCAGATCCTCCAGCAGAGCGTTGCCGATGTTGAGAAGATTGTGGCGCAGAAGCCCAAGGCATAAATATAAAGCAGCGGGGTGCTTGTTGGTCGGCTGTGTGGAGGCCAACTTTTCAGAGGATTGGGAATGTTGTCCCATGGGGGAGGCATAGGCTTCGTTCTGTATGTATCTAAAGCAGAAAATGCAAAATGCGGCGCTCGTCGCTTCCGACGCTGGGTATCTTTTTACATACATTGACTGGTCCGCCCGCTATATTGTCATTCCACCACGAGGTACCGCTCCGTTACCGCCCTTGCACCTTCTGTATCGCCGGCTGCTAGACATAGATTGGCAACCGCATAAGCTGCCTCCATTGTCCACAGCCCTTTGTTACTACTACCACCATCAGTAGGCGTAGTAGTAGCATTGAGTGATGGAGTCTTGGGTTGCAGCCTTGGATCCAGGAAGTCCGGCTGCTGCACCAACAGCTTCTCATACTCAGCCTTGGCCAATCCGGCACAGCCAAGCATATTCCAGCACCTGGCTCTGTTGAAGGTGATTTCCCTGCGCACCGCCTCCATGAGGTCATCTTGCTTACCCTGCTGACGTTGCATATCTTCATCACCGGTCATCTCCTCATCACTTTGACTCTTGGTCTGCCTCTCTGCCCATGCCAGTCGTTTCTCCTCATATTCCGACATCATAGCCCAGCCCATTAGCACCAATCCATGTCGGGTGCCGTCCTTGCCCTCGGCCCTTCGCATTGCCTGGTGTAGGTAACACAGGGCAATGCTCAAGAGCACGAGTGGGTTCTCTGGATCGACAGCTCGAGCTCGGGAAAAGTAGTTGAGAGCGCTCATAAAACTCCCCGTGGCGTACAGGATCTGACCGTACAGCATCAGCAAAACAACATCCATCTCCTGTACGCGTATCGGCACCTTGGTTGTGGTGAGAGCTCCTGTTACGGGATCAATGCCTTCAACACTCTCCAGGGCTGTGAATGTCTCTTCTCGCTCTCGGCGCATGAACTCTGGCACAGGTCCTTCAGATGGGTCTAGATAGTCGTCAATGAGCGCTTTGTCAAGGGCATAGATATGCCGTCGCATGGCCTTGGCTGCGTTTGGGCTGCGAAACACGCTCTTCTGCACGATGCCTTCCTTCCCGCCTGTGTGAATGGGAGGTGAGAAGTAAGGAAAGTAGAGATTGATGGCGCCAAGCAGCCTATAGGCATCAGTGCAGAGAGGATGCTCACGCATGAACCACCGGAGGATATTGTTGAACAGTAGTTTCTCGTCACGAAAAGCCAGAGCACAGACAAGATGGCAGAGCTGGATTCTGAAGCTCCCGTCTGGAACCGCTGTAGGATGGTGGGTGAAGAGTGGGCATGTGAGAGCTGTGTTGATAGCTTCATAACACAGGCGGCGATTTATCGGGCTGAGAGGCGCGGAAGGACTGGACCTGGAAAGAAGCAGAGTATATTCGAGGATGATGTCGAGCCAGGTAGTGAGAGGAATTGTGCGGTAGGCAGTGGGCAGGTTGGAGACTGGGCCACAGCCATCATCGTGAGGGGTGGAAGACCTGTATAAAGGGTTGGCCGGTGTTCCCTGAAGGCGAATAGCTGCCCTGATCAAGTCAGCGTTCAAGCCTTCACTGGCTTTGCCGAGGGCTTTGGGAAAGAAAGCCTTGTTAGAACGAAGGTCATCAAGCAGTGAGGCAGCACAGTCGATCCAAATGCCACGAGCCACCATGTCATCTGACCGCATGGCTTCAGTATTGTTGAGCATGGTGGTATAGTACTGCATCACACGTTCATGACGCCCAGCATCATCTTCATCCGGAAGACGGCTGACTTTCAAGGGCCGAGGGCCTCTGTGCTCACGCCTCCTGCGTCGTTTACCGCTCGTTCCGGCCTCAGCATCGTCCTCGTCAATCTCTTTTCTCTTCCTGTACCTCTTCTTCACTTTTGGGGCGACCAGTTTCTCAGCATATCTCAAAGTTCTCTCTGCTTCTTCTCTCAGCAGGCGAGACTCTTTCCTTTCGTACACTCGCGTATCAGCCTTCTGGGGCACCCTTGACTGGGCTGTCTCAGCTGCATCTCTGGCAATGTCAATAGCCTCAAGTGTGGCTCCCTTCTCAATCAGGATCTTAGCAATCCAGGTTTTTGCTTCGATGGATTCGGCATCGCAGTTCAGAGCTCTCTTGAAACAATCCAACGCCTGCTCTTTCTTGTTGCAGACAAAGGAGCTATGGCCAATGCCGACCCAAAAAGTATGTGTATCAATTGCTCCAGCCCTCTGGATTTGCTCGTAAAATCTCAAAGCCTCAGCATGCTCCTTGGTATCACTTAATGCGATTGCTACTTGCAAGAACAGATGCGGGAAATTCTGAATATGGTCCTCGTTTCCGTCATGGCCTTTGTCAAGCAGCCATTCAACATGGTTGAGAGCTTCAGTGCGATCACCATGGCGGAGCCGCAGAATACCAAGCTGTGCACGCAGCTCCAACGGCAGACCCAAGCCATAGGCTTCGAGCGGGAATCTCCCTGGAATATATTCAGGCAGAGATATTCGCCGAGGCTCGTCTTCTATATCGAACTCTGCATCATGCTCGAGCGAACAGGCATCCCAAAAAGTCTCAGCCTGACGACCAAGAAGCCAACGCGAAAGTTTCTTCAAGACCTTGATTGCCACGGGCAAGGTATCAGTGTACCTTCCATTACGTGCCACTAGATCAACATAGGCACACACGTCGCTCCATTCGAACGTGTCTTCTGGGTTACCAAGCCCAAGTTCGAGATAGTATTCAATAGCCTCCTTGTATAGATCGATGGCTGCCGGGATTTTGTTCAGTTCAATGCATGCTTTTGCATACTCTTCCATGGCGCTGGAGTTATAGGGAAAGGCGGACAGGACCTTGTTGAGCTCGTTGATACATCTGCCCAACTTGCCCTGTTCTCGGTAGATTGCGGCTCGCTGGAAACGGGCCTCATAATCGTCGTTATCAATCTTCAGCAATTCTGAGCATCCCACCACTGCTTTCTCCAGCGCTGCTTTACGGCCAATGCCGGTCCAGTCGAGGCATCGCTGGACGACATCCTGCCATGCTTCTGGATCATACGGGTTGGCATGGGCTCCAATAAAGAGGACGTCGATGGCAGTCTGATCGTTGCCGAGTTGGTGATGCGCCTCTGCCAGAACCGGATGGGCCCTGTGCTGTTCTGGATTCAGAGCAATTGCTTCGGTAATGAGTTCGATAGCCTTCTGCGGGTCTGGAGGCTGGGCGATGATGCACCTGACTGCTTCTGCGTACAGCTCGTTGAATCTAGGAGATGCCTCGATCACTGGCCGTGGTCCCAGCTTCATGCCCTTACACCATCCTCCGCGGCGGCCACTTCCTTTTGGTGCTGCTTTCGACTTCCCTCGTGATTTGCGAGCGCGGCCTCGTCGACCCGCAGCAGCAAGTAGAGCATCGTTGACAAGGTCGTCTGCCGCCTCAATAGTGGCCTCACCACCCTCGACGTGCTGAACTGGATCAAACAACTCGGCATGGCGATGGCCATGGTCATTGCCTGGGACAAAACCTTCGTAGACAAGGGGAGCTGGTGGTCTGTGCAGCACCTCGTGGCCGTGTGATTGGTAGTAGCCAGGCTCCTCCTGGTTTTCCAGCCCCTGGTGTGGCTGACCAGGAGGTCTGAATGAGTCCCAGTCCATCTGGCCGTCGTCTGATCGGACTGATAGTGCGGTAGTGTAGCTCAGCGCCACAATCCATAGTAGAGAGTGGAGAAGGAGAGTCCAAGTTAGTGAGCAATTGCAAGCCTCACCATCGTTGCCACAGCCACACTATTGCTACTGAGTTGGTGATCGAATTCTCAGAGGCCGCCCGTTGGAAGTCCTGACCGCAGCTGGGTTGTATGTACTGTGCACGACAGTACGAGCACTTGCCACTGGATGTCCCTCACCAGCCAATAATAATAGGCACTTGGACAATCCTGCAGGAGCGATACAAATCTGCCAAGGCGCTAGAGGAAGGTGATCTTTACTTTTGCCTCGCACGAGGCACCGACGTTGCCGTGGTATTATTGTCTTTCAGCTGATGCGACTCAGTTGCGGACTTTTTCGTAATCTCCCCCTTCAGAACCCAGCTGTTCTCTCATCTAGTCATCTAGTCTTCTCGTCTGCTTATCGCTCCCTCGACTCTCCAGCGTTGTGAGACAGTGACAGGGCAGAGTGTTTTGTCTTGTTGCCCGCTGACAGCCCCAGAAGGACCAGTGTCAGCATTTCGCCTCAGTCGTGCTTTCCTTGCTCCATCAGTTTGCCGTGGGACTGGCTCCTATTGGCTGTCTGTGTCCAGACTGTACGTCAACAACGCTCCTTCGATGATTTGCTAGCCGCAGTACTTGCCCTGTTCGCCACCCTGGTCACGCTTTCCTCAGACTCAGTACTTCCTGGCCATTCGTCGCCCACGTTCGAGCTTTAATACCCACCACACTGTGGCAACGGGAGACAGCCACGATGTCGAACAACATCATCGGCAACAGAAATAGCACGCCTGTGGCCTCGAAGCCCTCCATCCGCGGGCCGGCAACAAGAACCATCGGCACGGCTGCAGCCTCGACTCTTCGCTCGTCGGCCGACATGACCTCATTCTCCTCTCCTCGAACCATCCGCCCGGCCTCTGAAGTTGTCTTCAGCCAGCAGCCCGGGGCGCAGGACGATTCGAACCGGCTGGGCGAGCAGTGGATTCAGGACATTGAACAGTATGAGACCATGCTGGAGGAAATGGCGGCTGCCACACTCGATCAGGACTTTAAAGACGAGCTCAGTGCCATTGAACAGTGGTTCAAGGTGCTCAGCGAGGCTGAACGCACGGCGGCCACATATGCGCTGATCCAGCAGACCACGCAGATGCAGCAGCGCTTCTTTGCCCAGGTGCTCAACCAAATGTCCAAGAGCCATCCGATCTCGGGAGTCCTGTCACCCACCAACTTTGGCGAGAAGGACGCGATGTCAAGCCGGCTGAGCGATGCCATGTCCAAATTGAATGTCGAGGGCTCGCGCCATTCCGTCGGCCGGCCGCCCGTGTCTCCAGCCGGTAACAAGCGTAACTCTGGCCTGGATCAGTCCACTATCCATGCCATGTTTCCTGACGCTGCGGCCGCCATTGCCCAGCAAAAGGCCGAATATGCCCAGCAAACGGGCAATGCGCCGCCCTCGAACAGGAACAGCACGATTGACCGAACTTCACTGGTTGCCCCGGCCATCCAGACGCCTCGAGATTCCAAGGGGGAAAGTCTAAGCTGGCGGCAGAACGCCGATCTCCAACAAGGGGCTCCCATTCTGAGGCCCAAATCGTCTTCTGGCCAGCCTCCAACTCCCTCGCAGCCGCCCATGGGTCAGTTCAGCCAACCCACGGCCTCTGGGGGCCTCAGGTCTCCTCGACCACTCGCACAAGTGCCGGGCAACATCCAAAGCACGACTTTGAGTGTACCGGATCATCATCATGATCAGCCCGTGCTGTCTCCATACAACCCTGGGAGCTGGGCCTCGATGACAAATACGCCCATGGTGCCAAATTTCGGTGCACAGCAGTCGAGTTCGCAGAGCGATATGATTGCCAATGCAACAGCAATGAAGCTGGCTGCCCTGAGCACGGTGAATAACAGGATTGCGCTTGATGACGTGAAGAAGTATCGCCGAGGCCGCTCCAACGATCCTCCACAGCAACAGCAACGGCAACAGCCGCAGGCTCTGGCCGGCGGCATGCAAGCGTCCGGCATCCCTGGAATTAATACCATCATGGTGAATGACCAAGGCCTTGTGCTCAATGCTCAGCAAGTTGCGGCGATCCAAGCTCAGCAGATTGCTGCTGCCCAGGGCCGCAGGTCAAGACCTAATTCTCCAGGCATTCAGATGCAAGGCACCCCGTTGTCAGCCTCTTTCTCATCTCCCCAGCATAACGGCTACCTGGCGGCGTACGACGGCAACCCGCTGATGCTGAATCAAGGCCTGGGCGGGCTGATGGCACCACCGCCAATTGGCTCATTCACAGATGCTGCCGGCTATCTGTCGGATCATTCTGAGATGGGCCGAGGAAGATCGCCACGCGGTCGGCGTGGGAGCTCAAAGCCACCGGAGGATCCAACCGATCCTGCTCTGCTACAGGACATCCAGGCCTGGCTTAGATCTCTGAGGCTGCATAAATATACCGACAACCTCAAAGACCTCAAATGGGAAGAGTTGGTCCAGTTGGATGACAAGGCCCTCGAGGCTCGAGGCGTCAACGCGCTGGGGGCGCGTAACAAAATGTTGAAGGTTGGTCCTGCCATGCTCGTGCTGCATCTTAACCCGCTTTGCTGACCGCGAACAGGTTTTCGAACAAGTGAAATCAGCGCAAGCCGAAGGCAAGCTGTAGACAGAGACGAATCTCTCACCCTTTGAATTCACTACCCAGGATGAGGGTGAGAATCCACACCACCGGGGAGGATGTACTAATGCGACGCAATGATGAATGTGCAGGCACTTCTTCGCTCTCTCTAGCTGGCGCAGGTCGTGTTTTCATCTGGCTTTGGCCAGCACGATACCCACGCAACACCCACAACGACAGCATCCCCTAATTCAGATCACTGCCGACTCGACCGAGGAGTGTGCAATCTCGACCGATCTATGAGCGAGTGGTGCAGTGCAAATATGAATATGATAGATTCAATCTCTGAGAGACGTCTGCGTATGCATTCTTGTCAGTCGCTCTTGCCAGTCGCTCTTGTCAGTCGCAGTTGCTCGTTCGAGAGGCATGTGCCAAGAAGTATATGTATTTAGTCCTTGTATGACAAGTTGTTAAATTACCGTTCTGGAGTTGTATTATTTATTGTAACTTACGAACATAATTAATCCCACTGTCGTCCGTCCACACTTGATCAACAGAAACACCGACACCAGTCATCATCATCCGAGCAGACAAGCTACCTCCTCGTACACCCCGCTTCCGCGCCCCCTTATCTGCCTACCCCCCGCCCCGGACTGATTAACCAATCGAATAATGCCTCCGACCCAACAAGAGCTCTCGCTGCTCATCTCGCCGCTCGTCCCCGAGTCGCTCGCGCACAACAGCCGGGTGCTGTCAGAAGTCCGCTCGGTGTCGTCGCTCATCATCGGCGTCTCCGCCGGCATCCTCGGCCTGGAATCCCAGTGGGGGTTTCTGTACTACTTTGTCAGCCAGCTCTTCATCAGCGCCCTGGTCTACTGGCTTCTCGCGCGCGGCCAGGCCGGGCTGTACTTCCCCGGCACTGGTGCTGTGGCAGAGCAGCAGCAGAAAACAACAGCACACGGTGGAAAGGGATCTGGGCCGCCTAGTCGTGTGGGTGCGTGGAGGGATATTTGGCTGGGGAGCGGTGTGTTTGAAGGGCTGAGTGGGTTTGTCTTGGGATGGGCTGGGGTTGGTGGTGTGATACGGTGATCGGAGGAGGGCCATGATGATGGAGTAGAAAATAATAGACCAGAAAAAGGAGACGCTCACGGAGCTATGGAGTCTGAGAAAAAGGCAATACAAGATGCGAAAACTTATGATAGCAGGATATCTATCTATTCTATTGTTACTATTTGTACAGTGGATTGAATCCTGTTTATGACAATGGAGGCCCATGGCATTAATTCGAGATTAAGACAGAGTCCTTGCGTCGAGATGTAAGACCAGCTATACCGCCGTCGATACTGGCATCCAGGCTCCATTTGGGCAGAGCGTGGATGTCCAAGTCGCTGTACCAGCCAGCGTTGTACATCTCCATTCCAGCCCAGGCAATCATAGCAGCGTTGTCGGTGCATGGGTCGAGGACTACCTCTTCACCAGCTTGAGTTGAAAATGTCGCCCTGATGGGTGGGAAGATGAGTTCAACGTCTTGGAAGCCTCGAACGTCAAGCATCCCACGAAGGAAGTAGCGGAGGAAGTCATTGGCCGCAACGCCGCCGGACACAACAAGAGTCTTGAGATCGGTGCCAGCCGCGCGAATCCCCTCGATTGCGATGATGAGCCGCGAGCAGAGATGCTCAAATGCCGTTCCCAGAGCAGCACGAGCCAGGGCCAGTCGTTCAGCCTCGTCTATTTCAGTCTTGGAGACGACGATACGCTGCACATGTGAGACGAAGCCAGCGTAGGAGAATGCCAGCTTGCGCGTCTCGCTAAGCGGAGGCTGAATCCGCCATCCATACTCATTCACAGCTTTGTCAATCTCATCGGAACGCTTGGCAGGGATCGGATACGAAGAGAATGTCGATGGCTTAGGGAAGGCGTATTTGGACATATGCTTGCCAAAGGCAGTATCGCTAGTATTCGCCCTGATCAAGTCTGGCAGAATTGCCCGACCACACTTGTCCAGACAGTCTCCAATGGCGATGTCCATGGTATTGGCGAGAATTGAATGCTTTGTTAAAGAGTCAGACTGCAACAACATGGTGTGACCGCCAGAGACAAGGAGTGTGAGAAAGGGAAATGCGGGCTGGGCAGCCTCATCTCGCTGATGCTGGTCCTGCTGGTCCTGCTGCTTCTGCCGCTGGAGGGCATACATCAGTCGTGGAGTGAGGGCATGAGCCTGCATGTGATTGACGCCGATGAGCGGGATATCAAAGGCTGCAGCCAGACCTTTGGCAGTGTCGAGGCCACAACTAAGATTGCTGTGCATGCCGGGCCCGCGTGTGACTGAGATGAAATCCGGCCGCAGCAGAGCGGATTGGTTCGTTGCATCTTCCCGTCCAGAGACATCCTCCTGCTTGGCGGTGCTCTGCCATGTTCTCTCACATCTCAAGGCCTTTTGGACGAGCTTGCCGAGATTCGCTCGATGACTGGTCGCTGCTTCAATGGGAACAATTCCTCCCTTGCCTGTGTTGGGGGCTGTCACCTTCTCATGGAGGTGTAGTCTCGCTCTTGGCTGCAAGCCAGCCTGTGTTTCCGAATGGCCTCCATCTTGGTTGTATTCAAGCACAGCGACACAAGTATCATCACAAGAAGTCTCAATTGCAAGGGTGATGAGGCATCTTCGTGGTTGGAAGGCGGCTACCACTTGCCTAAAGCCAAGGCATTTCGCTGCTAAACGTGGAGAGCCCAGCAAAGCATGAAGCATCGGGACCAATCTCAGTCCAGTCCAGGAATCGATGCAACGCAGCAGAAGAGGATGGATGAGACTGGAGACACCTCTGGGGATGGATGGTAATAAACCATTTGAAATCTCGGGCTCTGATTCGCCTAGAACAAGCCTCATCACGTGAGATACAATCCGATTTCAGTCAGAGATTGATTAGATTAGATACAATACAGGTACTGATACAGTACCACGCTAGTCCTCATTTAGACTTACATGAAATTTGCGTCCAATACCTTCAAGATATCCAACAGGATACAAACGCTGCGCTCTCCCATGGTCTGGCCACTCCCGGAATCAGACAAGTTCGAGATCCGGGCAGGTGATAGCGGCACATCCGGCCGCGGCGTGTACAGCCGGCAGCGGCTCGAAGCTGGCACACACATTCTGACCACAACACCAGACTTGTCTCCCGTTGCACACGTCGTTCTGAGGATCTACCGCAAGGAGGTATGTGCCTGGTGCTTTGCATATGACCGCGGCCGTGTGTGGAAGACCCGGCGGCATGGATTTGCCTTTTGCAACCTCGAAAGTTGCTACCCACCTTGGCTGGAGCAGAATCAAGGCAGGTTGATGCTGTATGAGGCTCTGGAGAAGCGGCAGCAGCAGCAGAATAAGAAGAAGGTTAATGATGATGATGATAATAATGATGAGAAGAAGAAGAAGAAGCAAGCGACGATCACGACCACGACTACTACTACTGCTGCTGCTGCTGCTGCTGCTTTGTCTGGTTCCTGGACCTCCTCAACACCACCCCCTGGCCCCGTAGACCCCGACATCGCGCACTTCCTCCTGTCCGACAACGGCAGCGAGTCGCTTCTGTCGCTGGTTGCTGACACAGACGTGTTCAGGCCGGCGGCAGCAGTGCCCGAAGAAGCCTACATCCGAGCGTACCGCTTTCTAGCCAGCAACAACAACAACAAACTGAAAGGCAAGGGCAAGGGCAAGGGCGAGGGGCAGGGCGAGGGCGAGAAGGTGACAACAAGCTCGGCAGAACGGTGTCAGGAACTGGTCTCGCGGGCGTCGCACAACGCCTTCTCGATCCGGCCGACCAACGACGGCGACCAGAGCGGTGAATTCCTCGGCTATGGCGTCTGGCCCGAGGCCTCCTTCTTCAACCACTCGTGCAGGCCGACGCTGCGCAAGGCGCGCCAGGGCAGGTGCTGGTCCTTCTGGGTGGATGAGGAGCAAGGCGCAGTCGAAGCCGGTCAGGAATTGACCATCACCTACCTCGGTGGCGACGAGAAGGAATTGACGGCCGAGGAGAGAAGGAAGCGGTTGCAGGATGAATGGTCTTTTCGTTGCTGCTGTCCTCGCTGTGTTGAGGAGGGCGGTCCGTGAGTATGGAGTCTGTATAGATTATACGCATACATGGCCTGTCACTTCCATCCCCCCTCCTCATCCTCATCCTCCCCTGGAATCCATGCCTGTCGTATTATTATTCCCAGTGTCGGTCCTTGTACGCATTACCCGGATCATCATCCAAGGCCGCTCAATTCCCAGTTTGCTTCATTTCTGGTTTCTGTATTGGATCCGTCCCACCAATCTGTCCATTCTAGCCCTCTGGTTGTTCACCAAGAAACAAAAGGAAAGCCTGGATTACCCATCCAATCCTCATCATGCCGTCGTGTCTGACTGTCATTCAGTATCGTATCGCTGGAACGCTCACTGATCAACCAAACACACCACACTCTCACTCATCTCATCACAAACGAAGACACGCGGCCGAACTGACATGATCAATATCGAAAAAGATTTGCAGGCACCACCTGACAGGAGTATACACACGCCGTGCGCACATGTATATCCTGTCGGCTTTCAAAGACAGACTTGCAAGACCAAGCCGAGAGTTCGGAAACACATCATGTTGTGTTCTTGACCGCCTCCCCGATCTCCTTCTTCTCCTCCTCGATTGGGGCCGTGTCTGTGGCTGTTGCATCAGTAGTTGCAGGTACTGCCGGGACTTCGCTTTCCTTCGCGGGAGACGACGGGGGAATACCAGGTTCGGTGGCCACAGCTTGGTCATCGCTCTTGAACGCGTCGGCTGATGGCGACTGCACTGCCACTGGCGTTGCAGGCTCCTCTTCCGGCGCTGCTGTCGTCTGCGAACTCGGCTGTGGTTTGGACGTGGCCACCAGCGTGGCTTCACTCAGTGGTCTCTCCTTGACCGTCTCAAGCTCAGTCTTGGTGGTAGTGACCTGCTCCGAAGCAATACTTGCCGCTGCTGGAATGCTGGCCTGTGATTGTACACTCTTCTCGACGACCGGGCCCGAACTCAACCCTCGGCCCGTGAGGGCGTGACCTGTCTTGTCAAGGCTTCGACGGATAGGACTGGAGCTGAAATGCTCTTGTGCAAATGCAGTCAGACTGGTCCTGGATTTTCCATCTTCACTGCCACTGCCATCTGAGGCGGCCAGTTTGCCGGGGTAGCCCTGGAAAGAATGAGCAGGCGGCGGGGACTTGGCCCGTTCCCTCTTCTCTCGCTGCTCCGACATCTTTGCCTTCCATTTGCTGAACAGGCCGCCCTTCCTCTCGTCTCCACCGGCCTGGCCTGTAGTCGAAGATTCTCTGTCTTTGTTGGTGCCGTCGTTGAAGACATCATTACTGTCACGGTTGCCTAGCGATCCAACAGGTATCTCGCTGCTGGTACGCTTCTGGGAGGATGCACTGTCATGCAAGATCTGTGAGGCCGCCGAGGTTGCGCGAGAGTCATAGGTGAATGATTTTCTACCTTTAGCACCCTCACTCCTAGCCGCACCGCTACTTCCAATGCTGGAATTACTGCCCCTTGCGCCCGGGTTGACTCCTATGGGCGGCGGGGGCTGGAGAGGAAGCTCCTCGGACGCTTTGGCAGAGGTGGAAAATCGCCAGCGCGACTTTCTCTTCTCGCCGCCCTGATTGGCGCTGGGTTTGGCAGAAGATGGGCCTGGAGTATCGAGTTGGTCAAACTCGGAATGGTCTGTGACGCTCGATCTCGAGCGAATAGAGAGAGCCGGCGACCTTGGAGGCTGTAGGTGTGGAAGATTCGGCCGCTCAGTCGATGTGGCTCTCTTGGCACTGTGGGTGTTGGCCGGAGCAGCGGCGCCAGCATTGGCCAGTGGATCAGCTTGACCAGCCGCACTCAGAGATGGGGAGATGAGGCCTGTGCTGAGGAATGCCCCATCCTCTCCTTGGAACGAGGTCTGAGAATTCTCTGCACTTTCATTTGCACTACCCGGCAATCCACGGCGTTTCTGAAGCTTGCGTTGTGGTTTTCCTGGGTCGGCAGGCGCGAAGATAGGAGACCGAGAGAAAAGGTTGGATATCTTGCGTTCGCGGTTTGCAGGTGGCGCAGCGGCAGTAGTGCTGCCAGACGCAGAAGTGGCAGAAGTGGCAGTATTGGCGACGGTGTTGGCGACGGTGGCGCCGCTAGCCGTGGGGCTGGCTCCAGTGGCACTGCCAGCAGAGACACAGCTTGCAGCTCTGTTATTATTACCAGCCGCAGGAGCGATGCCAGCTGCAGGAGGAGCATTGCCAGCTGCAGGTGTAGCAGCAGCTTTATTGTCAGCCGCAAGATTGGCAGCGGGCCCTGATCCTATTGTCGCTGCAGGCAGGCGGGGAGAAGGGGTCGACGGCGGCTGTGGCTGATTCTGTTGGGGGCTGTCAACACGAGCAGCACTCAGAAGATCAGGCGAGGGCTGGCCAAGCGACGCCGCCGGAGAATTCTCTCGTCTGGCTTGAAAACGAGCCGCGCCCGCGCCAATTGCAGGCGATCGCTTTGAGGGAACTGTGTTACTCCTGGCCACGATGCCAGACGGCTGGGCTTGATGGTACGACCCCGTCGGGGTGCCTGGGCTGGTAACCACTGGACTGCCACGGTCTCGCGAGTTGTGGGAGGATGTCGACACATTCCTCCTCACTCCGTACTTGCGCACGCTGTCTGCTCCTGCGCTGGCATCCGAGGGCGTGCGGGCGTTGTGGGACTTGGGTTTGGGTGCACGACCGGCGGGCACCCCGCCCTCGACCTCTGCTCGTGTCTGCTCGTCTACGCCGGTGCCCGACATGCCAATCAGGAAGTGGTCTTGATTCTCGATCAGGAAGATCAAGACATCCTGACTCAGTCGGTACTCGGCCGGTGCCATGTCATGGTTCGGGTGAGAGATGATGCCCGGCTGGAAGATGGCCGCCAGGTTGGCTGCTGTCATCCGGTTGAGGTCCGACTTGGAGGCAAAGACGGCCAGCAGGTCGAGGATGTAGAGAAGCAGCTGTCGGTTGAGAGGCGGTAGCTCTGTAATCAGCTTCTGATACGCCACCACCGCCTCTCGGTGTTGGTCCACACTGAGGTCGATGGGAAGCATCTCCCCATTGTACAGGGGCCGCGCCTGGTACCTCCTCAGCGGCTCGCGAAAGCGTTCATAGAACTCGAGGGGAACGATGGGCTCTGGCAGCTGGTTAAGGTATCTTCGGAGGATGTTGGCGGCATCGTGCACTGTGTAGCCGGTCCAGTCGAGGCCCTTGCCGTACCGGTCGGGCGAGTTGAAGATGGCCTGGAGGTCCTTGATGCGTTTGGCTGAGCCGCTGAGGCGGAAGATGCCCTCGACGTCCGTTGCTGTCTCTCAGTTAGTGCTTGGCCTGGAGAGTGCGGTGCAGGCGGTGCAGTTTCGCATTGTGCTTACCTTTCTCCTTCAAGAAGACACCACACTTGGCCACCACGATGGGTACATAGCCGTAAATGAAGCTCTCTCCATGCTCGTTGGTGAGAGAGATGGCTACATTGGCGTAACGGATGCTCTCGGCCAGCGGTACGCCGAAGATGGCTGGCGCACGTTCAACTGTGCGTCGGTCACTCTCGCTGGACACGACGGTCGGCCAGTACGGTGCCTTCTCCTCTGCCTTTTCCTGTTTCCTGAATTTCTTCCACCAAGAGGCCAGCTCACGCTTGGAAGGCGGGGATGTTGCAGAAGGAGGCGGCGATGACGGTTGGAGAGCGGTGCGTTCGTGTGGTGACCGTGGAATAGACCGTGGAATAGCTCGTGGGCTAGTCATCGACATAGGGGCCGCCGACGCCGCGGCCGCTGCTGCGGCTGTAGCCATCGCAGCTGTTCCTCCGGCCGTGGTCGGGGCTGCCGTTCCTGTGGCCATCGCGGCTGCTGCTGCTGCTGCTGCTGCTGCTGCTTCTGCCGCTGTGGCAGGCTTCAGCCTTGGGGCGTATCCAGCGACTTTTGGATGCTGGATCACCGTCTTGGGCGCACACCACTCGGACGTCGTTTTGCTCTCGAAAAGCGGAGTAGGGCTCAATAAGAAGGACGGCGTTGACGCCGGGCGCTGGGAGCTGGCCAGCTGAGAACTGGCGGCCACCTCGTGTTATTCTTCAGTCTGTTTGTTTGTTTGGTGCAATCAGCTGACAAGGCGGGCAAAGACCGGTGTAATGCAACGGCTTAACAAGACTCGAAAACTTAACGGCGTAATAAGTTACAAATAAGTTCATGCGATCTGATCATTACTGGAGTGCCTAATTAGTTGGCCGCAATTGACCACTCGCAGGGGAGACAAGGCAGACGCGGTAATTAATTAGCGGCAATGCGCCCCAGCTCCAGCCTTCAGTGGCCTTAGTTGGAGTTGTTAATAATAACAAGAATGGGGGACTACCCGCTTAACTTTCTGCCCAGACTAACAGCCATTTAGTTAAAGCCAGCCGCTAATGTTTGTCCGTCCTTAGGTGACAGTTGGCAGCCTGTCTGGAGTCCTTCTTCTGGCTGAGACAGCTGCCAGACTATCCCACCTCATTAATTTACACAGGTCTGGTAATAGATACGACACCGCAGCTGCTAATCAATATATATTATTAATGTTCAATCATTCAAGAAGAGCTCAACGGCTTCAGTCGTCCTCGGCCGCTTATTTGCCTGGTTCTCGAAGCGAGCGGAGCCAAATGAGCTCCCAATTTCAACACCAAGACACCCCGCTCCTCCCACGGAGCTGTAACAGTCATCGTACGGCGCTGGAGAAGGACAGTCAAACGTCAAACACGAAATCACCATCACCATCATCATAGTCATAATCATAACAATCATCGTCTCTACTTTATTCTATGGTCACATCTTTATGGCAGTCCATCCCCAAATCAGAATTCCTTTCCCTCCTCCTCGACAGCAATGGCCGGGGCCGTGTTACTAGTGGCTGGGAGGCCGAGGCCGTGGCCAAGGCCGTGGCCACTCGGTTTTCGCTCAGCTTCTCGCTGCATCGCATATCTGACAGCTTCAAGCACGTTGTCGACCGTCACTTTCGGCGAATAGGCGGGTTTCGTGCCTTGTTTGAAAACACCGGTGCGGACGAGGATGGAGTACCAATTGGTCTCAGCCTTGCCCGACTGATCGAATTCATTGGTGCCGCGAATGTCGGACTCTGGCGTGTCGCCCACGAAATAGACTGTGTCAGGAGGCCGGTTGATGCCGTGGGTGTCCTTTCGCCATTGCTGCAGCAGCCGCGTGGCGAACTCAAACGTGCCCACTTGCGGCTTGCCGAAGGCAATTGTCTTCAGCTCCTTGCCCGTCACAGCCTTGAACACGGCCTCCAAAGAGGCGCGGAGCGCTCCCATACCGATGCGTGAGTGGCTGTGCGAGGTAGCCCAGATGACATCGTTGTGAGCGAAGAAGACCGGTGGCCCTTCATCCAGCGTCTCCGACCGCGTTCCCAAACGGCCACCCTTGCTCATGCATAGATCGAGAATGATCTGCTGGTCGCCAGCCCAGTCCCGGCTGTCGGCAAACACGAACACGGCCTCGATTGGGATCTCTCCATAGTTCCTCAGTCTCGAGTTCCTCATCTCCTCTTCCGTCAACTTGCGGAAGGGCGTTGTGGCATTGTTGTCCTTGATGATGTCCCCCGGAGTGATGACATCCTTGAATCCATAAGATTCGGCGACCTCACGGCACTTCTCGCCTTCGCCGCCGACGACGAGAACCGTGTGGTATTTCTCGACCATTTCCCGCATCGGCGTGTGGCCACAGATGAATTGGCCGGGTGAGACTTCCAACTGTAGCTGCTTGGAGAGCTGGATGCACCGCTCCTCCTCAGTCTTGCCACCACCGTTAGTGACAAAGATGTACGGTACCTTGACTCCGTATGGATTTTCCCCGTTCAGCACCTTCATTGCCTCGATGGCCTCGGGGATAACATCCCCGCCCTTGATCAGAACACCGTCGATATCAAACGCAAACGCGTATGTGTCGACAGTCCTGATGTCGCCCTCCTCTGGAGCTGGAGTCGCAGGCCCACCATCATCAGACGGTGTTGCTATCCCAGAATCCTGAACCAACAGATGCCGGGCCACTTCCATTGCCTCGGCTGTCTCGTGTGCCGTGCTTGGCCCATGGTGCAACGATCCAGGGGGGCCAACAAGAGTGAGGGCATCGCCGAATAAGTCTGCTCTGCTCACACTATCACTCGACAGCTCCTTCGTCGTCGTCGTTCCCTGGTCCGTCCGAGGAGTATGAGCGACAGTGCCCATATTCCCGTTCTCAACACCCTTACTCATCTTTGAAGGACTACCAGAAGTTCGGCTGACTGTCTGTCTGTCTTGACTGTGACTCTCTACCAGATAAGACACGGGAGAATCAAACTGAAGAGGAACCTTTCGTTAACTTATGGGAATTGCCTCTGCTTCACGTCTTTGGTCTGACAAGAAAGCTCCATTTATTTTATCCTGGGCAATGGAGCCAGGGCACTTGTACTTCTTGCCTGCAAGTGGTGGCAATCCCAAAGTCAGAGCCTGGGTATGCGGCCCACCACCCGGCTATCTTCTTGCCTCTGACTCGAATTATGTCATTCCTCGTTCCTTAGTAATTAGAATATTGCAGCCGGGACATCAGATCCAGTCTCTAGCTTGTTTCATCTCTACAAAGGACGGAGGCGGCGTCAGCGGCGGCGGCGTCAAGTATGGCAACAGTGCAAGTACTGATCCTCTTCTGGGGCCCTTTATTTTACCCCGTAGGAGGCCCACGTATACAATGTCAATGCCTAGGAGGATGAGCAATATGATGAATGGATGTTCGATCGATTAACTTAGCGACGTCAGGGATTGGTTGAAGATTGGGATAGACATTTACAAGTCGGAGTCGGGGGGGGGGCGAACCAACGGGTTAGGGGGGCGAAGGCGGGAGGCATGCGCGATGACGTCGCTTGCACGGCGACAATCCCGAGTACTTCTCTTCTGCGAAGCATGACAAGCATGACACTCCCTTGACATGGTGCATGTGGTATAAGCACGTCCTGTGAGTGGATTGAAGGAGGAAATAAACACACCAGTTTCTTGTGTGTAAAGTGTGCGTATGTAGGAGCAGGGAAAGGGAAAGGGAAGGGAAAAAATATTAAAAAAAAAATAGACCAAAGAACGACAATCTATCTATCTAGCATAACGCCTGTCGCTTCAAGCCGGAATGATGTTGTGATCTGTCAAGGAAGGAGAGGGCCTGCTTCACAGATTGAATTCCTTCTCGAGCCAGTGTTTGACAACGAGCTTGCCTTCCTCGAAGGCGGCTCGGGACGTTCTGACGATGATTGCAGCGTGGCTGTGGGAGGATTTGTGTATGTACACCGGGAACTTTTTAAAGCCGACGTGGTCCAACGACTTGATCGCAGCGAACTGCGCTGGAGTAAGTGCCAGAGTGGGAAAATCATGGGCACGCTCCCCTGTGGCGGCTGGGGCCTTTTCTGTTGTGGGGATAGCAGAAGAAAGCAAGTTTGCTGTGCTCTGGTGCGAGAGGGCCGGCGATGATGGTGGCGACAACGATGACGATGACGATGACGCGACGTCAATCAGTTCTTCCGATCCTTCGGGGAGATAGTCTTGCTCCTGTGCCGAGTTGACATTCTCAAATGCATCCTCAAGCCCAACACGCATATTCTGAACGAAAAGGGGGGTGCGATCCACTCGACCAGGGCCTTGCTCGTCTTTTTCATGCAGTTGGATTCTTCGCTGGCTGCGAATGGTTTGTACAGCCGAATTGATGAGAAAGCCGACGACAGCGATGGGGATGAGAACGCCCAAGGCAATCAGAATCGGTATCCGCCTTAGCGATGACTGCCCTCTCGTTCGTAGCCGGTCGTAGAAGGTTGGAAGGTCCTCCTGAGATAACGTGTCAAAAGGCCGTTCCGGATCAAGCACGACGGGGCCGTAGTTTTCGACGTAGCGCAGTCTCAGCCTGTCCATGTGGACATAAGGATCATACTTTGAGATGGCAGTGGTGTAGAAAACGGCAGATCTATCGTTGACAACGTTGGCATAGAGACATCTTGTTTCGAACTTTGCAAGTGCGTGGATAAAGATGCTCTCGGGGTCGGCTAGAACGCTGAGCAACGGCCGCCCTGTCTGCCGGAAATTGTCAATCATGAACAGCTCACGGCCGGATTGAGACAGTGTCCTGGCTCCCAGCACGTTCCAGAGCTGGTTTTGATAGCCCAGCAACGGGGTCCTGACGCCCAGGTGCGGAGTGGCAAAGGTGACAAAGTTGACAGGGCGCATCCGCTTGAAGTAGGCCTTGTGGTCGAGAAGTCCAACCACAAACCTGGCCACGAGGCCCCCTAGAGAGTATCCCACAATACTGAACCTGTCCACACAAACATCATCACGGGCCAGTTGTTCAATTAGATCTTCAATCTCCTTGGCCACTCGTTCAGCCCCGATCTCTATGCCATCGTATGTTAACGAGCCCGTATTCCTCTTGGCAGAGTAGACCACCAGTTGCTCGTCAGAAAAGTGATTCCGGATTGATTCAGCAACATAGTTGAGATGATTCTGGTAGATGTCAGCAGCGGTGTCCATCACTTGTTGAATGAGTGAACTCATACAGCATTTCCCCATAACCTGGACGATGGTCAGTACCGTACAGCCTGGGTCAAGGATGAACACCGAACCCATGGATAAGGACGCAGAGGTGCCGGGGCTTTGATGGCGTCGAGGACGGCATTGGGCCAGATGTTCTAGTTGATATATGTTTTCCTGTTGTCAATAATATATCCAGATTGACAAGAACTAGGCAGCAATATGCATCTGATATATACGTACCGATTACATATTACCGTAAGTCTCCGTACACGCTAACTAATTTTAGTCACTTTTGCGCACTAAGCCAAAAGTAGGTTGGCTAGTCAGTCGGGCCGGAAATATTATTGTCCTTCGGCTCTAAAATCTTTGGAGTGCAAAGTGAATTAATCTTCGCACAAGCAGCCAAGTTTTGCGATCGCTCTCCTGTCTAGTCGCTGGGATGGCCAAAGAAAAGACAGAGTCGAAAGAGGAGCGCCGTGCGCGCAAGGAGGCGAAGAAGGCAGCCAAACTGTCAGAGAGTGCCGGTGTGACCAAGACGGAGAAAAAGACCAGCAAGAAGGAGAAAGAAAGACTGGCAGACAAGGCTCTCAACGAGATTGCAACGGCAGATGATAGCGATGTTGAAATCAAGACGAACCGCCCGATTGGCGCTCTAGTGCCATTTGCACACCCTCTGGCAGACGAGAAGGTTGGCAAGAAATGTTTCAAGGCAGTCAAGAAAGGTAACTCTCTCCATTTCCTGCCAATATCAGACCAAACACCAAATACTTCAAGAGGCCATGCTGACCTGAAATGTTGCATTCCAGCTGCGGCACAACGCACCCTCAAGCGCGGCGTCAAGGAAGTTGTTAAGGCTCTCCGCAAATCGGCTAATTCGGGCCCGTCGAACTCGCTATCGCCAGACTCGATCCCCCTGGGCATTGTCATCCTAGCGGCCGATATCTCACCCATGGACGTGATCTCGCACATCCCCGTCCTTTGTGAGGACCACAACATCCCCTATATCTTCGTCACCAGCCGCGCCGAGCTGGGCATGGCCGGGCAGACCAAGAGACCGACGAGCGTGACGATGGTGTCGCGCGACCTGCCCAAGAAGGCGGAGAAGAAGGAGAACGAAGAAGAGGAATGGGCAGAAACATACAAGAATCTGGTCAAGGTAGTGACCAAGGAGGTGCCGCAACTACGTCGGTGATTAGTGGGATGGTGTTAAATTACACGCAAACAAAAAATGGAGTTTTCAATGGGCTTCTCTGTGGCTACAGGGAGCGGGTGTATGTTTTGTCTTGTCCGGGTACCAGCTCTCCTCAAAACAGGACAGGCACCGGCCAAGCATTGAGCCAGCGGCGGCATCACATCATGAGCGCATACAGGTCAAGTTATGTACTTTGAGGGAGGTCATGGCAAGTCAGAGGTTTTGTCGCTTCAGTCTATCCTAGTTACTCTATCTCTTGTGGTCATACAGCGCTATACGCTCCTCATCAGTCTCGTCTCCCCGACTGAACGGATCATCATCGCCCTCGTCGGAGTAGCGCAGGTCTGGCTCCTCAAAGTAATCAGGCGTATCATCCTCGTCGCCAAGACCCAGACCGTCGTGGGTCAGTTGCTGCTCTGGGTCATCAGAGAACTTTGGCGTGGAGGGCGCGGGTGGCTCGGCCTCGAGCTGTCGCGACCTTGCCATAGTCTTTTGGTAAATATACCATCCAACAGTGGCACCCACCACGGCGCCAAAGAGAATGCTGGCATAATTGAGCAACTTAGTCCCCAATGGCATTTGCTCGTGGGACTTGGCAATTGCGGCAAGACGGCTGCCGATGAAGACATGGATGAAGAGCTTGGGCGTGATCAGGGCGGTGGCAAGGGCGAAGGTCTGCGGTTCAACCGAGGGAACGGTAGCCATGGCTCCGTTTGAGAGTGAGAACGGCAGCGGGCAAAGTCGAATCATGCACAGCAGTTTCAGGCCATCCTCCTTCAGGGTCAGTGTCAGAGCAGCAAATCGCTTGTCGTTGGCCACCATGCGCTCGACATAGGTGCGTAAGATGGTGCGTGAGACGAGGAAGGAAACGAAGGAGCCGGCAACTGTAGCGGTAGCGAGGATGAGCCAGCCCTCCCAAACGCCATACACAAATCCTGCCGTGGTTGCGCATGAGGAATAGCCGATCATAGGCGGGAAGGCGGTGACGAAGGTAATTGCCCATAACAAGGTCCAACCACCTTTGGTCGCCTTCCACTTCTCAGCATAAGGCTCCAGCCATCCAAAGACCTTCTCGTTGAAGATCAGGAACAGGGTGCCGGCAAGAGTCAAGACGACCAGTGCGATGACAAGCAGGATCTTCTGCAGTGTTGTCAACTTGCGCCAGAGCTGAAGGAAGCGCCGGCTGAGTCGGTCAGCGGCATTGATGGCATTGTCTCGGAGTTGGACGGAAGACGGGAGCGACGATCTGGATAGGCGGGCAGCGTGGAATCCAGGACGAGGGAGGGAATGATGGGAATCGGCTGTCAGGTCAAGCCGAGGCATATGGGATGAGCGAGAGAGGAGGAGGTGAGAAGGTGAGGAGGATGAGGAGGGAGTAGGAGGAGCAGGCGCAGGCGCAGGCGCAGCAGGCAGAGGATGAGGATGACATCGGGGCGACTGATGGGCTAAAGGCGAGACTATTCGGAGGCGGAGTTATTAATACGGAGTACCTTTAACCCCGCTTACAGATCACCAGGCTACTATTAGTTAGGTATTACTCCCTAGTACCTACACTGTAGTAAGAAGTACCTAGTGTCAAACTAGGGCTACTGATCCGCTATACGGAGTAAGAACGAGTACGTAGTCGTCACCCGTTCCTGCTATACGTACAAGTATATCTGTCACAATTGCCCCGCAGATGACAGCCAGCCTCCTGTGCGTCAGTTACTGGAATTATACAGTGTAGTATTCGTAGGAGATCGGAGGCTCATGTTTGACTGTAGAAGCCTTATTTATTCCTTCGGACTTTGCTAGACATGTAGCCTGATTCCCTATTCCGCTTCCAGACAGTGTGTGTGCTGCTCGACGTCGAGTGTAGCCGTCCGGTATTCCTCCTCAAGCCCCTCGTCTTCATGCCCTCTCCTCTCTGGCGCCCCGGTTTGAGGCTCCCTGACGATCAACCATGCTCGCCGACGACCTGTACGAGCTGTGTCTCCCCGTGCTCGAGGACGAGCAGGCCGACGACGATGACAAGACAGACCGGCTGCAGGAGCTACTGGCCAAGGAGGCCGCTCTGAAGGGCAAGGCGCTCGAAAACGCCATCCTCGATGCCCTGTGGCGATACCGACACGCCTCGAAAGGCGACGACACAGCCGACACCCCGCTACGGTCGACCGTCATCCGCAAGGCGTCACCCGCCCCTTGGCAGATGAACCGGGCTCCTACCCCCGTCAGCTCACCACCGCAGGCGTCCAGCCCGGCTCCTTCATCCAGCTTGTCGGCTGCACGGCCCAGCTTCTCGCGCCAGCGGTCCAATGTTCAGTCATCCCCCTTCGCCTCTCCTCGGCCGTCACCGCGTCTGGCACTGGCGCAGCCCATCCCCCACTCGCCCAACCTGAACGCATACGAGTTCTCCGACCAGAGTGCTCCGCCAGACATCGGTGACTATGGCAGCGAGAATGTTGACTGGCTATTGGGGGAAGAGACGGCCAGCAATGCCTCCTCAACCGGGCTCAGTGCCGTTGCGCCCGAATGGGTGCCCCAGCCTGACATGAGCCCCTACGACATTCTGCGCTCTGTGCTTGGAGATGCAAAGACCGATGAAGAAATCGAGCAGGCCCTGAACCAGAATTCCTATGAACTAGGAGCCACGATTGCCGCCCTGGTCGGGTCTGAGGCTGAAGCGCAGCAGTATACCGTCCCTGACACCAAGGTATTGGTGGGCAAGTCAATGGCCATGAGCCCGCCACCATCGACAGCGGCGACTTCCAAGAGTCCTATTGTGTGCAAGTATTGGCTGGCTTCCGGCTCTTGCCTGAGAGCTGATTGCCGGTTTGCCCACGACACTAGCGCCTATCTTTGCAAGTATTGGGTCAACGGCCAATGTCTGGCTGGCGACGCCTGTCAATTCTCGCACGATCCGTCGCTGATGATCAATCACCTGTCGGTCGATCACAGCGCTGCTCCTCCAGCTTTCCACCTCAGCGACCAGCATGAGCACTTCCCTGCCCTCGGCTCAACCCCCAAATCTTCCGGCCTTTCGCCTGCTGCAAATGGCTTCGTACCCGCTGCTCAGCGAGCCCGAGCCGGTCTTTCGATGAGCCCCAGTTCTCGGCCACACTCACGACAGGGTTCTCGGCCCCAGAACCGGCCGGAGACGCCGTCGTCCCTGTCTATGGATGACCCCGAATCCTTCCCTTCCCTCGCTTCCCTCGCTGCCAAGCGAGGCTCGAAGCACCATGGCCATCGATCAAGACATGGCCACGCAAGCATCGAAAAGGAGCCCTCTTCCCTGGCTGACATTGTCCGAATGTCGCCTTCACCAGCTCCGACCCAGCCACGCAAGGCAGAGATTGGTCGCAAAATCCGCCCGTATGGCGGCTCAGACACTGTGGCGGCAAGAAAGATTCCAGAGCCACAGCACATCCCTTGGCTTGAGACCGGGGCAAAGGCTAACCAGCAGTATCTGAAGTTCCGCGCCGAGGCTATCAAACATGGCAGCATTCGCAATAAGTTCCTACAGAGGTGTGTCGGCTCCCCCCAAAAGCAATGCTTTCTAACAATATATGTGCAGTGCTGCCCAAGCCTGGAACCGGAACGATGCCCGCGCGGCAAAAGCCCTGTCACTCCGTGGCCAGGCCGAAAACGAAGCGATGCGCAAGGCACACAGAGAAGCTGCCAAAGCGCTCTACGACGAGCGTAACAAGCACCTCTCAACATCCCCCACTGATGACGAGGAGCTCTATGTCGATCTTCACGGCCTGCACCCAGAGGAAGCCATAGACTATCTCGAAGAAATCCTGCTCGATCATGAGAAGCGCGGCCGCCACATCATCTACGCCATCACTGGCACAGGCCACCATAGCAAAAACGGCAAGGACAAGGTGGGCAAAGGCGTTCGTAACTGGTTGAATGAGTGGGGGTATACCTTTCGCGAGTTCAGCGTGCCGGGCGAGAGAGGCGGATATATCGGTGGTGTTCTCGGGATTGATATCACAGCTCATCGGCGGCAGCCCATCGGTGAGCCGGACACGAAGCAGGACGACGTCCACCCCGTGCCCATTACAGCAATTGGAGGCAAGATCCAAGTGCTGAAGCGGGAAGAGGTCCCTTCCTGAGATTTACTACCCGCAAAGCCTGCGGGCTTGGTGCCCATCTGGCGTCCAGGACTCAGCATATTACAGCCTATCATGCCTTGATTTGATCCATGCCACACACACACCATTTTGTTCACTACTCGTATTCCCTTTTAATGGTACAATCCTGCTCGCTTTCTGCCTGGTTCTCCCGCCACCTCGAACGCGCTTGTCGTCGTCTCATCTCCATTGTACGCCAAACATCTTGCTCGCTTTTGCCTTGATTCCCTTTCCCTCCTTGTTCTCCAAATAGATAGTCTCATGTCCCGGCACGGTCAAGCTGAGCAAGGAGTATTCAAGCCGGTCTCCATCAGGGGGTTTTGTCATGTGTACAGCCACCACACCTCGTCCCTTGGGCCCTTCCACATTGAAGTGCATGCGGAAGTTCGTCGTCCCGTTCCTCGACAGCTCAGTCGAATACGCCAATGGCCTTGCCCTGGCCCATTTGCTGTTTGTCGCCTCGCCAAAGGCCACAATCTGCCTGCTCGGTCCCAATAGCTCCCTGCACTCGGGGCTCGCCTTGATCCGGTCCACCGCGTGGTTGAACTGCACCGTCTTCGAGTCAGGTGCCAGGAGCTCATCGTACACAAAGTACGAGACCAAGCAGGTGCCTGCTAAGCCAGCCACGACGAGCACAAAGTTGATCGTCTGCTGGGTCGACCGCGCCGCCTTTTCACCCGTCGACAGCTCCGACCAGTTATACCTTCCATCGTCCGATGTCACTGTGATTGAGCGTCGGCTCGGCGTCGTGCTAGATGTCGATGCCGCTGTTCGTCGCTGCTGCTGCTGTTGTGCCGGCAGTCGCAGTGGTGATGGTGGCAGGCGCGGGGCATTGGCTTTTGCACGGCAGGAGAGCTGGAAAACGCGAGCTCTTGTGGTGGCAGTGGCAGTTGCGATGGCTGCTGCAGTGGCAGAGGCAGCAACGTAGCTGGCCATCAGAGGGTGATTTTCCCTGGGCTTTTCAAGCTGCGCGTCCTACACCAACACATTCATACACAGTACTGTGGTAGTGTGCGGCCGTGGGTCTGGATTAGCATTGGGTAATCAATCACTCCGCCTTCGTATTCAGGGTTTGATACTGTAAGTTTACGCATCAATACGGTAACGTCACTCTGAACACTCTCCACGTTATGTCTTTTCTGCCTAGTAAGTTGACTTATATTTGAGCCAAAATCCCTCTCTGATTACCAATTAACAATAATGAAAGGACCACCGGTTGTACAGGGATGTTCTAATTTGAGTTCGCCCCGGCCATTATGATCCCCCAGTCCCATTCAGCCTTGGGCCGCGACCCGAATGGTCGCTGACATTAGGGCCATTCGATTCGCCTTGAGCCTCAGTCTATATATCACTCTGTTTCTACTCTCAATTATCTCTTCTTTCTCTGCTAACTTGACCTTCTATATCTGCCGCCATGTCAGCACAAGAATATTACGCAGCTGGCCCTATTCCAGGGCCACAACCACAACCACAACCACAATACCCCCCATCGGCCTCTTATCACCCTCCTCCAGCCTCGCCACCGAAGGATTCTTCCTCTCCAAATATGACCTACACCAGTTTTCAGCCTCAGCCGGTGCCTCAATTCAACCAAACACACCCGTATCAGCCACCACTAAGTCAGCCTCAACCCGCCTTCCCGCCTCCTCCATATCACCATGAACAGCGGCCAAGTGTGCATTTTACACCACAGCAACTGCCAACGTCAAATCCACCACCACGCAACTCCTTCTCAGGCCAAAGGCCGCCTCCCCATCAGTTCCCACATACGCCAACCCAGCCAGCTCTTGCCCCAGCGTCGCCTTACCCACACCAGCACGCAAATCTACCAGGACCTATGCGTCCTCAGACGCAGGCCTACGTGAACAAACACCACGCACACTCGGACTCCGCGCTTAACGGATACAGTTCTGATCCGGAGCCTCATAGGAGACGGCATAGGCACAGTGGCAACAAGGACAGGAGGAGACAGATATCAGATACGTCGCGATCAACCAGGACTGACGCCATCATCGGTGCAACTGGTGGCGGAATAATCGGTGACCTCATCTTTCCTGGACTGGGTACAGTGGGAGGAGCGCTGGCAGGTTGGCTAGGCGGCAAGGATTACGGCGAGCGGCGAAAGTTGCGCGAGTCCCAGCTTGACAAGGATCAGGAAGAATGGGAGAGAAGATTCCACAGACATAATCGCCACCGGAGCCGGGGTCGAAACCTCAGCCGCAGTCGCAGTCGCAGTCGCAGTCGCAGTCGCAGTCGCAGAGTATAGAGGAGGGACTTTCGTGAAGAGGGGAGGACAACATTCTATGATTCGCAGGATTGTGAGTCACCTGCCACAAGAACAGGTCACACTGACGGGTCACAAGCGTAGTAACGGAAGGATGGTTGCACCAGGCAACTTAATAAGTTCCATGACTATAAAAGTGTATATCAGATGACATCATCACCTGCCTGGTCATTTGGCCAATTTAATACTAGCCGTTCTTGGCACTTACTAAGTCAAATTCAGCACTAGAGAGTGGAGTTCGTTCAGGATACCCAAGGAAGGTGCAGAAACAGTACTGTACTGAGTATACGGCAGATTACACTTCACCAGAGTCCCAGTTATGCCCTTCGCCTTTCTCCTCTCGACCACTTCGCAATTGTCCTTTCAATCCAGCCTGACCTCTTCCACCCACCCTTCGTTGCCATCAGCCGCTGCTTCTCGCAGATCGCTGGTTCGGTCGGCACTGAAGGAACACAAGCGCCTGTCGGCCGCTGATCAGGCCAACCATCTCCCAGATCTAGTATTGGTGCTGGATGAGTATCTCAGGTATCTCATCAGCATCGACCTTTCTCTCAGCGGCAAGCCCGTCTCGGGCGAAGAAGTTGATCTCGCCCTGGTGAACGAGGTTGAAGTAGAATGGCGCCCCACCTTGAGCCCGTCGACCATCCCAGGACGCGACAGTGACCGTGTCAAGGCCCGTGGTCTCGACTTTGAGATTTACTTTGTCCACCACACGCTTGCTCTGGTCCACAGTCTACTGGCCAGCCAGTCCCTTCTCAGCCTTTACGCGTCCGTGACGCCCACGCCAGAAGAGAGGACTCATCTTATTCAAAATGCGACCAAGAAGCTCCGCGTGGCGAACTCACTACACTCATTCCTCGTCAACAGATCCAATTCGTCGCCGGAAGGACCGCCTTTGTTTCCCCCAGCAGCAGCCGATATCTCACCAGGAGTGCAGTCGGCCCTGCTGAACCTGACCCTCGCGGAGTTGAATCTCCTAGCCGTTTTGAAGGACGACCCCTACCCAGCCGTTGTGATTCAGTTACGCAACAAAGACGACCGGGAATGGATGTTCAAGTCACCTTCGATTCCCAAGGTGGTGGCCCAGGTTCGACGACGCTTATGCGTGGGCGCGGCTGAGAAGGCGGATGTCGCCTTGGCCAGCCTCAGGGCCAGCACGGCAAAGGTATCTAAGGACTTGATCGAATACTGCGAGGGTATACGCCGAACGTCCAAGGCAAAGGCCTGTCGTTTTGCCGCCCTCGACGCAGACCTGAGCGGGGAAACAGGCAAGGCAATCGCCTGGCTCCGCGCGGCCATGCACGAGCTCGGCATTGATCCTCCCGAGCACCACCGCAATACCCCGGCAGCGGGACTAAAGAAACTCAAAACATCCTGGAACGAGAAGAGAGAAGACAGAAGAATAGCCAAGGCAGCTGACTCAGGAGGAGGAGGAGGAGGAGGCGGCATCAGCGGCTGGTTCTGCGACGGCGGCAAGGCAGAAGAGAGCCGGATTCTTGATTTTCTGGATCGCAAACTGAGCAAGGAAAATGACACGATCAATGTGCAACCCGTGCCCGATTGGAGGCCTTTACTGTCAACCATGCCTACGGGCATGCACCTTACTGTCAACGATAAGTGGATATCAACACTCTTGACCGAAGATGAACTTGTCGCCATGAGAAGTTTGCCGGAAACAGACCATCACCATTTCGACCACGACTCGTCCGACGCTGAGGAGAAAGAACGAAGGCCGGCTGGTGCTGATTATCCTGTCCAGTCAACCTACTATTGAGTTTTTATGATTGCCAATTTTTTTTTCGTTATATAATGAAAAAAAAAAACATTTTCCATTTTGTTTTGTCTTAACAAAAAAAAAGGACAGAAAGCCGTCCAACGAGACTGGGATTTTAGTACCATCAAAACAGAGGGAGGGACGGAGGGAGCGCAAATCGAAGAACACAGTGGTGAAAAGTTCATGACAAGACTGTATCGAGATAGATGCATAAGGAGTTGTACAATATTGAGTCAAAGGGCGGTGATCTAGTTACAATGATGGGAACCAACGACATGGCTGATAAGGACGACGACGATGATGATGACGACGACGACAACATTATTCCCTGGCCTGTCTAGACGACCTCGCCAACGATCTTGGCGGCCTCTTTGTATGTTGCCAACAGCTTCTCGCACTTCTCTCTCTCCTTCTTGATGCCATCGTCCTCGTACAGCAGGTCACTGAACAGATCCTCCTTGTACAGTTCGCTGACCAGGCGGTTCTGCACTTCGTCTCGGCTGTGGTTGACCAGCAGGTGCATGATAGCCTTGGGGACTTGATCCGCAATCGTTTCACGCACAATATTGAAGTAGGAAGATATGAGTCGCCGGATCAACTCAGTCTCCAGTGCTTCTCGTTCGCTCAGAGCAGGCTCGAGATTGTGTTCAGGCTGATTCAAAGTCAGTACAGGCAAGAATTGAGAAAAGGGGGGACAGGGAGATGACTGACAAAGAGAGGAGCATCAGCTGCAAATTCCAAGGGCAATGAGTGGTTGTCAGATGGATAGTTGAAACTGGTTGGTGATCGTGCGTCGGCAAAGCTTGTCCGCTCCGTTCTCCTCATGCTTGCCGAGATGCTTGGTTCGATGTTTTGACTGACATGACGCGGCACTGAGCTCATCTGTGGCAATGGTGAACTTGCGGGCAGACTGCCCTCTTTACCGAAAAAGTAGTTGAGAAACGAGTCGCGCGCTCCTTGTTGCGTTCCGTTCTCACGATCTCGCGCAACCGCAGGGGACAAACTTCTGTTGTTGGCCTTGTGATTGCGAACAACGAGATTGGTAGCCTTATCATCGTTCCCTGGCCCATCCTCGTCCTCGGGAGGAGTAGCGGTGCCGTTGACAGCGAGTTGCTTGACACGCGCCTTCTCTCGCTTCCGCCGTTCCTCTGCTTGAGCTAGCTTCTTCTCCTTCTCGTTCTTGCTCTGGATAACAGAAGACATGGCAGCAGCAGCACCAAGGAAGTTGGGGTGGTTGGTGTTGATGTAGGCGCGCTGGATGGCAATTAGGGACTCGACATAGGAGGAACACGGCCCTAGACGTTCACGAAGTAGATCTGAGACGACCTCAATGAGCTTGCCCTGAAGGCGGGGGAACCGCGACAGTTCAGTCGAGCCACAAGTGTGGCATATCTTGATCAATTCTTCATAGACCAGCTCAACACAGCGCTGACTGGGGATCTCCAGCAGTTTGATCTGTGGTTTGACCAACAGGTCAAAGGCAAGCTCGGGAACAAAGAGAGACGGTCGTGGGCCGGTGGAGTTGCGGATGGCTGTTCGGATGTCGAGCACCGACAGATTCTGTGTCGGGTCAATGGTCTCAAGCGAGTTGCCAAAGACAGAGTTGAAGATGTAGTATATGCGGGCGCCTCCGCACAGCTCCTTGGTCGAGATCTCGGATGAGGTGCCGTCAATCGAAGAGATGAAGGAGGTGGCAAAACGAGTCATGAGCTGGAGAATGAGCGAGCCGCGATGTTCCTTGCCGCTGAACTGCTTGCTTCCGTAGCTGGCAAGCTCCTGCTGGGTTTGGCCCATGAGCGTGTTGAGACGAGCCTTGATATCAGGTAACCGGTCGCGGATATGCGACATCAGGGTCTGATTGAGCGTCTTTGCTAGATATTGAGTGCCACAACGCGTCGCAATATTTCGATAGGCCGGATGCAGCCTGAAGAACTCGGCCTCGGACTTGAGGGCCTCAGACATGGGCTTACCCGTTTGGATATCCTGCTGGGACCGGTTCACGACGCCGATGAAGCCGAGCTTCAAAGGGTAAACTCTTCCAGAAAGAATATCGAGCGCGTTTGTGCCATGATCCATCAAGTCCAGTTTCGTCAAAATCCCAATCGTCCTCTTACCCATGGGATCAACGTGGCGGGCGAGCTTGAGCGCCTCCGAGTTGACCAGGTCGACGTTGGCTGGGGAGACGGCGAGAATGATCGAGTTGGGCTTTGCAATATACTCCGAGATCAAGGTGCGAGTCTGCTTCTCGATATCGGACGGCTGGTCGCCAATGGGCACTTTGGTCAGGCCGGGCAGATCGACGAGGGTCAGGTTGAGGACATGGGGCGAGAAGACCTTGAGGTTGATAGGCTGGCGGTTGATGCCTTTGTTGTTGCCCGCTATGCGCGCCGTCTCGCTCTCGATCTCTGCTCGTACCTGGCCAAAGTCTCGAAATTTGCGCCCAGGCAGGTGATGGAACTCGGCCCATTCGTCCAGCTGGGCCAAGCTGGTCGACCGCTGCCTTGGGACTGCATCTCCTGCACCATTGTCCTCATATCTTCTCCCATTGCTGTTGTCGTTGAGGCCGTCGATGGGGCCATCATCGTCAGGAATGTTGATCAGTTGAAGGATCAGGGGCCGGCGAGTGACAATGCCGCTGCCACGCGGGAGGAAGTCTCGGCCGACAATGTTTTCAAGCACGGATGACTTGCCAGATGACTGAGAGCCCACAACAACTATCTGGGGCAGATCAAGAGAGTCATTGCCGATGGTGTTGAAGACCAGGTCCTGGAGCTTGTTGACCGTCGTCAGTAGATCTTCGCCGAGGGCGGCCATGTTGGCGTCGCGAGCGGGAGGGCAGGATGGTAGGCGATGGAATCAGTAGCCTCTACACGCTCATTACGGATGATACCAGCGAATTCTAGCGGCCAAGGAGATGGAATGATGGGAAGCCTGGGGCCAAACAATCAACCGCAGGCACATGCGATGATCCTGTTTGGGATGTTTGCAACAACGCGCCTGAAGAGGCTTGGCGCTCCTTCCTTGGCTTTCCTTGGCTGGGCTTTCCTTGGCTTGGCTTGGCTTTCCTGGTCTTGGCGTTCTCGGCCTTGGCATGCAGTGCCTAAGGACCTGCCAAGGCCGACTCTTGTAGCAGAGTCAGGTCTAGCAAGGTTTTCATGGTCTCGTCGATCGCTCTTTGACCATCAGCTATGTCACGGTCAATGGCTGTGCTTGCACATGCATCGGCCGCCTCCGAAGCAAATGTCCATGCCTCTATCCGTGTCCTAACCCTGTCTGAAGGCACACCGGCACCATGTTTAACCAGTCTTGGATAAGCAGGAAGCAGTTGGCTCTCGTCTGCCAGCCTGTCCAGTATGGCTGCGGCCTCTTCTGACTCCTTCTCGAGTTCGCAGTGCGTATAGTCAGCCAGCAATTGCGATTGCTGCTTTTCCTGCCACAAACGAACACTTTTCTGAACAGTCTTCGCCTGGTCGGCTTTTGGTATACCAATTGCCATAGCTTCTTCCTTATTGCGCTCCTGGACCGTGTCAGGCAGGGGTTGAGAGAGCGCATCGACAGCAGCTGCCATGTTCTTACGACCGAGAATATAGCGGCTGTATGCTGCCTGCAATTCGTCGTCCTGGTAGTTTTGGTCATGTTCCTGATCCGCCACAGACACACTGGGTGGTTCATACTGTGCACAAGCACCCAGACTCTCTTCAAGCCAAGATGTCAATTCCCTATGTACAGCACGTAGGCCACGTAGACGCGAGGTCACAGACCCACCACGGATGGCTGAGTGTGTGGCAGAAGGGCTGAGCCGGCCACTTTCCGCTCGCATTCTTGCATCAAACACTGCTAGCTCAAGCTTCCGAAGGAGCACCCTGCTTTGGCTTTGAGAGTGCTTCACCTCCTCTGGTGTGGCGGAGACGGTACTGGTGGACTCGTGTTGCTTGGCCCTAGGATGCGAGCTTGGAAGCAGTCTCTCGAAAGCAGTGACATGGCGTGAGAGGGTGTCTAGTGATTCATGCTGTTGTTGCTGTCGTGAGAAGCTGAGTCGGTCGCGAATGATCGCATCGCCATAGTCAGGGGCGCGTGGGGCAACTGCGATCCCTTGACTGCTCGCCTTGTCGGCAAAGGCCTGTCTGGCTAACACATTGGCTTGAAGCGCGACTAGATACTTTCTTCGAACTCCAGTGACGAAATCCGGGAGCAGTAAAGTATCGGAAGCAGCTGGAAGCGGACGATGACTGATTTCATCAGCCAGGCTGGAGATGTACAAGGCTACGGCCTCGCTCTGTTGTATAGAATGGAGGTGAGGGAGTTCCCCGTGCTGGTCTTTCTGACCACTCACCGCCATAAATGACAGGCTTTGGCCGCTGATCACTGCCGGTAAGCCAAGTTGGGGTGTGAGGAAGATGGAGAGATCTTCTACGTTCTTTCGCCAAGATCTTGATTATAATGTGGGAAGTGAAGCATTCTTGGTAAGATCCTAGATTTTAAAAAAGAATATAAATAACAGGAAAAGTGCTTGAAAGTAATTCTTGGCCTGACTGTGATTGTAATGAAGTTGAGTCGCTATCATAGCCTCGTGACACTGGGTGTCACTCAGCGATTGCATTGGCAGGCTTCTACTTCAGAATCAGCAGGCAAAATTCGGCCTGCATGTTATCGATTGTAGGTTCTGGTATGGGTATGGTACTGTATGGTTCCTCAATGCACATGCCATGCCATGCCATGCCATGCCCTGTTGTGGCTCAGACGAGTGGCGGGCGGGCAGTAGGACTTCATCCTTGTGCCCTTTGCTTTGCTTCGGCCAGAAGTTTGACCAGTTCTTGCCCTGGGCCTTCTTTGCCTTCAATCTCGATCGCTCTCTCCAGCCACTTGACAGCCTCATCGTAGCGAGTCAGCTCTATCAAGCACCTACCACCTACTATGAAGGCCTGCGGGTTGCCTGGCACTTTTTGACCCTGTGGCGTTGTCTGGGGGCCTCGCTTGCACTCTGTACTGCATTCTGCATCCTTCCATCCCTCCACCCAATTCCGAGACTCCATGTTGGCTGCCGCTCTCCCTAGGTAGCACATTGCCAGCTCTTCTCTTGCCAGGCCACTTGGCTCCCAGCCCGGCCGTGATGCAGCCATGTCAAGGGCGAATGTTAGTAGTCTGATGGCCTCTCCGTGATTGGCTTTTCTGGCTGCAATGGCGGCACTCTCTCGCAATTTCTGGATTTGAGCGCTTCGTTTGGGGTCAGGGGGCATAGGCGGGGGAGGCAGGTTGTTCGCCGTCTCTAGTTTCTTGAAGGCGGTGTGTAGGGCGTTGACTTGGGCAACTGCATCTTGCACTGCCTGGTCCGAAGATGAGACCGAGAGTGCTTTGGAGGCAGGATCGATGTGGATTGGGAGATGGGTGTACGTTTCCAGCGAGTCATCGGTGGTGGCCATGGCGGTGTGGGTGCTAGTGCGAGAATGAGGAGAATGACGAGGATGAGGTGAGTGAGGAGAGTGAGGAGGGTGAGGAGGGTGAGGAGGGTGAGGAGGGTGAGGAGGGTGCACGGGGACACCTATCAAGTTGTATGCGTATCGATGTTGTATGACCGTAACTTACGTATACAACAACTTCCTTGTTGCAATAAGGTTTTGAGCTTATCTGCAATTAGGTTTCAGACTGGCGAGTCTTTCACGACATCTCTCCATTTGGCCAAGCCTCAACAAGACGATTCATTCCTTCGCCTCACTATTGCTCGACATGTGCATTCGGTCATTACGCATCTGCCGACGCTAAGATGCAACGCCGCGATGATCGAGGCTCACCGGCCTCCCACACACAAGTCAACAATGCTGTCGACTTGGCTGCGGATGACACCGACTCTGCTGACAACGGGAGCGACATCCTCGACGAGACCGAAGAACAGGAGAAACTTTTAAATCCGCCGACTCGCTTTGACGCTATCACGGATGCCTTCAGAAAGCGCGATGAGCGGAGACAGCGACGGGGTCGGGCTCCAGCGTCCCACAAGAGCCAAGTCATGTTTGAGATGGAGAACGGGTACAAGGACTCGAGCTCTCAATCGTCGGTCGAGCTTGACTGGGATAAGAGCCAGGAGGGAAGCAAGAGCAATAGAAAAGGCAACATGTTAGTACAAGCACTAGTGCTACCGTTGCTGTCGCTGCTTGTTGGCCTTCTCTTTATCGGCCTGGTATGGGGCGCGTGGAGGGCTTCAGGCTCTCACGGCAGCGGCGCAAGCCCCGTACAGACGTTTTGGAATGGCACCCACTTGTTTAAACCAACTACTATCCTCATCTCCCTCGACGGCTTCCGCGCTGACTTTCTCAACCGCGATCTGACGCCCGCGCTGAACGCCTTTATTAGCTCAGGCGTCTCTCCTCCTTATATGCTACCTTCCTTTCCCTCGGTCACCTTCCCCAATCATTTCACACTCGTCACTGGCCTCTACCCGGAGAGCCATGGCATTGTGGGTAATCAATTCTGGGACCCTGAGTTTCAGGAGGAGTTCTACTACACCGATACCAAAATCTCGATGCAGCCCAAATGGTGGACTGCAGAGCCGGTATGGGCTACGGCCGAAAAACAAGGAGTCCGCACTGCGATCCACATGTGGCCTGGATCTGAAGCTCACATCTCTCATGTTGAGCCAACCTACCTGGATAAGTTCAATGCCTCTGAAGTAATGCCAAGAAAGGTTGACAGGCTCTTGCATTGGCTTGACCTGGAAGAGGAGCGGCCTCAGCTTCTGCTTGCTTATGTGCCCGATGTTGATAGCGATGGCCACCTCTATGGGCCTAACAGTACGGAAATCAGGGAGACTATCACCAACGTGGACAGCATGCTGACTCTCCTCGTCGAGGGACTGTTGTCACGCAACCTGACTGAGATTGTCAATTTAGTCATCGTTTCGGACCACGGCATGGCCACAACATCAACGAACCGTCTCATTCAATTGGATGATATCATAGATCTCTCTCTTGTCGACCACATTGATGGCTGGCCGTTGCGAGGCTTAAGGTTGAAGAACGCTACGCGCGACCTTGATCTTCTTCATACCCAGCTCGCTCTTGAAGCAAATAAGACTGGTACCTTTGATGTGTACAAGCGTGAGACTATGCCCGCTCGGTATCACTTCTCCAATAACGACAGGATTGCACCATTGTGGGTTGTCCCGAGAACCGGCTATGCTGTGGTGGAGAAGGAGGATTTCAGCGTTGAAGAAGCAATTACCTTAGGACAGGAATACCACCCCAAAGGGCTTCATGGCTATGACCATGAACACCCCCTCATGAGAGCTATTTTTGTGGCCCGAGGCCCCGCATTTCCCCATCCTCCAAACAGTCGAGTTGCAGCCTTCCAAAACGTCGAAGTCTACAACATCGTCTGCGATTCGATCGGCTTGAAGTCTCTTCCGAATAACGGGACCTTACGGCTTCCACTGAAGCCGGATGGGTTACATCCCGAGGGAGCCAAAGTTGAGACGCCGTACGATGCTGGCCAGCACGAAAGCACACAGCCAAGTCAGAACGTCGATGCCGATATTTCCGACGAGAATGATGAAAAGCCAGCCTGGTGGAGCTTCTTACACGAGCAACTACAGAAAGCTAAAGACTGGGCCAAGCACTTGGTTGAGTCACTCACTAGGAACAAGCAGGACGCTACCGATGGTTGATGGCTAAATTTACCCTAAAGATGGCAGCCAAGGCGTGTTTCACGCCACTAATCTATAGCCGATACGATCTTTGACCCACGATGAAACTTCCAGATGACACATACATTGACAGCTGGCAGGCTGCTTCAAGCACATCAACCTTCAGGCCAAGCCCATGTGGCCCGGACAATTGACACGCGCACCGCCAGGCTGGCTCCGCCACAGAATACCACAACGGCTATGCCCAGATGGGCCTGGCTGCATACATCAGGTCCAACGTCCAATCATCGAGGGGTCGCTAGTGGGCTCCATGAGCGGGGATTTTGATCTAACCTTCATTGGCCAGGCGACAGGGCTCGCTAAGAATTCTGAACTATACCAGTATGGCATAAGCAACTCTGGAGTCTGGACAGCTAAGCGACCGCAGTAGCGCTATGGAGAGTATGGTACTGTACGTCCGTACATTTCACTGGAGTTCACTTTCAAACCCCCATCGCCACAACGTGCTTGGTGCAATCTCGCTCGGCCGGTATGGTGTGTGCAGGGCAAAGACAACAAGAAGACAGGTTGACATACAGTAGACAACCATTTCGAGCGTTTTGCAGACGCACGTTGTTGCTTGCACAGTTGTGTGACGTAGAAAAGCCTGCTATGCGAAGCCTGCAATGCGACAGTGGCATGGCAGCGACATGCTGGGGACATGCTGCAACTTGCTGAATAATTGAGCACTTCTTCTCAGCATCAGGTACGGCCTTGCATTGCATGACTGCCCTACTCAACCCTCGTCCTTGTAGGGCTCTGCTAGCACTGCACCAGCCTCGTGCTATACACGTGTACTAGGCCCTGTGCAGGTACTCGGAGTACTGTGCAGGTACTGTTCTCGGCGACCAATCTCCGTGAGGCTTCTCGCTTCCAAGCCAATAGGCATCTTCAGATCTGACGACAAGCGCAGGCCTATGTCACCTAGGTGGTGTAAGAATAACTTCCGAGCACCACTCTTCCCGGCCTAAATTCCCGGGATGTCGATCAGGGGTCACTCGCCTGTACAGCGCCGCATTAGGGCGAGAAGGTTAAACACCGCCAATCAGCGAGCGCGAGGCTGTTTCGTCTTCAACTAGTCAGCCCTGATACTCACACTCATCGGCCTACTTTCTTTACTAAGGCCCTTTTCTGCAAAAATGCTCAACGGGCAAGCTCGTCTCTTGGCCATGATGGCCACCACTACTACCACACTACCACAACCCAGTCTCTGCAGCCATGTCTTACTCTAGTGTACAGCAAGGCCAAAGTCACAACACGCAAGAGTCACAAGCCCCGACGATCTCGTCAAAACAAATATGGCCAGGCAAGCACGGTAGGTCTATATAACATCTCTTCTTCACGCCTCCCATACTCGTTCTCCATCCACAACCATCACCATCAAACCAAAAGTCACTCGCTTCCGCAACACCTTCAAGCAAAGCTTCACTTCCAACACCTTCAACACGCAAAGCTTCACCTCCAACACCTTCAATCACTTTCAACTCGTGACCGACAGACCATCGCAACAATGGTCCAACTCGTCACTCTCATCACCCTGACAGCCGCGGCCGCTAGCGCCAATGTTGTTCGTCGTACCGGTGGCGGCTTCGGCGACTTCGGCGACTTCGGCGACTCTGGCAGCTGGGGCAGCTGGGGCGGCAGCTCAGGTGGTGACAAGGGAGGCTCCGGCGGCTGGGGCGACATCATTTCTGGTGGCGGCTCTGGTGGCAAGAGCGGCTCTGGCGGCGACAAGGGAGGCTCCGGCGGCTGGGGCGACATCATTTCTGGTGGCGGCTCTGGCGGCAAGGGCGGCTCTGGCGGCGACAAGGGCGGCTCCGACAGCTGGGGCAGTTGGGACGGCATTTTCGGTGGTGGCTCTGGCGGCGACAAGGGCGGCTCTGGCGGCGACAAGGGTGGCTCTGGCGGCGACAAGGGTGGCTCTGGCGGCGACAAGGGCGGCTCTGGCGGCGACAAGGGTGGCTCCGGTGGCGACAATGGCGGCTCCATTGGTTGGGGCAGTTGGGGCAACAAGGGTGGTGACAAGGGAAACCAGGGCGGCACCGACGGCTGGGGTGGCTCCGGTGGCTGGGGCAGCTGGGTAAGTTGATTCTTCCCTCAAGAATGTCTGTTCTGAAATCTGGTACTAATTGGTCTAGGGCTCAACGGTTACCGTCACAGTAACTTCAGCTGGCCCAGGCTCAACTGTCACTGTCACTGCTCCCGGAGGCACAGATACAGTCACTGTTACTGCTCCTGGAGGCACTGATACAGAGACAGTCACTGTTCCTGGAGGTACTGTCACTGTTCCTGGAGGCACTGAGACTGTTACTGCCCCCGGTGGCACTGAGACTGTTACTGTTCCTGGTGGCACTGTGACTGTTCCTGGTGGCACTGTTACTGTTCCTGGAGGCACTGTTACTGTCCCAGGTGGCACCATCACTGAGACTGTTACTGCTCCTGGTGGCACCGTCACTGTTCCTGGAGGCACTGTCACTGTTACTGCTCCAGGTGGCACTGAGACTGTCACTGTTCCTGGAGGCACTGTCACTGTCCCAGGTGGCACCATCACTGAGACTGTTACTGCTCCTGGTGGCACTGCCACTGAGACCATCACTGTCCCTGCTGGCACTGTGACTGTCCCTGCTGGAACTATCACTGAGACTGTCACTGCTCCTGGTGGCACTGCTACTGAGACTATCACAGTCACTGCACCTGGCGGCACTGCTACTGAGACCGTCACTGTCACTGCCAGTGCTCCTGGTGGATCCTGGGGTGATTGGGGCTCTGTCACCACTGTCACTGTCACCACCACTGCTGGTTGTTACACTGCATACTAGTGGATCAACTTAGCACTGCGTGACTGGTGAGGCTGTGGGCCTGCAATGGTGAGGGGAGGGCGTAATTGAGGTTTTCTTTTGCATGAATTGCAAAACCACACTGACGAAACATATATCTCTTTTGAATAATGGGATACTATTATTATCCCCAAATATCAATGAAAAGTTCTTATGCGCATCATTATCCATGCACTGGTCTTCTGGAGCCCAAGATTCCAATTGTTGAAACCTGATAGACATTTAAAGGTGTGATTAGCCTGGAGCCGAGATCAGCAAATTGGACAATAATAGGCAATCAAACAATGATGGCTTGGAAACGACACTTCTCATCACTACCAGTACTGATCAGAAGGGCACATGTCAATTCGATGGATTCCCGAGACCGACCACCCTAGAGGTCGTCAAGGGAATCTCGAAGGGACAGAAGCTTCCTGGCTATGCAATCTGGCCCAAGTGGAAGAGTCCAGTTAAGGTTGAGGCGCTGCAACGCCTTCCAGTGCACGATGGAGTGTCATTCAAGGTAACAAATCTGCAGGTGGACGAGCACTGCGGAGTAGGTGGGTGAGTGGGTGGACAAGGTGAGTCACGGACGAAAGATGTAGTTCCAGTCTCCCAAAACGTCCAACCTATTAGTCAGAAGCGAGGAAGCCAGCAAAAGAGGTCTAAAAGTGATGTGCTATACCCGATCTAAATATCACCAATCATATTAGAGAGCTTTCGTACCAGAGCGCCCTCCCCGTCCTTGGCCCACCATTTGTCCAGCATTTGTCCGATGTTGAGGAGTTCATAAGCCGTCTTTGGGCCTCCAGATCTTCCAACTTCCTCCATCGCAACAGAGGCCGGGCGGGAGACCGCACACCAAACTCCCGAGGCACCGCTTGGGCTTTCACCTTGTATCGAGATTTACTATGGAGACAACCGCAACACCTCAACCCGGTATGGCCATCCTCCTCCCGCCATGAGATCTCTCAATGGCCCAGCAACTCTGCCCATTCTGCACGGTACACCACTTCACGGCTTTACAATAATGAAAACAACAATGCCAATGACATCGACAACAACCAAAATGGCCCACAAGACAGCGCGGGAACATGTTGTTTCTTACGCAGCAATGTCCTCCCATCAATCCATCCTGCGTCCTGCCCGGCTGATCAAGGCTGGCCGCCCAGTGACAATGCCTATGGCCCTCAAAATGCCGCTCTTGGCATTGCAACGCCGCCGCTACCAGACTTAATCGGCGACGACCTCCTCTTTGATCATGAGACATTGCACGATGACAGTCGTGACTGCCATGGCAAGCCTGATGAGCTGGAGGTTGACCTTGATGTTGACCTTGATGTCGACCTCTCTGCACAACAGGATCTAAACATGTTCCCTGCCAACTTCTTTGCCAACCCTTTCGCCGTGTCCTTCCCAGGTGACATCCCTTGCCCGACGGCAGTAGTAGCAGCACCTTCATCAGCAATGGCAGCCGATACAAATGATATTTCTCCTGTTCCGCCGACATCGCGATCGTCACCGCGACCCCCTGCATCTTCCAACATATCTCTCACTCAACAACAGCAACAACAACGACCGTGTCCGCCGCGGGCGAGTCCCAACAGCGGCGAGCCCGCCCCGATGCAATTCCACTTCGTCGACATGGCGGATCGGAAAAGTGCGATGCGTATCCGCAACACGCGCATTTCACGCCAGCACAAAGAGAACAAGGTACGCCGGATTGCCGAGTTGGAGCGCAAGCTGGCTGCTGCATTGGCCAGAATTGAGGAGCTGGAGGCTCGCGTCTAGGGGCTTAGGCTGTCAGCAGTCATGAGCTGATCATGTAGTTCATGTACTCCATGTAGTTAATGTACTCCATGTACTTCATGTAATTCATCCTATGTTACACAGGCACCTTGGCTATTCTTTCGCCCACATTCAACCAACTCGGTGGACTAGTAATACACAGTCGATGCCAAGACTGCAGCCAGCCGCCAAGACTGGAGAAAAAACATAAAACAATCAGCTCTTGAGCTCTTCCTTTCTCTCCTCACAATCGCCGGCGTTTCCAACAGGAAAAGAAGCATTACTTATGGCATTTTCATTATTCAATGATTGGAAGTGTTTTCGCGTCGTGCGTAGAGCAGACTCTCTCTGACTTGATCGCGTTTTGCGAGACGGTCGCCTTTTTAAATATCATCTGACTGGGCATCTCCTGGAACAGCGGTGGGAACTTAACCTACTCTGTAATGAGCAGGGGAAAATCAGTTGATGGGACATCTTGTTATAGTCATATAACTGTCTAGGTTGCAATTCAGATTTGCCAGGTGCCAATAGCTCTCACTCTCTCTGTGTGTACATGCAAGGAGAGAGACAGAGCTGCTGTGTCGGACTAGCCAAACCGGCTGTCTATCTCCTTGAAGATCTGTGGGCTGATCTCGTCACTACTATTGCCCTTGACCACGACGACCACGCCGGGCGATCTCGCCTTGTAGAAAGAGAGCAGGTCACTGCTAGTCTCATCGAACTTGGCCAGTCTCTTTCTCCATGTCGCTTCGCTGTCATCTTCGCGCTGAATCAACGCCTCACCGGTGATGTCGTCTTTGCCTGGTACTTTGGGGTCGTTGAAGCCCACGTTGTACACTCGGCCAGAAGGCTGGTGGATCCATCGGTTTGCCATGCGCCCCAGGATGATCTCCGTGGGCGTAACCATGTGGAGAACCAAATTGATTGGTAGCAAACGCGAGAGGGCCTCAGCCTGGGTTGCATTTCGGGGGAACCCATCGAGGATGAAGGACGAGGAAGGGTCGTCAGAGAGACTGAGGGCGGGAGCTGCAGCTGCAGCAGTGTTATCGCCGTCGCTCTGGCGCGACAACGAGGCAATGAATTCCTCGTTGGGCTTGTCCAGAGCGATCCACTTGCGTGCGGTGAGTTCGGTCAGGATCAGGTTGAGGATGAGCGGGTCGGGGACCAGACCGCCGGAGTTCATATAGCTCTGGGCCTCGAGACCTGTGTGGAATCAATCAATCGTCAGCCTGGCCGAGAGCATGCGCGAGCACAGCTGTTGATGGTACCTAGCGCCGTCTTGTTCTTGACATGGTCCCGCAGCAAGTCGCCCGTTGCTATCGAGCTCAGATGCGGGTACCGTTGTATCAGTCTCTCCGACTGCGTTCCCTTGCCCACGCCTGGGGCGCCAACGAGAATGATACGGGCAGCTTTCTTGAGCTTGCTGGCCACTTTCGACGCCATGGCGTGAAGAGCTTTGCCGGGGGGCCGTCCTCTGTCTGAGGGCGGGCGCGCGCTGCTGCTCCTCCACTATGTTCCCATGCTGCTGCCAGAGGCGGGCGGGCGCTGTGACGGGGGGACCGCGCCCCCCTCAATTCTCGCTAATCATGCCTGCTCTTCACTCTCCGCACCTTTCGGAAATAGGACTTAGTGCTCGCATTTCCGGCCCCACTCGCCGAGGTACTACATGTGGATACTACAGAGTACGTAATCAGCATTTACGACACGTTCACAGGTGGCAGGTGCGAGTTTCCCCGAACGCGTCGCGCGACGCGTCACGTCACGTCTGCGAGTGTGCTAAATTAGGACCGAAAGTCGAAACACCACGATTACCACCAGAAGGCATCACCACCACAGTAGCGCCGCCTCGACGTGTATACATCAGCTACGATGCAGCGCTCAGAAGGACGTTTTAGTGCCAAGCGCAAGAGGATCGACTACAAGAAAACACAGTTTGCAACCACCACATTCAAAGAAAATGACTACCCGCACCGCCTCTCCCTCTACGATGTGCCACCAACACAGGAGATCAGCCTGGAGGAGTTTGAGGTGTGGGCCATAGACAGGCTAAGAAGTAGGCATAAGCGGCGGTGATGATGTTTTCCTGGTACTGACTGCGGCAGTCCTGGCCGAACTCGAGTCGTGTTCCTTCCGCAACAAATCGCCAGAAGAAACGGCTCAGCATATGGAGCCCTTGTTGAAGAAGTTCATGCCGCTGTCCTTCAATTCGTCTGTCGCTGGTGGCCAAGTGGACCAGCGGCTGCGCGATGAGCGGCGGAAGGACCATTATTCCCACTACATCCTCCGCCTTGCCTTCTCTCGAACCGAAGACCTCCGTGGCCGATTTGCCCGAGCCGAGACCATGCTATTTCGGCTGCGGCTTCAGGCCGACGACGGTCGTGAGCGACGAGCGTTTGTCGACAGCCTCAACCTGGACTGGGAAACTGTGGGTGAGGAGGAGAAGAGGGAGTTGTATGACAAGCTGATGGCGGCAACCCCCGGCCTGAGGCGCACAGAGGATGATAGCTGGTTCAAGGTCGGGTGGACAAGAGTGCCTGAGCTGGTAGAGCACCGCACTGTGCTTGTGCGGAAGGGCAAGGCATACGTGCCCCTTCGCGACCAGCCGAGCATGATCATCACCGAATTTACCAAGCGGCTAGAGAAGGGCCTCAGATTGGCTGCCCAGCAATCGCCACGCATGGACGAGGGCGACAGATTGACGCCCATCCTCAATCATCTGTCCCGGAACTTCACCACGCCCGATGCTGGCTTTTCCAACTCAGACCCAACCCTGGCCGGGGCGCCCATCAACGCGGCCAATATCGACAATCTCTCCCAGCACTTCCCGCTCTGTATGAGGAATCTCCACATCACCCTGCGCAAGAACAACCACCTTAAGCACTATGGCCGCTTACAGTACACGCTCTTCCTAAAGGGCATCGGTCTGAGCTTAGAGGACTGCCTAGTATTCTGGAGACAGTCATTCAAGCTGATAACCGACGACACCTTCAATAAAGAATATCGATACAATGTCCGCCATGCCTACGGTGACGTGGGAGGAGACGCCAATCGGCGAGGCCGAGGCTACTCGCCATACTCGTGTCAGAAGATCCTCACAGAACACCCCCCGGGCACTGGCGAGGCTCACGGTTGCCCGTATCGTCATTTTTCTGTCGATAACCTGACCGCTATGCTGCAGGCCACCGGCGTCAGTGACAGGGAGGTATTGAGGGGCGTAAAGGAGGATGTTGAGAAGAAACGCTATCACATCGCCTGCAACCGGGTCTTTGAATGGGCACACAAGAGCGAGCTCAAGAAGGTCAAGGACGAGAACATCTGGGGCCCTGCCGAGCTCGACACGATTGTTCATCCCAATACCTACTTCAAGCGATCCTATCTGTTGAAGAATCTGGGCTCGTTGCCGAAGGAGGACGTCACGATGGAAGACTCATGAAGAGCAGAACGAAATCTAACAATCCTATTCATTAATACCTGGCTCCTGCCGAATTTGAGCCAATAACGGCCTAGGACCTGTAATTGGTACCGCAACTTACGCGTACGGTATTGTAAATTTTTTATTTCACTGCCAAGAAATCCGATTTTCTTGAGCGGCTGAAATTCATCATTTCACTCACCCAAAGTCAGTCGCCTTCCATCGGCCTGCGAGATCGTTCATTCATCTGTTCTCTCTACTCCTAACTGTCATCATCATCTGTCTCTGCTTCTCTTCTCATCCCCACTGTCCAACTGACTTTCACTCCTGCGCCTTCTCCCTCTCTACCCGCGAAACCAACACCATCCTGCCTGCTCCTCCTCAGCTTGCCTCAAGACATATTCTTCCTGAATATATCTGCCATTCCCGCATCTCGTTCATCAAAACAAGAAGATACCTGATTCTCCTTGACTTGGTTATTCGCCTGACAGCCCATCTCGTCGCCATGGCCGACACCACCTCCACTGTGAACGGCGTCGTGGGCGCCCAATACAGCCAACCCGCCGAGCTTGCTGCCTCCACCCCATCGGCCCCATCTCATGCTCCCTCTGGGTCCCAGAGCACTGCTGCCTCTGCTACTGTCCAGAAAGCCGATGCCACCGAGATTGGCTGGTACTTTGTCGAGCAATACTATACTACTCTATCCAAGAGCCCCGAGAGAATACATCTCTTCTACAACAAGAAGTCGCAGATGGTCACCGGCAACCAGGCCGAGAAGGTCATCCCGGCTGTAGGTGTCAAGGTAAGTCAGGCCAAGAGATGGCAGATGTGCAGATTTATTTTACTAACCTTTGTTCCACAAGGCCATCTGCGACAAAATCAAATCCCTCGACATCCAGGACTGCAAAGTTCGTGTGCTTAATGTTGACTCACAAGCCAGCTTCAACAACATTGTTGTTCAAGTCATTGGCGAGCTGTCCAACAAGAACCAACCGCACCACAAGTTTGTCCAGACCTTCGTGCTTGCTGAGCAGCCCAATGGCTACTTCGTCCTGAATGACATTTTCCGCTATCTCAGCGACGACGAGGATGAAATTGTTGATGACCAAGTCCCCCAGCCACCTCTTTCCGCCGAAGAGCCATCCACAACTGCGGCCCCGGAAGTCTCGGAGCCATTCGAGCCGACCGTGACCACGGAAGCCGCGGCTGTAGTCGGCGACAACGACGTTGAAGAGGTCAAGGAACAAGCAACCCCCGCAGAACCCACAAAGGTCGAAACTGAACCTGAGGTGAATGAGGCTCCCTCGGCGGTTGAGGAGGTCGCAGAGGCCCCAGCACAGTCCGCCGTAACGGAAGCCGTTGCTGAACAGCCGGTCGAAGAGACACGCGCCGCAAGCGAGACCTCGGAACCCGCAGCAGCTCCGGCTGCAGAAGCTACTGCTCCAGAAGCCCCCACTCCAGAAGTCGCTGCACCTGAAGTTCCCCCGGCCAAGAAGACCTGGGCTAGCATGCTTGGTGGCAATCCTACACCTGCTGTCCCTGCCCTACCCGCCAAGCAAGTGACTCCAGCTCAGCCACAGCCCAAGGCCGCTCGGACTGCCACTCAGGCTCCGCAAAAGTCAGCACCAACTGAGCCGGCTGCCACAGCTGCTGCTGCTGCTGCTGCCTCTAACACTACTGCTACCACTCCTCCTGCTGCTGCCTTATCGGCCACCCAGGGTAATGGGTGGCAGACTGCTGGAGACAATAAGAAAGGCAGAAGCGGACCACAGGCCAAGACCAACGACGGCAATGTCCTGGCTTACATCAAAAACGTCAATGAAAAGGTCGACGCTCGAACTCTGCGCGAAGTTCTCGAACGCTATGGCGAGCTGAAGTACTTTGATGTGTCCAGACCTAGAGTGAGTATTTGACCCCGGAGTTGGAACCCTGAAGTTACTGACAAAGCCCCAGAATTGTGCATTTGTTGAATTTGCCACCCCCGAAGGTTACGCGGCTGCTGTTGCCGGCAACCCGCATACTGTCAACACCGAGACTATCTCCGTTGAAGAGCGTCGGCCCCGTCCAGGCGCCTACGGTGCAGCTGGTGCACAATTTGCCCGAGGCAATGGCCAGACCGGCCGAGGCCGAGGCGGTGGCCTGCAGCAGCGCAGCGGAAGCCAGAGCAATTTCCCCAAAGATGCCGGCCGCGGTGCTTCTCAACAGCAACGTGCCGTCAAATCCGGAACTGTCACCCCGCGAGGCCGTGGCCAAGCTCAAGCTGCGTAAGGAAAGTCAACCCAGGCCTTGCTCAGCTACCTCCACTGTTCTCCTTTGCCCGCACCAACTCAGCTGGCTAGGACTTTCGCCTTTCCCTCTGTGCCAGCCTCTGGACAACCGAGGGCGTTGCTGCACTTTTTGCGATGGCGCTATTTGGAAAAAGTCACCCATTAGTGATTCCCCCTGATGCTTAGCATAGCGAGCTATGAATGTGATTTTTAAGGGGTTCCGAAGAAAACAAAAGCTGCTTCGGCCTGAGAAGCGATCGAGATCAGGCTTGCACGATTTACTCTTATTCCTCCTATCTTCTCGGTCAGATGCATCAGCCTCACTACGGACAGGACAGGAGACATGATCTTGAGGCTATTGTTCTGTTTTCGTTTGCACGGATGCAACATGTATTCCTGATCTTATCATCCCAGCCCCTGGCATGACCTTGAGTTCATGGAGCATCTCCAAATGCTTTTGACACCAGATGAGCTTTGTGTATTTGTGTATAGTAGAGGAGCTGGCTGCTGCATGTGTGGTTGTATGGTGGTGGTTGACAAATCTTCTATGGCGGAGGAAGAAGGGTAGGGAAATGAGGAGGAGGTCTTGATGCTGTGGTGGTGCTGAGAGTGACCTGAACTGAAGTGAAACAAAAGGAGCCTATTACTTAAGTTGACGTATTCTTACTAATTCGTTTCACTTCCTTCCTCCCTCTCTTCCTTGTCCCTGCAACCACAGCCTTGCATCATTTTCTGCCCATGCATCTATGATTATATGCAAATAGATGCAGCAACCAGGGGGATTTAAGAGGGAAGTTCCCATAGAACAAGGGTGTTAAATTAACTCACTTAAGTTAAGGTTAATATGACGAAGGTTCAGGGGTAAAGAAGCATGAATACTAATTCCTTAGTAATAACTTAGTTTCTAGTCACGGCATTTCCAGTTTGACATGACCTGGGATGATGCAGGTACATATACATACATGCCTTCCTCCACTCCAGCCTTAATCTAATTATATCTCTCATTCTAAAAAAAAAGGGGGGGGGAGGGAAGGGAGAATTAACCAGGGGCATCATAAAACTAAAGTCTCTCTCCATACAACCCATGAGCACCTCCCCACATCAAGGGATGGTTTGCTACCTATGGATTTGCAAACATGAATATTCTTTCTCGGAGATGGATGTGATATCGAAGGATATGGAAAACCTGTGTTCTTTCTTTCAAACTAGTTCTAAGACATGTAGGCTAACAAAATTAAGGGCCTTTGTAAAAGAGAAACAAAGGCAGATGAATTGAACTGGCGATTTGCCTCCCCGTTTCCGAATCCTTTCCTCCTTTGCAGTTGCGATATGCCCGATGTGTTGGACATAACCCCCCACCCCACAAGAAAAACAACGGTGTCCAGTTTTTTTCTAGCCAAAATGAAAAAGGACATTCTCAGTCTTGATCACACCCACACTGTTTTCATGTCCCCTAAACTCGTGTCTGTTTTGATTGACGGGCAACATGATACGCGCTGTGGATAGTGCAAGGATTGACTACAGCTGCTGGGGCAAGCGCCAATGCCCTGGATGGATTCAGACTGTGCTCGATGCTGTTGTTTACCATCCACGGCCTCTCCAGCTGCCCCATCCGCCACCGCTGCCCCAGCTACCCCATCCGATGCTTGTTGCTGTGGGTGTTGCGGGAGTGGAAACGGCAGGGAGAGGAACCGTCACAGTAGCGGTGTAGTAGCTGGTGGCGAAGATAGTTGAAGTACCACCAATGATAGTGCGCGTGCGCGTGCTGGTCTCGGTCTCAGTTTCCGTGATAGTCGAACCTCCCTCAGTCTCAGTCTCGGTCTCGGTCTCGGTCTCAGTCTCTGTGATGGTTGATCCAGCACCCGGGGCGGTGACGGTCTCTGTGACAGTTGCACCCGAGCCCGAGCCTGATCCGGAACCAGAGCCTGAACCAGAGCCAGAGCCTGAGCCACCGCCAGAACCACCGCCAGAGCCCGATCCAGAGCCAGAGCCAGAGGCAGTAATGGTCTGGGTCTCAGTCTCAGTCTCGGTCTCAGTCTGAGTCTCGGTGATTGTTGCTCCAGAACCAGAGCCAGAGCCATTACCAGAAGCAGTCACGGTCACGGTTGCGCCAGAGCCCTCGCCTGAAGCAGTGACGGTCTCGGTCTCGGTGACAGTAGCTCCAGAGCCTGAGCCGGCGCCCGAAGCGGTGATTGTCTCTGTCTCAGTAACTGTTTCGCCAGAGCCAGAGCCAGAACCATTACCAGATGCGGTCACGGTCACGGTTGAGCCAGAGCCCTCACCAGAGGCAGTAACAGTCTCGGTCTCAGTGACAGTAGCTCCAGAGCCTGAGCCAGCGCCTGAAGCAGTGACAGTCTCTGTAACAGTAGCACCTGAGCCTGAGCCAGCGCCCGAGGCAGTCACAGTCTGTGTCTCCGTGACAGTCACACCAGAGCCTGAGCCAGAACCAGTACCGGAACCAGAGCCTGAGCCACCGCCCGATCCGCCGCCCGATCCACCGCCTGAGCCACCGCCCGATCCAGAGCCGGAACCTGAGGCAGTGACGGTAACAGTGACAGTTCCCGAACCAGAGCCAGAGCCTGATCCAGAGCCAGAGCCAGAAGCAGTAACTGTAACAGTTGCGCCTGAACCCTCGCCAGATGCAGTGACGGTCTCAGTCTCGGTCTCGGTGACAGTTGCACCCGAGCCAGAGCCCTCACCTGATGCAGTGATGGTCTCAGTCTCGGTCTCAGTGACAGTTGAGCCAGAACCAGAACCCTCGCCGGAAGCAGTGACGGTGACAGTTGAGCCAGAGCCCTCGCCAGAGGCAGTCACAGTCTCAGTCTGAGTCTCAGTCTCAGTCTCAGTCTCAGTGACGGTGGAGCCTGATCCTGATCCTGATCCAGCACCGGAAGCGGTGACAGTCTCGGTGACAGTAACACCAGAGCCCGAGCCAGATCCGCCACCAGAGGCGGTAACGGTGTAGGTCTCGGTCTCAGTCTCGGTGACAGTTGAGCCCGAGCCCGAGCCCGAGCCACCGCCCGAGCCACCACCCGAGCCAGAGCCGCTGCCGGATGCGGTCACGGTCACGGTTGCGCCCCCACCAGGAGCAGTAACAGTCTCAGTGATCGTGCTTCCAGAACCCTGGGTGACGGTCACGGTGACTGTGTAGGGAGCACCGCCAGGGCCACCGCCAGGGGCGCCGGTGCCACCAGGGCCACTGGTGCCACCAGCAATGCCGGAACCACCAGCAGAAGGACCGATACTGCTGCCGGAACCAGGGCTGCCTCCACCACCAGGGCTGCCTCCACTACCACCACCAACAGCAGAGGTGGTGGCAACGCCAGGGGTCGACCACCCACCCCAGTTACCCCAGTCATTCCAGTCACGAGCCTGAAGAGGAACTCGGGCATGAGCAAGAGCGCTGCATGAAGAGGTTAGCAAGTATCGAGAAAAGCTGCTGATGGCCATGCATACCTCATGCCCGCGGAGGCGAGCAGAGCTGATTGAACGAACGAATGCATGATAACACAATGATAGGGCAGTAGAGAACGAGGGAATGAATATGATGCCTTGCCAGGAGCGACTGTAGAAATGATAGACAGGAGCTGTCGAAGGAGAATTCATCTCGTTCTTATAATCCATCGCTCAATGAATTTTCTCGACACTGTCACCCTCGCACGGCAGGAAAGCCAGGAATAGCAGACTGGTTCCTGGATGCTAGCTGTGAACCTTGAGAGAGGAAAGCTTGAAGAAGAAGACGAGCCCCATCTTCGGTTAGATTGTTTGTGAAATCAACCAATTTTTGCTGTATGTTGGAGGATCCCCAGAGCAAAGTCTGGAACATGCAGAAAAAGGTTCAGGAAGATGCTCAGGTACCACTCCATCAGGTCGGACAAGCTAGGGCTGGGGTGTTGAGATCGGCAGGAGTTTATGTTGCATAACATTCCGCGGCGCTGCGAAGCAGAGGGATGTGCTGGCGGCTTCGGAGGTACAGTGGACATGGAGGAGGAAAGTTAGACAACTTAGAATTTTGGTTAGTCTTTGCCTTAGCGGCAATTAGCGTCACCGCCGTCACTTGGCTCTTTGACATCGGCCATGGGAGGGAGAGATTGAGGGGCAGAAAACATGGTCGAGAGTGAAATTCATGGCATGATGAAGCATAAATATGATGTACAGCCGTATTCACAGAGTACCTTGCATCAGGCCGCGAGCTGGAGGGGCAGCAATGCTGGACGGAGGGAGGGGAGTGGAGGGGCAAATACCCCTTAGGAAGACGATCTGACTTGAGCTTTTAACAGATTCGATCTGCGATCAGGAACAAAATGCTGATAGTAGACAGGGTTATTCGAGTAGCAAATAGGAAAGGTGCTTGTGATCGTTGGGGTACACCGGAGGGAGATGATGCTGTGTGTTGAAGCAATGCCGTTGGAAGTTGGACAACTATCGCGTCTGCGAGTTGCCGAGACCGCCAAGCATTGCCAAGGGTGGTGCAGCCAATCACAGAGGTTTTTAAAATAATTTTAAACGTGTCTGTGCCTGGCATAGCGCAGCGCTATTGGCTTGCCAAGTAAGACAACTACAGGCCAACCATCTTTACAGATCATAGCAACCAGGCCATGTCTTACAGGAGAAGCGTATTTAACGTTGTGAGCCTGATACAGGGTTAGCCGCCATCCATGAGGTCACCACACACGGGTAAATCTGGGCCGGCATCGCTGTTGTTTTACCGGCTCTTCCAGCAAAACAAACCAAGGATTGGCCTGGGTCAGGAACATGGATTGAACATTTCATTCAGTACCGCTCACAGAGGCTGAAGGCTGTGTGGAATGACGTGCTTCTACCGACCTCATAATTGGGTTGGCGGTTGGCGGTGTGTGGCGCATCTGACTCCAGACAGCATGAATTCACACAAGACCAGTGGATGGTAAGGTGCCAGAAAGGGGCTTGAGATAGAAACCCCCCGGCCGGAGGAAAGGTGGTTCAGCACAGAAGTGGCAACACAGAAGCCTCGGCACATCAGAGACAAGAAGGGAGAGATGAAGTATATTCTTGATCAGGTCTTGATCACAAACTTGATGTACCTTCCAGCAACAACACACACGGTAGGCACAGGTTTGAGCTATGCTGACGCACAGCCTGGGTTATCATTTTCGTTCCTAGATGGCCATCAATCAATCAATCAATCACAGAAGGTGAGGGCGATGGTGATTTGCCAGCTAACAGTGACAGGGGATCTGCAACAGGGGAAGACATGGCAGGCCAGTACTTGCAAAACGACGCAAGGGGCAGACGGGGTGGCGAGATACAGTATGTGCGAGGGAAAAAGGTACGGGAGCACGCCATCAATGTAGGCAACAAGGATTTTGAACTCGGTGACAAGCAAGGTGTGAGAGTACAGCATCGGCCCTGCAGATGAACAGCCTGCCAGCTCTCTTGTGACAATTGCGAAAGACCCCAGCCAAGGAACGGCAAGGTTGGTGGCAATTCGCTTGACAAGGGCGCACAGAGCGTATCAGTCATGACCATTCACCTCAGCTTCATCGGCAGGGGAGTGAGGCGTTGAAGCCGAATCGCAATCGTGATTGTCGTCATCTTGATCATCTTGATCGTCATAGTCAGCTGCTTCGTCATCGCCGTCGCCGTCAGCATCGAAAGCATCCTCTGCTAGCTTGACCTCGGCCTTGATGTCCCATCGATCTCCTTGCGCTGCCTGACTGACATATTTGACGAATCTCAGCGTGCCCTTGTCTCTCGAGACGAGACTGAAGGTGTTCCAGCTGGGAGAGTTGGTGAACAGAATGCTGTCATCGTCATCGCCTGTGGATTTGTACACCGCAGGATCTGCTTTTCTACCCACTTGGGGCAGTGACTTAGAGCTGACAGATTCGTCATCATCGTCATCGGCAGCCATGTAGACCTCCTCGCCACCATACTCTGGGGCTTCTGACTCGATGCCAGCTTCCCGTTCCCATCCTGCGCTGGGAGTCATTCCGATCGTCAATTCTAGCTGGGGCTGCTCTCCAACATATGGACTTGCCAGAGCATAGTCTTTGCCTCGGCGGAAGCGACGTGCGAGGGCAGCCTGTCCAATGAGACTGTCGGCTTTGGTGCCAGTCATCAGAGCCAACCACTTTCTGAAGGCGTGAGAATACAATAGGTCGGATAAAATGCGGGCAATGGGGGAGGTGTCTAGATCCTGCGGTTCAGAGCTTTGTAGATATACAAAACGCTGCTTGTGTGGAGGCCGAGCAACGGGCCAATTCAGCGGGCTGGCATGAGCCTCTGCATTGGTGATATACTCTTTCAATTCGGTTGCGAACTTGTCATTGAAGAACCTGTCGAGCTGGAGGAAGAAGGTTTCTTTAAAGGAGTCGGAGCATTCGTCAATCAAGTCGGGTGTGAGATAACTTGGATGAAGATAGCGCAGCAAGAAGGTCAGTTCCTGCTCAGTCAAAATATTGGCATCTGAGTCAAGAGGGGCCGGTGCATCGCCCTCAGGCTTGGAGATCTGTCTGGCCTCGTTGAAGGGACGGAACAGCACCTGGGGTTCGTCGAACTGCTGAGCACCGCTCTTAAGCTGGGCCAGGGTGGACCTTTGTGCTTGAGCCTGTTCAACTCCTTCCTCAAAACCGTCCTCTCCCTCGTGTGGAATATGGAACCAACCACTTATTGCCATTCTGACACGGCCGCCATCGTCAGAGCTGTCCTGGGGGTCCCTATGGTAGACCTCCTCCACGTCGTGGTAGCTCTCTCCTGGCCTGACCGCAAAGAAGCTGAGCTGGCTGAAGCTGGGCGGGATGTTGACAGTATGATCAGCTAAGGGCACCTTGACTTCTTCGCCGTCGGTATTCTGCCGGGGTTCGGTAGGGAACAAGCGGAGGCCTCCTCCCCACTCAGCTTTCCAGGGCTTGTCAGGGTCAGTGAGATAGAGAATATAACTGACTCGGCGAGTGCCGATGACATCGTCGTGGCAGAGCAAATAGCATCCGGGCAAGTATACGTTGACGGCCATGTCGGTTCGTATGCCGGACAGCGGACCAGCTCCGGTGACTTGGCTGACCCATTGGCGGAATTCGGAGCTGTAGAGAGCATCACGCAGCTTGACCAGGCTGGGCAGCCGCTTGAGGCTGTCGGCGTCGAGATTGGAAAGGTTGGCCAGGTCTCCCGACTGGTGGATGCGGTAGATGTCGGTCTCCTTGAGTGTGAAATGGATGTGCTCGCTGGCCTCGGACCGCACACTCCGAAGAAGCTGCTCGTCGATCAGGTTGGGCACGACGGCGTGTGGATAAGGCCCTGAGTGCTTATAAGCGTCCTGGAAGCGGCTCAGTGTGTCTTGGTCGAAAAGGTCAGGGCGGAAAGCCGACTGTGAGGAACCGTTCTGGGCTGAAATCGACACATTACGCCGCTTGGCTGGTGTGGTAGGCGGTACAATCTCGCCTTTTCTTTTTGACGCCATCATGCCGATGTACCTTTGCTGGACAAAAAATGCAGCAAAAAATATATTAAAAAATTCAACTAGGAGCGGTAGCAGGCTGACAGGTGATATATGTCGCACCTGCAGAGCACAAGATTATAACGATAGCAGGGGATGAGAGGGCTATGATAGAGCAGCCTTTTCGTCTGAATTTGTCTGAATGTGTGTGAATGTGTCTGCTATCATTTCCACTGTTCATCGCACATTCATCAATCCATCAGACCACTGACATGTCACGTGCCGCGGACCCACTGCGAGATCTTAGTCGTCAATTGCTCCACACAACCCGACGGATATAGGCGATAAGGTACATCGGCCGTCACCGCCTAATGTACCCGCCAAGGCAGCGACGCAATCGATGCCCGCACTCACGTGTAAGCCCCCTCGCCCTCGCACCTCGAACCTTTCGCTACCAACTCTTCGTGCCCAAATCTCTCAGCCCACCGCGCCTATGTCGCACCATGGGCCAAACCGACGCCCGTGTCCATAAGCTGCCCGTTCCCGACACGGCCATCCCGACGGAGCGCCCCTCCACCGGCAGCACTACCCTCTTCCTGGCTCGCGGCGCTGACTATGGTAGAACCCCGTCCAATGCCAGCGACACGATCCCGCGGCCGCCCAACCCAGTCAGCACCCTGCACGAGCTTACCGACGACGGTCCAGCACGGTCGAAGCCGCAGGTGATGGCGGGGGAGGGGCGGCCGCGTAGCATCAGCCGCCGCCGGTCGACCATCAAGTCGGCTGCTCGGTCTGGTGTGTGCTTGGATAGGCGAACGACACCGTCGCCGCTTGCATCGTGCCGTGTCTCACTCCCAAGCAGCCCTGAGTCTCTGTCTGCACGCTCAGTGCAGGCCAGTGACGATAATGTCAGCCAGGCAATTGCCTCCAGTGAGGAGGGTGACGATGATGATGATAATGATGATGATAATGATAATGACGACGACGTTCATGACGAGCAAGGAGAGCACAATGGTTATGATGGCAATATAGCTGTGCGGGACAGTCAGCCCGAGCTGATTATGCCCAGCATCAAGATGCCCAGTCGCAGGCCGTTTACCCGCAGAGGCGCCAGCCTAACACGCTTCAAGATCCTGGTGGCAGGCCGCAGAGGTAGGGCGATAACATTGACATGTTCAGGATGCAAAGGCAAGGGAGTTGCTAACTTGTGTTGTAGGATCGGGCAAGACGTCGCTGATCAAGTCGATCGTACAGGTTTGCGAAGATATCGTTCATGTTGATCCGCTGTCGACCACCTCGCCCTCGTCCGCGGCCACGGGCGGTGCCACTGAGATCTATGCCAGCACCAAATCATACCCGACATGGTGGTCTGATCTGGACCAAAGCCGCGTCTTGAAACGTCGCAAGAGCATGGGCGATGCCGTCTTAGAACGCAACCTGTGCTTCGTCGACATGGCTTCACCCAGGCCGGATCATGTCATCCATTATGCTGAAAACCAGCTGAGCCAGGCTATCAACTCCGCATACCACGCCGGCCATGACTTCGCAAGCCTGCTGAGTGGCAGAGGCGGGTCCCAGGTCGACGTGATCCTCTATCTAGTGACCCAAGAAAGTGCCAAGGCTGATCAGGATTATATCCGCCAGCTAAGTCAACTGTCCAACGTCATCCCGCTTATCGCGCGCTCCGACCTGTTGACGGAGGAGGAGCAGGGCTTGCTTAAGCAGGAAACTGATGTGTCGGCTTGTTGCTTTCCCACGCTGCCTGCTTTCCCGTCGCCTCCCTACGGGGTCGCCGCCTCAGAACCAAGCGCAACGGCACCCTACACTGTCACCTCGATCAACGGACCCGATCTGGACACCATGGATGCGTCGCTGCTGATGTCGCCCGAATATGTGCAGCCCCTGCTACCCTCCGAGCTCGGTCTACTTGTTGACCAGATCTTTGAGCCGAACAATGTAGCCTACCTCAAGCATACAGCTGCTAAAAAGCTGATCGCCTGGCATGCTGCCCATCCCAAGCTGACGCGCATGCCCTCGCCCTCTCTCCCCTCGGTCCATAACTCTACCCTGGCATCACCTCTGCCTATCTCTCTCTCCAACTCTGGCCTGCTGATCCCGCAGAGCTCGGACCTCTCGCTCAACACGTCCAACAGTTTTGCGCTAGCCCGAGTGGCCGACCATGCCCAGCGCGAGGAGCGTCTGGCCCAGATCAGACTGTCTAAGTGGGCAAGCGAGCTGCAGCTCAGTCTACAGCGAGAGCGAGAGCGGTACGAGCGCTTAGCCCGCGGCGAACGTGCCGTCTGGCTAGTTGCACGCATGGGAGAAGAGGTGCGTGGGGGCCAGGTGGTGCCCTTTGACCAACTCAGCCCGGCCGCCGCTAGCACGGAATTAGGCGAGGGCAAGACCTTCAACAGCGGCACAGTGTACCAAATGCACGACCCCCTAGGCTTGCTGCAGTGGCAGGATACACTGCGTACACGGGGTTGGATTACCCTGCAGCTCGTCGGCAGCTTTGGGGTCATTGGTGGACTGGCCTTCTGGATGGCCAAGACCTTGGGCTTCACCTCGCTGTCGGAGTGGGCGGCCAATTGGGCTCAAGAGTGCTTGGGGGTGGGAGGAGAGCGTTGATTGCGAAATCACGTCACCTTTTTTGTTTTTGGGTTGGCCTTCTGCGGGCCTGGATACGGCGTCGGTTTGGGACATGAAGAGCACGGATGAGTGAGGCATGATATCCACAGAGAACTAGCATTGGCATTAGCATTGGCATCAGCATTAGCATTATTAGACCACGCTAGTGTAAGGGCTGACATATTTACCTCCTTTTTGGCAGTTTGCGTACCAGATATGGTCTGTATACTACAGATACATAGACACAAGGCCCTCGGGGTGTGCAGTGGACGTCGTCACTGATCCGACTCCGGCTAAGCCACGTGGCAAATTGGCCAAGCCAAGCTCGGCACTTGACTGGGGGAGGCGCGATGGCGAACAGGGATTTCTCGTGTGGTCTTGTCAGAAATGGTCAGCCTCACATAATTAGCCGATGTTTTTTACTTAGAAAATACTACACTATTGTGGTGCAGCGGAGGCTAAGCAAATGCCCCGCTTCTCTGCAGTGTCGATTGGCCGCCTATTGCCCTTTCTCCTGGCTTCACGAACAGCCTAAGTTACAGGAATTAATTATAATTGAGTGATTCACCACCTCTGGCCCAGGATCAGAGCGCATTAAACCCCCCCTGACTCTATCTCACCTTCAAAACCCACTCTTGCGCTACTTTCTCCCTGCTGCTTTCCAGCTTTCCAGGTTGTTGCTTCTTGCCTCCCCTGCTACCCTCATTTCCCATTTCCCAGTTCGCAATTCCCAGATTCCCTGAATCCTTCAAATCCCCCGATTTCCCGATTCCTGAATAATTTCTCCGCCGTCTCCTGTCAGATTGCGAATCCACAGATTGGTGCTGCCGATCACGACTGCAAGCGGACTGGAGCCATCTCTAACTCAGCACGTTGCCCTAAGAGCCACGCTGCTCGCCGATCCTGTGTTTCGCATTCGGCCTCGAACCCTATACACAGCAACACACCGGCCCTGTCATCGGTTGTTACAGTATTTTTACTTCTCCCCTTCCCCACCGCTACCGCCCACCACTGCCCATCTCCAATCTTGGCCGGTCTCCATCAATCGGCGCCACCGGTGAGACCTCGCTCAGACACGCACGACGACAAACCATCGCTACTTGCTCTTGCTTGTCGCCTCTTAACTCTTCCACCACCACGCCGTCGTCGCTGCCTTCGATCATCGCCCTTGCACCTGTCACCACACATCCCCTGCCATCATGGCCCGTCTTTCCCTCGACTCTGAGCGGCCAATGATGGCGCCGAGTGTATGTTGCAGCCCACACTGCCCTCCCCCTTCCTGCCACTGACCTGTCTCTCTACCATGTGTCAACCTGTCTCAAACCTGTCTCTGACTTTGCCAGTTTATCTCGTCCAAGCGCACATCAATGCGGTACTCGACGTTCTCAGCCTCGCCCTCGTTTGCAAACGTCGACCTTTATGATCAGTTCCCGCAGTCCACGTACAGACACCCGGCCGGCTCACTCAACGTCACCGCCGCCTCAGGCATGGCTGAAATCAATCAGTTCACCCAAGGCCTCGACCGCCTGAGTAACAAGAAGCTCGAGCAACAGCGCTTTGTTCCCAGCGAGAAGAAGATCGATGAGATATCAACACTAAGCATTGGTGCCAAGGTTGAACGAGCGTTGGGCCGCCGCATGGCCAACCAGGATGCTACTCCCAGCAGCAAAAAGCGTCCCCTAAGCATCCTCGGTCACAAGAAAATGGAAATTCTGAGTGAGAAGGTTTAAGAGGTGTGCGCTCCTGGTAGAGCCACGTGTGGGCACATATGAGTTTAAGAGAAGGAGTTTTTTTTTTTTTGCTTTTGCCGTTGTTACGCCACGCCACCACCACAACCCGGTACCAGACTGTACCTGACATGACACGTACGCCTTTCTTCCTGATCGGGCCTTTGAGAGATACCACTGGAATCCGATTCCCTTTCACTCTCCCACTGGGAGACTGCCTCACAGACAGAAATACTTGCTCCAGCCAACCCTTGACGTCGGTTTCGCACTCTGTGTGGCCGGCCACCGGAAACAAAGAAATCAAAGCCACTTGCCCACTCGACCCGGCCTCCGTGTCCGCTATCCCAGGAACAACAACAACAACTCGTCGATCACTGTCTGTCATCAGCCATGTTTGATAGAATTGCGCGGTGGGCTGGTTACGAGATTACCCCTCTCACCTTGGCATGCCGGTGTCTTTGCTCATGACATCCCTTCTTTTTTTTGCTGCGTGTGGGTTTCGGGACTATTAATACAAACGTTATGACCATTCTCCTCACCAAGTCCCTACTCTGTCCGGCCAGAATAACTCTGCTTTGGAGCTATTAATACACATGAATGATAGTAGCCAACTGGACAACATAACACTGAAATGAGAATCCATTTTTTGGGGGGTTTAAACTCTCCCTTTCTGCTCTTAAGCGGTCCGTCTCTCTGCCGATGGCCAGACACGCTGGGGACACAGTTCGTGTTGGGAAGAATATATGTTAGGAGCAATGGGGTCTTTTTCTCGGTCATGTCTATCCAGATGCGCGCGTACCACAGCCACAGGGAAGGCCATTCCCGACTCGCCTCCCTCTCATGTCACACGGAGCCCGTCAGTCTATAAAACGCCAGTGATGGATGTTGATCGTCATGGTGACTTGGTGAATCTCAATCCTCGTAACATATGTGACTAGGGAGTCAGTCTAACTAGCCAAATTCGATTCATTCATGCTGCCAACAGAATGCAAATTAAACCGCGCCGGTGGCAATCATCTTTTTCCGCAGATGGTTCTTGTACTCCGAGATGCTTCCTTCCCAACGAGTCACCGTCTTGTTCTCGCACACCATGATTTCCTTGGCAATCTTGTCAAGCAATCTAGCACATCTTGTTAGCACATGATACAGAATCGCGACCCGGGGGATAACAAAGCTCTTACCTGAAATCGTGTGAGACTACCACCACACCTCCAGAGAATGAGTTGATGGCATCGGCCAACGAGTCAATTGTCGGGATATCCAAGCCGTTCGTCGGCTCATCAAGCAGGAGCATGTTCGGACCTTCGATCGCCAACAGAGCAAAGACCACTCGACTGCGCTGGCCTTCTGAAAGCGTGCCCATCAGGGCAGTCTGAGCCTCCCCAGACAGGCCATATTTGCCAAGCTGTTGTCTCCAGTACTGGTAGTCTTGGGAAGTTGAGGAGTACTTGTCACGCACGAAGTCGAGCGCCGACTTTGTCAGATCCAGCTGTTCCGCCGAATGTTGTGAATAGAGGCCAAGCTTGAGATGGGTGTGCCTGCTAACAACACCTCCTGTTGGACTGACTTTACCAGTCATGAGCCGCAAAAGCGTTGATTTACCAACACCATTCGGGCCCACCAGAGCAGTACGACTGTCCATGTCGACACCGAGATCAAGGTGCTCGTACAAGTTGTCCTCCTTTTTACCAGAGTAGCTGAATGTAACATCATCGAATGAAAGAACAGGAGGCGGTAGCTTCTCCACGTCTGCGAATCTGAAGGTGAAGACCCTGTCAGCAACGACGGGCTGAATGAATCCATCAGCCTCCATCTTGTCCAAGATTTTTTGTCTGGACTTGGCTTGTCTGACAAGGTTGGCATATGTACCGGCAGACGCAATGAATTTCTTGATATGTGCGATTTCTTCTTGCTGCTTCAGATATGCCTTCTGCTGATTTGTTTCTTGTTCGGACCTGGTCTTGACGTACGAGTCGTAGTTTCCTCCGTAGTACAACAACTTCTTTTGCCGCATGTCAATCATGTTTGTGCAAACGCCGTTGAGGAAGTCTTGGGAGTGTGAAACAAGAATCAGTGTCTTTTCCCATTTCTTGAGATACTCTTCCAGCCAGACACAGGCCTCAAGATCCAAATGAGCGGTAGGGTCATCGAGAAGGAGGAGAGAGGGTTTGACAAACAAAGCCTTGGCCAGTGCAACTCTCATTCTCCAACCGCCAGACATGTCCTTAGTCTTCTTGTGGATCGTCTTCTTGTTGAAGCCCAATCCGACAAGGATTTGAGATGCTCTGACTTCGAATGTGTTGGGGTCCATTGCCTCAGAACGCTCGTAGATGTCCATCAACAGCGGGCTCTCTGGGCCATCTTTCTCCAGCACTTCCTCGGCCAGGTCATCCAACCTCTTAACCTCGAGTTCAGCCTGATTGACGACCCACTCGAGTGCGCCTTGATCCGTGGGAGGAGCACCCTCGTTCAAGAGATAGATATCGACGTGTTCTGGGAAGGGATATTCTCGTTTATCGATGGCTTTGAGCAACGTCGATTTGCCACATCCGTTTTCGCCCAGCAGACCGTACCGTCGACCGAAGTTGACTTCGAGTGTGCTGTCTGTGATGAGCACCTTGCCGTGGAAGACGAGCGAGGCAGAAGTAATCTTGACGTCTCGACTGGCCTCCTGAGAAGCAAGCACACCCGTAGTGACACGATCGCTCAGGCCATGCTTATCAAGCTGATCTGTGAGAGCCTTGACCTTGGCTGCATCGGCACTCTTGGTTGCAGGGGCACTGTCGTCATCTTCCTCGACCAGCGGTGGAGTGTCATCGCCGGCCTCTGATGAGGCGACCGAGCCGTTCGTTGACACATTCTTGGAGCCAGCCTTGGAGGAGAGCCGAGAGGCCGGCGTCTTCTTGGGAGCGCCCTCGCCTTTCTCAGCGGCTTTTTCGGCCTTCTTGGCCAAACGAGCAGCCTTGGATGCGGACACAGGCATGTTGGAGGATTTATATAAGGAGAAGGAAAGAAAGGGCAACAGTTGAGTGGAAGTGGAAAAAAAAGTTATCGATAGGCGGATTTCTTTTGGAGGGGCAGAAATGCTCCACCAATGCCAAGTCTCACGTGATTAAAATGGTCCAATCAACTCTGGTGATTATCTTCAGTGGTTTCTCTGCCACCAGGCTCTTACTCTACCACAGAACTCTTGCAGATGGGAACATCCACAATAGATCAGACAATCTGCAAAATGGTGCATAATTGCGAGTCGCTGAATCCCTTACATGGACAAATTCCGATGTGGAGATCCATCGGCTGGTTCCATTATCTTCTGGACCTCGTCACATGTCTGACTCATCGTTCAAATTCGGTTCAATAAAGAAAGCATCGTCCCAAGGAGCGGCCTCAGTACAATCTTCAGCTCCCACGATGGGAAAATATTGACATCTCAAGCAGATACCTCAAACCGTATGCCAATTAATGCTAACTTCCAATATCTGCTAGATGATCATATGTGATCTTCCGAGCCAATAGCCTGGACAACTGCCCATCAGCAGATAGGCCTTTGTCACAAGGCTGAAAAGAATTTCGGCAGGTATCTCATGATCTCAATGACGGCGCCATATTTCTTTTACGACATTTGCTGTTGCCAGGACGAACCCACCGTCCTGGTTGTGTTCAAGCCCAGTGCCCCTTCGTCTTCGTTATACCTCATACAAGTTTAGATATAGCGACTCCGTCAACACATTGTAGCTCTCTGTTATTCTTGTATTATCAGTTTAGGCCCCTGGACACTGATTGTATTAGTGTTTTGGTACGTTGATAAATATCTTACAGAACAGTCTCCGTTTCTCCCACAGCTAAATTCGGACTAGCGCTTATTGTGGACAGAAGGGAAATCCCTGGAACAAATGAGTGGAGGGCCATAGAATGCCCCAGGTCTGTGGTCTAGCAGGTACATGATGACAGGAGGCATGCTTTGGCATCTATCTGTACAATACTTGACGACCTCTGACTTCCTGTTATCTCAGAGGTGGCAGCACCCCCTGTACGATCCGCTTCTTGTCCTGTCAGCACCTAGATGGATAGAATAATGCAGATCTTGCACCTTGAAAGCAGGAGCATCCTGAAGAGGCAGCATAAGCTCGGCAAGAGAGTCGAAGGGCAAGTACTCCCCATCTGTCTTGTTGTAAAGGAGGACATGACACGGGATACGTTTCAGCAAAGCAGCGGCACAGATAGAACACGTATTATCATGGAGACAAAATGTTTGGCATCAGCCCAACAGTCTCAGATGCAAGGCTAGCATAACCTTCATCCGAGGATACTACAAGGATGATAATACAGGATTTCATTCACATGTTCGAGCATTATCAGATGGGAATTAATTGAAAATCCCATATATTTCAAGGAGAGCTTAAGCCGTTCTTGGGCGTCAAATGGCCAGGTTGCTGTACCACAAAGAGTTTGAAATTTTAATATCCGTCCAGATGGCGATCAAGAAGTTCCGAGAAGGAAGGTGTCGCAGACATTGTTTCTGAAGAGGAAGCCAGACCTGGGATCTGCCTTGCTTGCTTGGAGTTTGACAGGCATAATCCTGGTCTATGCATGAACATCATGTATTGAATTCAGCAACATTTGCAGCAACACACTCCTTGGCTGGGAGAATCTGGCAGTCTTGATGATTTAGTATCCATAGTTGTTGGTGTGATAAACACCAATTTGACATGTACTATATTAAAAAGTATTGGAAAAAAAAAAACTGCTTGCAGTAAGAGAATCACTCAAAACTAGGGGGGAATTCATCGACCCAAGGTGCTTCATGCAAATGCAAGAATGCAAGTCATCATCCTTGTTATCCAGATCACAGGCCTTCTGTGAACTGGCCCAAGCCAGCAACAGAAACTTGGGATGGAGGCTTTTGTGGTATTCCCAGGTTGGGGAAGGTGCTGGCCTGAGCAGATGAGCAAGTATTTTTTTTCTTCCGAGAAAAATGATCTATGATCTTTGTGCTGAGCTGGGATTTCAGGACAATCTGTGCTTTTTAAACTCAGCAAAACTTAAGATGAGAGCCTGACCGGAACATTCCGGCTAAGGGTGTTCAATTTGCTGATGCAGGCACAAGGCTTGGACGAGGCTAGACTGTTCTCTCCGTTGAAGCACAGACATAGTGCGGAAACAAAGTGCTGGCACAGTACTCCTCATTGCTAAGTGCTTACTGTTGTGCACCTCGTGTTCGAGTCTCGAGTTCTGCCTGCTCACAGACGCGTGGTGGAGAGGACCGAACCGCCGTATCGCCGGCTCGGCTCCAGGCCAGACCAAATCGAAAAAATTAGGGGCCCTGCGCCAAGACTAATTAGTCCCCACTCAGAGTTGTCAGACCACCTGTTCGACTTGTTCTTCCCGCCCAACTTGCCCAAGATGTCCCGCCATCGGCCGTCCCATCTCCGAATGGGTTGCACAATCATTCAATAAAGGAAGAAACAGACAACTGAGGGTGTCCCCCGCTCGAGAGATCTTCAGAGTGTCCCGCTGTAAGGAACCATCGCCAAAGGTTTGATCAACCCCGCTGGTGCTTCGTCACGCAATCCACTTGCATTGTTAGATGATCGGCCCCGATAAGGTGGAGTCGAGATGCAGTAGTGGTCTCTGACGCTGTTTTGGGGAGGGGGGGGGGTCCGCCTCAGAGTGACTTCTAAACGTGGACAGATGACAGCGAAAGAGAAGGGCTGCCTGTTTTGATTCGCCACCGGGCTGATCACCCACCCTTTTGAAGGCGGCTTGCACACAATGGCGGAACAGGCAGCGCTGATAGGCCCAATGAGCGTGGGATGTTCATTTCGCTTCCCCCAAAGTCCGAACGTCTTTTGTGTCAGATAAGAGCCCCTGTGATCCAGGCGCCGTCTCAGCTGTCGCCTGGTTATCCACAAAAAGAGGGTCATACGGGTGAGGTTCAATGGATCTCAACGTCTGAAATGTTGGCCTCTGGGCTGTCTGCACCCTTTTCTTCCAACACTCACGGGTTGCAGGCCGCCCAAGCTTGGGGGGGGGTGCTGGGAACAGCCCAACGAAACAAGGGATAAGCGCCAGACTTGGCTTGGAATTGCCATTGGGTCGAGGTGATGGAGATCCGCACTGGTCAAGCTAGCGTGCGATTGAGGGTGATCTGCTGTTGCTCCCCACGTCCAGTGTGGTGCTTGGACTTGTGCTCCGGCTGGTTGAAGGATGGCTTGGGTACTAGCTCCACGTGTACACCTCCTACCAATCAGCCAAATTGTTGACTGGCGCCCGGGTATGCCCGCCACTGACTTTTTTGGCTGGATCCTGCTGCTGAACCCCGCCCCAGTTAGCGCCTGGTTAGCGCAATAATGAAAACAAGGCAGTGGTTCCACCCTCTGCTTCGCTAGTTCCCATCATTAATACCCGCACCTGGCCTCGTTATCCCAGGCACTATGCACACTAATATTTCCTTCATATCACTGCTCTCCATATCTTTCTTGACATGAGGCTGGCATCTGTTCATACATAGTCGAGTCCATGAACCCAAGGCTCAACTTTTGTCATCACCCAGCCTGACTTGATCTGCCTTTCCATCTTCAGTTCAGCAACCTGTCGAATCTGCCTGCGCCCAATCTTTTTGTCCTACATACGCCCAGCACAATGTCCACCATCGACTTTTTTGGAGACTTCTGTCTCACCTGCGACCGCCAGACAGAAGGTGGCAAGAACTTCTGCTCACAGGCATGTCGAATGGCCACACTCGACTATTACACATCTTCAGAACCTTCCTCACCTTTGTACTACGAATACTCGTCGTCATTCCACTCCTCATCTATCAACTACGGCTTCTCACTACCGCCGGCCTACAACTTCACCGCACATCGAACGCCGTCATCCTCTTCTCTGTCAACATCGAGCTCTGCCTCAACATCAGCCTCGGCTCCTGTGACTGGCACACAGTCATCTAAAATGACAGAACAAGTCAAGAACGACCTGAGAGACTATGTCGGCCTGTTCGATCATACCAGAACTCTGCGTCGACGTGTGTCCATGCAAAGCAATAAATCATACTGAAGCACAGCGATTTATGGAGCTTCAGCATTGTCATGTACCATGTATCATGTTTGCATGTTTGCATGAAGGACCGGAAACAAAGGGCTTGATGATTCCTATGTCTTTTTTATGTTACATCAAAAGTTGTTGCATTTCAGGTGCATTGGACACTTAAGGGATATGGATTGGGAATGTGGGTATAGGGCCCCGGGCATTGGCATTGGGCTTAGGGCATAGGGCATGGAAAGACAGAAGGAGCTGGCATACCTGGATATGGATGTTACACCATTGTGGACTACAACTGGAGTTGTAGGGGATGGGGTCGGTGTACCCCCTGATCGAATCACCTTTCTACTTTATGATATACGCACAGATGCCATGATGAATGGCATTGCCACCAAGCGGCAAACTCTCCGAATCGATTGATATTTGCTGAAAGCAAAGCACAAAACACAAAACACAAAACACAACAGCACTTCGAGATGCTTTCCTCCCATGTCTCTATTTTTCCGTTTTTTTTTTGTTACTGGATGTCTTCGGCGTCTAATCTCCAACATGGACGGCACCTTCTGGAAGACACAAAATTGCCTTGAGAAGGGGGGTGGATCTACCTGGAGTTGCACGAACCCCTCTGTTGACGATCGCCGCCACAGAAGATCATCCAAAGCGTGTCACCTGGGCTGGCCTGTACTCCATCTAGCCCTTCCCAGCAGTTGTTGCAGTAGTGTCAGATTCGAAGCAGGCCAGCAAGCTAGGTACGTGTGTGGAGAGACAGGGCCCTGCCAAATTATCATCTACACTACACTACTGTGTACTGTAAGTACCAGTGCTTAGCGTCCAGCTCCGCCTCCTGTGCCACACAGATCGATCAGGCGAGATCCAGGCTACTAGGATAATTGCCAGTAACCCAGCTAAACTTATACAAGTTGTTCCTGGAGAAAAAAAATGGAGAAAAGGAAAAATAAGCCCGTGGCTGATGAGCAAATACCCAATCAGGATCTGCGCTATGCCTCATAAGGGGATGGCGCCTGCCTCAACTGAGTTTCGCTTCGATCAGCCGAGTCGTCCCTTCCCATGCATGTGTGTGAGAGAGGGCAAGGGTACACGTAAATTCCAGCAAGTTAATGTTATTAGTCATTGGGCGGGGGGAGCGATAATTTCAGTTGCTGCTTCTTGCCATTGGGTAAGGCCGCCCTTCGTTTCCTTTGTGGTGCGACTTGTCAGACTCGCTCGCGCGCGCTCCGAGGTGAGGTGGGAAAGCTCCTCCCAGCTCCAACGTGATGAAAGAACAAGCAACTGTCGGCGGGAAGGTGTACTGTATGTGTACTGTATGTGTACTGTACTGTTTGTTGTCCAGCGATCACGCCATTTGAGTTCATTGAGGGGTTCTTGGTTTTTTTCTTTTTTTTTCATCTCCATCTCTTGGTTATTTTTACTTATTACACAAATTGATCACTTATTAGTAGAGTCAGTCAGTCAGCCAGCCACGCTCCCTGTCGGGTACGAAAACACAGAGACAGCAATTGACAAAGCCCAGGCAGGAGTTTACAGAAGGTATAGTACTATGTACCTTATCTTTGCAAACTTTTTCTCAATAAACAATGAGAAAAAAAATGGGAGGGAAAAAGGCGGGACATTGTGGCTGACAAAAACTCCACACAAAAGGGATGAGCCACCACCCGGCCTTTCCGTGATGGACCTTGGTTAGGGTCTGCCGTCGGACACTATGTGCAGGGCTTGTGTGCTATCGTAGTTTTAGTGAGAGAAAAACCCCCCCTTGCTGGCAGATTGTTAGCCACCTTCTCAAGAGGTGGCGTTGTTGAGTGGAGAAATGGACCACTTGCTTGTTTCAGCAGTTCCATACGAGACAGCACTACCAGATGGCTGGATTGCAAGATCGCACTAGGAGAGAAGTTTTCTGCATCTAAAAGTCTGAGGCGTTTAGTGAGAAGAAACCTGTCCTTTAGAGAAAATACAATACATAGCTATTGCCTTTTGTGGCGGTTTGGTTGACAACTTCCCCCAGCGAATGACCCTACTTCTGGCGAAAATCGGAAGAACCTTGCTCACAACACCACCAGGTGGAAAAATAAAATCCGCGTGCACCAGACTGAGTTGCCAGGACTCTCTATGATGATACCTATTGCAGTAAAATCTTCAAATTTTCGTCGAAAGACGGCACGCTGCGAAACCCCTGATCCCTAGAAGCTTCGTGACCACCAAGCTGGAAACATATTAAAGCCTATTTTCTTTTCGGTGCCGTACAAACGTACAAACGGCGACACCCAAGGTGTCAACCTCAACCTTCTTTGACCTGGTCGGCTGTCTGCGCTGTTGAGGTACCGTAGCCTATTCTGACCTGCCTTTGTAATCGCGATTTTGGTGAAACCAGGTCCAGATGGCCTAGACCCCATGTGGCACCGGCACCCTGGTCTCTGGCGGCTAGTGACCGCTTCTCAAGTTTGTTCATTCTGCACACACTAACGCCAGTTGCATCAGTGGCTAGCAATAGCGCAAGACCTTCTGGCAAGATAACCAACCGAGACCGTGGATGTGTGCCAGAGGGCGTGTGTGATCTCACCAAAGCCATACTCTCAGTCACAAACATCAGCCCTCCCACGACATTCTCGGAGACGTTTCGGGATTGAAATCGGCAGGCATCGGAAGTAAAGTGTACTTGATAGCTGTAAAGTAGAGATCCACAATAGGGCTGAGCGCCACACAGGAAATCGTTCTCTTGGGATATGGGTTTGTCATCGGGTTTCATTCAACTGTCTCGGTGTTTGTCAATTGACTTCCGCCAGGTTAGCTGACAGGTCTTGAGCTTTCGAAGCACTTTGGGATGCCACTGAAAAAAACAGCTGCTGTATGCTGATAGACCGGACAAGATCTGACAGGAGGTGTAAGAGGTAAGAGGCCCGGAGCCATGATGGCTGGTAAGTATACCAATTATCGTCAAAATCGGGTATCATAGTTCTTGCGACACAGTAGGTTCTCGCCCTGAGAGCACCGACGCATGTGCTCTGGATAGCTCATTCGCGCGGTGGCTGGAACGTCTATCAGTCCCTATTGTGTGTGGGCATAGTGAATTCAAAACCCTGTCTCCAGGCTCAAGCCGCCCCCCCCTGCAGGACGTGCAACATATTGTGTGACGTCTCGATCTTCTCAGCGGTGATTATGAAGCTGAAATAATTGAAAATTCCAGAACCCCCCCTTTACTCTTAAATGAACTCTTCTTGACTGAGAATTCACAAGCGCTACTTACTGGGATCGCAGCCCTTCACGCATCAGCCTTGCCAGAATCTCATTGCGGGTAGAGACAATCTGCCAATATACGCCCATCATCTGCAGGAGGAGTCGTATCAATGTCAAGAGACTGAATACGAAATGTGAAAGAAGCCCAGGCACAATATATTCACGTACCTGAAAGAACCATTATCCAGATTAAAGGCAATACCGTATGAATGCTGTTTGAGTCTTCAGGTATGACTGCAAGGATGTGGTGCAAATGTGTCACAGACAAAAATCAGATATCTCTTGACTGGTAGAAGGCGCAGTTGGAGAACAAAATATCAGTACGTCTTGCCTACCTTTCCCCCTTTGCACAGATCCCAGTGACATCTCGAGCCTGTTACAAGGAGTCCTGGAAACGAAGAAACATGTCGCCCTTGCACTTCTTCGAATCCTGACTGATTCATGAAAGAGAGGCGTCAAAATAGCTTTCTGATGCCGAGTTACCATCGTCGACGGGTAATTCAGTCGTGGCCGTACCTTCCCGATCTCCTTCCCGGAGATTGTGATTGACAAGCTGTTCTCGTAAGTATCGGTAAACTGGCTGTGGTCACTGGTTGGCTGAACAGACTTATAGTCTGATGGAAGCATTGGAGAACAAGGTGACTAGAGGTCCACAAGGGTAAATATTTTCTTGTTCCCTGGCCGAGCTGAGTCGTGATATAGAGAGCATCAGGCACTCAAATTGCACGTTGAATCGTAAGCCTTTGGAGACTTGAGCTTCCAGACAACAAAGCCCTCGACCAACGGAAGGTATGATATAACTTTGGCATTGCACAAGCAACAGCGTCAATAGGAATGAGATGAAGGGTGCTTTACGCTCGCATGCGGTCAGCAACTTAGCTTTCGTCCGCGATTCACTGAGGTCAGGCCACATGAGCATTTCTGTTTGGTTTCTGTTCTGCTCTTGAGAATTACCCAAATGCCGATTGGTCCAGACTCATATTGAAAACGAAGGACAACATGAAGAGACGAGGACGAGGTTGAATGGATCTCATCACTGCTCTTGGCAAGCTCTTAACAGGCTAACTGGCTTAGGTCTAGCCCGAGATTATCCTTGACTTCACATGATGGAACTCTCCATCATGACCTGCTTACCAAACAGCCGGGTTACAATTTTTTCACTCTGTGTGGGTGTAGGATACCTTCAAAGACCCCCTTTTTGCAGCCTTGCCAAGCCCTTCCACCACAAATGTCTAGGAGCAGCAATGACCCAGGATTCATGCTAGACATTGCTCGTTCAACCCATCATGCATTGAGATCAGACAGCGCCTAAGTGATGAGGGATTGTCGAGTCTGCACATGTTGCGAACTGATTACTGATACGTTCTTCGACAGTGACTATGCTCAGAACAATCCAAATCCCAGCACCGCACAATCTGCTAGGTGCGATATAGCAAATACAACTCAAAGCGGGGCGAGATGGACCCACCGGGTGGTGTCTACGTCAGATAAACTCCGATTCGCCAAACCTATATGTGACTTGGTCCAGATGATTGCAAGAAATATGCAGAGAAGGAGATGGTTAGGATTTCAAACGCCTTGAACAGAGCTCGATGGCGAAAAATATCTCTCCTAGGAAGCTAAGCTGCCCAAGTCGAGAAGGAAAAAAAAAGACAAAAGAAAAGGGAAAAGGATGAAGAAGGTAAAGAAAAATTGCGACTGACAGGTTTGAACGACGTCAATTAACTTTAGCAACGTTGTATGGAAGAATCCTGCCCCATGTACTTGACCCCATTGGGGGTTCCTCCGATCCTCCGTGGAGACATATTAAGTCGCACTGTTTGTCCATTCTTTCACTTTGCCAGTCGACGACGCTGGAGAGAGGGAGCAATACGACCAGCATCAATGGCTTCACTATTGAAGAACGAACACGCAGTCCTACCCGTGGCTCCCGAGCTCAACACACCAATGCGGCACTCTCACGCCGAGCATGGATCTATGATCGACCACGACATAGTACATGGGGAGCAGATCGTTGCTGCACATCCGGAACTGCTATGGAGCAGGATCAGACACACTTTGCGGGAACCTTTCTCTGAATTTTTGGGCACTTTCATCATGATTCTCTTTGGCGATGGAGTGGTGGCCCAGGTGTTGCTTTCATCTGGCAAGAACGGCAACTATCAATCTATCAACTGGGGCTGGGGGTGCGTGTAAAAATTTCATCCTACTCCTACTCCTCCTCCTCCTCCTCTTCTTGGGTATATGTCATATAATATTCAACAGCAGATGCTAATCTCTCCCCATAATAGTATCGGTGTGATGCTCGGCATTTACACGAGCGGGATCTCCGGAGCACATCTCAATCCTGCAGTGACATTTGCCAATTGCGTGTTCCGACAGGTCAGTGTTAAAACTATCATATGTTTGGAGGACTCCCTCCGGAGCCTTTACTAACATCAAGTTTGCAGTTTCCCTGGACAAAATTTCCGACCTATGCCATTGCTCAACTCCTTGGTGCGATGACAGCGGCTGCCGTAGTATATGGCAACTACCGGTCGGCGATTGACAATTTTGAAGGCGGTGCCAGTGTCCGTACGGTGCCTGGATACTCTCAGACTGCAACTGCCGGTATTTTCTGCACGGTATGTTCTGTTTTTTCGTTGATGTCTGCTCATTGTTCAACCTGGCAAGCTTGTTTTCTTTTTTTCTTTTCTTTTGGTATTCCAATCTAACATGAGCCTTTCTCGATCAATACAGTACCCCGCGGAATTCATGAGCAGAACAGGGCAATTCTTTTCTGAATTTATCGCGTCCTCCATTCTGATGTTTATGATCTACGCGATCAATGATGACGGCAACATTGGGGCGGGCCCGCTGGGACCGCTCGCCATGTGCTTTATCATCTTTGGGATCGGGTGCGCATGGGGCTGGGAAACGGGCTATGCCATAAACCTGGCGCGAGACTTTGGACCACGACTAGTCACCTACATGATCGGTTATGGGCCAAACGTGTGGAAGGCTGGCAACTACTATTTCTGGATACCGATGGTAGCTCCGTTCCTAGGTTGCACCTTCGGTGGCTTTCTCTACGACACCTTCCTGTGGACCGGCGAAAGCCCAATTAATACGCCCTGGATGGGCTTGAAGAGATTGGTCAGACCCAAAGCGAGGGATACGAGGGACGAGTGGACAAAGGACTTGCACAGTCCTTAGGTTCAGATGTTTTGGTGTATTATCGACAGGGTCATTCTGCATTATTTGCTACTCGTCTAGACCACTGAGGGTTGGGGTTAAACTCGCGCTCGCCCTTCTGAACCTTTTCTTCTGAGCTCTTGGCCCAGGACACTATCATGGCGCCAAGCAGGAATTGTATATATCAATAATGATACAATATACGGATGCAAGGCAGAATACTCGCCTGTAGCTAAGACGGCCCAGACAGCTAACTGGGCACGTGTCTGGAGTGGCGGTTGTCGCTCCGGGGGAACTGCATTCTGATAGCGGTCGTTGTTGGCTCGCGGCTGGATTGTATGTATCTGGGCAAGGGCCAAGAGAGGCTTGATATTAGGAGCCAATAATGCTGCATGTTGCAGATGTAGATAGGCATCAACATCTGGTCTCTAACCAGCATGCTCGACCACTTGGCTGACCAGTTTGCCATTCTTGATGACAGAGAGAATTTGCTCAGGGAGAGCGAGTTCCTTGCTGTCATCAGCATCGTCGGCCGGCGGCACCACCACGTTGATGGCAGACGACTTGGAGGTGAAAATCTCGGCATTTAGGCTGGCCTCGCTGAGATAGAGTTGAGCAGCATCGACCTGGTCGAGTAGCAGAGTAGGGACCTTGCCGTTGATCTGGGCGGCAAACTTGGAGCATTTGATGACGTCAAGGGAACTGACCAGGCTGTCTACTAAGATTGAAAGTCCCGAGCAGTTGTCGATCGAGATGGCGTTGGCCTTGCCAACTACCTTGACAAGAGCCTTGTTGCAGTGCGATATCAGAATGGAGTGCTGCAGCTCCGCCTGAATCTCAATGACCTCGGTGCCAGTATTTTCGAAGTTCTCCACTATCCACTTGGTCCCGTCAAGCTCTTTGCGGCCTGGCTTTTTGGTACGCATCGACTCGGGCTTCTTGTTGGGGATAGGACTCTTGCCTCGGGTAGAAGACGACTGCGAGTCTGATCGCTCAGGCACGGTACTGGAGGAGCGCAATGAAGGGTTCTTATGTGTCATTTCGCTCTTGTCAACCTTTCGGAGACCAGCCGTGACGGCAGAGCCTTGGTTAAGCTGTGAGAAGACGGCAGACATATCACCGCCAGTCGATGCCGCTCCCCCAGCGCGTGCCGATGGGTTAGCAACATCGTCCAAGACCGGAAGCGGTGGAGGCGGAGGCGGTGGCGGACCTCCTGACTGAGAACCAGTGCCGGATTTGATCTGTTTGAGGGCGTCGATTGCCTCGACGCCGGCTTGCTGATTCCAAGTCAAGCCAGTAGCATAGTGTTCTTTAACATAGGCAGCGAGGGAGCGGAAGATCTTGTAGTATGCTTGGATGAATTCGACATGCGTCTGGTCCCTGCACAGCGTTAGTCCGATGTAATGACACAACGGGGGTGTGATGTTCACTTTTCCTTGTACTCCTGCAGGATCTTGTTGCCAAAGTATTGGATGCCGCCGAGGATCTCGGTCACAAAGTCTGCCGGTCTTTTCTCAGCAATCCAGCCAAGAGCAGGAGCACCCTCTGCCACCGCACTGAGATGAGTAAACAAGGGCGATGTTCGGTTGGATTCTTTCAATTCGTCGATGGCGGAGAGGTGCTTGTGAAGGTCCGTCATGAGTTCGGGAGGCTGGGTCTCGGGCTTCTTTGCTTTGGTGGAGACGAGGAGATAGGTGCGTTCAGCTTGGAATGCTTGCTGCACTTGTTTGGCCTGGCTCACTTGATCAGCGCCTGTGCCTCCGACTTGGGGCCAGGGGAACGAGGAGTGGTCGATCCCTCCTTACCTGTTCCTCCGGCAGTCCTCCCAGTTTCTCACCGGCAGCGACAAAGGCGGCCACATCCTCATTGATCAGAGCGTCAAAGTCCTCGATGGATCGCGGCAAGGGCTCGGCTGGAGCTGGAGCTGCACCTGCGGCAACCACACCAGCCCCAATGGCACCATTGGGTGTTTGGGCCTCGGAGCCAATGGCCCGCACTGACGAGGGGTCGACGGTGGATGCTATGTCCTCAAGTCGTGAGGTTGCTGCTTCCAATCTGGACACAAAGCTGTCAGTATTGTGACACGGACCAGTGGTGAAGCGTGGGGAAGCTCTATGCAGGTTGCGTTGTGTACAGAATGCATTCGTACCTCTTGATGAGAGTGGTGAGATTGTGCATATTACCTGGTGCCGGGGCCGCCATAGTGGAGGACAGGTGGCGTCAGTGAATTCGACAATGAAAACAAGCTGAGTGACTGGATAGCCAGAGAGAGAGATGAAACAGGAGGTATAGGAGGGTGTGTACCCTGAGGCATTCAATGCCGGCTGCTGCGCGGGGAAATAGGAGATTAGCACTGGCGCGTCTTTTTGCCTCGTCTGGCACGTTCCAATCAAGGGATTTGCCATCGCTTGCTAGATCCTACTCAGCATGATCCAATGAATCAATGGCGGGCCAAGAACTTGCCTTCTGTACATTTGGCATGTTCATCATTGGTAGTGTTCAGATGGCAGGATGACAACATGACAGAGCGGCTGACTCGCTCTCTCAGATGAGATTGAATACTACGATGGTCGCGATAAGACGGAGAACATTCTAGGCGGAGCTGGCACCTATGCTGCCCTGGGCGCGCGGCTGGCCACAGACAAGCCTGCCTCAGTCTCGTGGATCGTGGATAGAGGCTCAGACTTTCCCGACGAGCTGGCAGCTATCATTGACTCGTGGCAGACATCGGTTGTCTACCGAACTAATCTGGACCGACTGACCACCAGGGCGTGGAATGGCTATGGGGCCAACCAACACCGTGGTACGTAGGTCCCTCGCTGCCCTGATACAGGTGCCAGGCTGACCAGATCAGCATTCAAGTACCTGACGGCTAAGCAGCGGCTGGAAGAGCGAGATCTCAACGATAGCCAGATTCTTGCATCGGCCTTCCACATGGTCTGTTCGCCCACGAGATGCATGTCACTTTGCACGGGCATCAGGAACCGGCGATCTGAATTGGATCCAAACGCCAGCCAGCCAGCAATCGTGTGGGAACCAGTGCCTGACCTGTGTGTGCCTGAGGAACTGGAGAACCTGCAGATGGCTGCTGGCAGTGTCAGCGTCATCAGCCCGAATGGAGAAGAATTTGCCAGCTTCTTTTCAAACCCAGGGATTGGCCATCTCGCCATGGTCGACCAAGTGCTTGACCGCCAGCGAGATTCCGGCTCCGCCCATCCCGCCTTTGTCATTCGCGAAGGTGCCCAGGGCAGCTTCTTGGTTACGGGTGACTGGTACATCCATTTCCCTGCGTATCATCAGAATAATGTAGGCGTGGTGGATCCGACTGGTGGCGGTAACACGTTCCTCGGTGCACTTGCCCTTGCCTTGGCTGGTAAAGCGGTGCTGGGTCCTGAAGTTGTCTCGTCACTGGGCCAAAGCTGGTCAATGCCCACGGCACTGGCAGCACTCGTGTGTGCGGTGATACATGGCACCATTGCTGCAAGCTTTGCTATTGAGCAGGTCGGTGTGCCCGTCGTCGCCAACGACCAGCCAGATGTCTGGAATGGGCAGTCATATACTGGCAGATTTCATCAGTATCTGGGAAGAGAGCGGGCCTACTTGAAAGACCAGTTAGATAACCCAAATGCTGGAGGGCGGAGGAAATAGCAGAAGAATAATGAATGCTCGTAGCTATATATAATCAATATCTGCATGGACTGGCTGGGAATTGGTTACCATGCAGGTAGACAGTCTGATATATTAGACTTGGCCTATATGGACTGGTGACACTTGCTTTGCATTTGATGCCCAATGGAGCGTATATGCTATGAGCATATATCTGCTTTCTTCTGAGCCGCCATTCCTTCTCGACAGCGCAGCACAAATCTCAATCGTCGTCCTTTCGTGACAAATGTACAGCATTGACCATTTTCCATCGCTCTTCTGCGTTGACTAATTTGCTTGGGCCTTCTGCGTCTTCTCGTACTCGACAACTTGCTTGCTCCAACTGCGACAGGGTCAGCATGGCACGCCGGAAAGGGTAGTATATAGACGCACTGCCGCGAGGGGAAGAAAGCGTCTGGCTCCGGCATCTTGTATCGAACCTCGCGTTCCGCACTCAGTCTCCACGCGCCAGCCGTCAGCAGTGCTATCGCAACCGCACATACGGCCGTGTTCGACTTCCAGTTGTTAGGTTGGCCATACCAACCACCGGCGGGCGACCAGATGTGTTTAGGATAAGGGATCTTGCCTCCGCCAGACAAAAGGCGGATCGATGGCCTCATGGCGGATTGGCTGGGGGGTATGAGATTAGAGGCGGGGCGCGAGCGGTAGGAGGTGCTGAGGGCGACGCTCTTGAACTGATTGGCCTTGTCAGCTGATTGGAATGGCAGCGACGTCGTCGTCGGCGGCGACAGCGAGGACGAGATTATACCTTAAGCTCCAGAACGCCAAGCCTTCGGCTAACCTGCCTCTCCCTGTCGCTCAGAAGGTTTTGGTCTGTTGCCAAGCTCCTCACACGACCACGACAACGACAACGACGGCGCGCGGCATCAACGCCTATCGATCCTTACCTCCTCGTGATCGTGTCATATGTGCCTGCCTTGAATTCAGCCCCTACCCGTCCGATGAAGCGGTTGAGGCCCCAGCACTGGAGCGGCACAGTGCTGAGCCCACGAACCAGGCCGTCGACTTTGGTACCGTCGACCCTGGGGCAGTCATCACTGGTGCAGTCATCGCTCAAGGCGGCCAGCCAGTTCAGCACACCGTCCTGCCTTGCATCTTCTGACTCGTCTGTGCAGCAATGGGCAAAGACCGGACATCTTCCGTTTGGCCGCAGCTGGCAAAAATCTTTGGCATCCGCGTCGACGTGCAAGCGGTGTCTGGCAACTACCTCTACTCCTTTCGAACCTCCTGACCATGTCACCGCCTCCACCTCCTGCACCGAGCCAGTCTTTTCCGACGAGGCCCTGCTGCGGCTGCCCTCTCCTCCCGTAAACGCAGCAAGGACATCTGCCAAGCTCTCGGCCCTTCATGCTCGACTGCAACTGCCGTCAACTTTGCCTGTTGAGACATTAGCACGCACCCTCGTCGACGCCTCCGCCGACCCCTCTCCTAAATTCAACAACAAATCGCTAGCCGTACTGGGCAGCGACCTGCTGTCATATTACACGTCCGAATACATAATAGCACAGTACCCGCGTCTACCTCTGGCCGTTGTCTTTGCGGCCATGTATGCCTACGTCGGCCCAAAAGCCCTGGCGTCGATCACCCGCGAATGGGGCGTTGAATACGCAGCCCACCCTGGTGGTGAGGTTGACCCGGGCCTGCTCCAATTCCGCCGATTACCACCCGCCCCCCTTACGGAGAAGGACGACAATGTGGTCAAGACATCATTCGATGATAGAAACAACTGGCGACGAGGCATGTCATCAAGAGCCATCTACAGTGATGAGTTTGGCGATGTGAAGCAAGCCGCCGACTCGGCCGAACAGCCCGTCGGTGTGACTGCGGAAAAGGCTTGCACTAACTTTGTCCGTGCCCTGATGGGTGCCATCTATCTGCATGCCGGCCGCCCGGCCGCCAAGCAGTTCTACCACGACCATTTCATGTCACGTCAGCTCAATATGGCCTCCTTGTTCCAGTTCCGCCACCCGACCAAGGACCTGTCGCGGCTGTGTGCCCGAGAAGGCTTCCAGAGCCCGATTGCGCGAATCATATCTGAAACAGGCCGACGATCCCGCCACCCTGTGTTCATTGTCGGCGTCTACAGTGGCAACGACAAGCTGGGCGAGGGAGCAGGCGCCAGCTTGGACGAGGCCCGCACCCGAGCGGCCGTGGCCGCTCTCAAGGGCTGGTATCTCTACAGCCCCTTGCACTTGCGATTACCCAGCGAGATGGAAGAACCCGGTGCCAAGCAGTGGTCTCCAATCATCGTCGATACCGGGGACATTGTCGTCTGACCTCTTTGCCTGTACGAAACGGAAGCGAGATCCCAATGTATTTTCAGCTTGTGTGTCATCATTACCATAAAATGGAGCAATTTTCAACGGCCAGATACCAGATACCTCTCTCTGTGTACAGCAGCTACAGCTACATCCTCATATACTATCTTCTGTCTTCTGTGTATTTTCATAACATTCTATGGTGTAAATTAGAAAATTACACCTACCTTGGTTCCTGACCAAAGGCAACGCATACAAAAAGAAAGAAAAAACAAGCAGGAACTTAACAGGTTGTTCGTGACAAGACTCAATTAGCAACTGGCCCATCCCTTTTGCTCGCTTGCTGTGAATCTGGCCTAGATATTCTCAAACAAGAAACTGGGCTGACCGGGCACTGCTGCCTCAGCCTGGCTGGGTAAGTCTTTGTCGCCGTCCTTGACGAGTTTAATCTCCACCTCTGCACAGCCCGTCGTCTTCTTCAGTCCATTGCGCATTTGCTCAAGTATGGCAGCCTCGTCAAACGCCAGCTTACGATCGCCCAGCACCTTTTCCACCTCGCTCGCGCCCTGCGCCGCCTTGACCTCCTTCTTTAGTCCCTGCACAAACGGTATCGCCTTCTTCATCTCCGGTCCTTTGCCTGCCGTCTTGGCAACTGCCGCGTTCACCGCCTTGTCGTCATCCAGCTTGGCTTCTTCTAGTATCTTCCGGACCAGGTCAATATACTTCTCCTGCCACGCCGGCCATGTCTCAGCCACGAAAATAGTCAGCCTCTTGGGCTTCTTGGGATCAAATGTCGCTGCCTTCCCCTTAGCCATCTTTTTCGCTGCCTGTGCCTCTGCCGACGTGATGTTGCCCGTGGTTGTCTTGACATATTCCCGTATGGCTGTGAGCTTGGCATCGTTCTTGGGCACCACCGGCCACAGCGCATTCTGGATGGTGTCCGGCTTGTGCAGTACCTCCAGCCACATGTACTCGGCCCAGTGAGGCGCAATCGTGCTGATGACCAGACTCTGAAGCTCAATGTACTTGAGCAGCAAAGGACGCGAGATCGGCGTGCCAGAGCTGAGGCAGGCTTCTCGGTAAAAGTCTCGGGCGCTTTGGAAGTCGTATAGGGCACTCTTCAGGGCCAACTTGTAGTTGGTTGCATCGTAGTGCTCGTAGCTTTCATGCACCAGCTTGTTCATCTCATCTTCAAATAGCTTGTCCCACAGCACACTACCACTCTCTTCTCTCAGCCCAGTTTGCTTGAGTGTGTCCTCAATCCACTCCTTAAGGGTATACATTCGCATGATGGCAGCGTTGGCACCCTTCTCTTCAAAGTTTGCATCTTCCATGCCGTCACCGGCGTCAGCCAGTGTGATACGAGTGGCATCGGCGCCGAACTTCTTGACTGCTTGTGACAACGTCAGGAAGTTACCTTTGGACTTGGACATCTTCTCGCCGTTCAGCAAGAGATGGCCATTCGCCCGCACAGATTTCGGCCAGTATTCTGGCGGGAAGATGGCGATGTGGGTATACAGGAAGAATGTCAGGTGATTGGGGATGAGATCTTTGCCGGAGGAGCGCATGTCAAGAGGATACCAGTACTCGAACGAACGTCGCATAGTGTGCAGGTCCGACACGCTGATCCCAGACGCCTTGCTCACGACATCAACGTCAGATGTGTGTGTGAAGACATAGTCCCAAACCTCGTCTTTCATCTGTTCAGGCTTGATGTTGAGGAGGCCAGTGCTCTTGCCGAACTTGTCACCATGGAGATAGTGCGAAATGGTGTAATAGGCCATATATATTGTGCTGTCCGACAGCGATTCGACCAAAAATTTGGGGTCCCAAGGTAGTTGTGAGCCCAGGCCGTATGTTCTGGCACAGGCCCATTGATTTAGCCATTCAAGATTTGCCACAAATTGGTTTTGTGTTTCTGACGCGTACGTCTCGAGGCCATCCTTGACGTAGTTGAGCACCGTTTTCTGCCACTCAGGGTCATTGGGGCCGTAGTTCAGGAACCACTGGGGGATGTTTGCCACCACACACTCATCAGCGGAACGAGAGATGACCAGAGCCGAGGGGTCGGCAAAGGGAAAGGCATGTCCGGCCTCTATCAGCGACGTTCGCACCTTGTCCTTTGCCTCCTGCACTGGCTGGCCCTTGAACTCACCAACAAGCATGGTGCCGTTGTAGAATCCTTCTTTGTAGGCCAACTCTTTAGCCTCAGCGAGGAGAGTGGTGTCCTTGGGAGACTGAATCTTCATCTTTTCGACCAGATGCTTTGCGGTGACATCGCCGTATGCAGGTGTAGAGATGACTGGGAGAATTTCAAGCTCAGCCCACTCTTTCTTTATGCCGTAAAATTCGGCCTTCTTGGCTAGTTCCCGCATTGTCGCGTAGTCATCCGGGGAATCTGACGGGACAGACGTGACAACGCCGGTGCCTTTGTTCGCGGACACTGTCTCCATTGGAAGGATCCGAACGCCAGACGTATGTACCGAGAGTGGGGCGTTGACCAAGGTGCCAACGAAAGCAGAGCCTGGAAGCTCGAGGACAGGCTGAAGCTCTGACTGTTGATGAGGAAACTTGGACTCATCATCAGGGAAGAAGTGGCCTTGGAAACACATGTTCCATGCAGCTCGCTTCGTGCAGACATAGTACTCGGATTCGGATGCTTTGAAGATGCCATACTTGATGTTGGGTCCAACGAAACAGCAGACCTGACCATACATAGTCTCAGGCCGCAGCGTTGCCGGAATGAAGTAGACCTTGGCATCCTTTGGTATTTTGGAGCCTATCTCAGCCTGCGCAATCTCTGACCATTCCTTGACTTGCAGTTTCAGCGCCACGTACTCCGTGGGTCCTGCACCCTCGCCTTCAGCTCTATCGTGGTCCATACACGGCTGGCCATCTTTGGGGCTGTAGATAGTGTATCTCTTGCCGTATTTGATCTTGTCTTGTGCCTTCAATCGCCTCATCTGCCACTTTGTAAACGCGTCGTAAAATGGATTGGCATCGGTGGTGACGAACTGACGCCTCCAATCTATCCTGCAACCGAAGTCAATCAGGTCTTGTTGGCACAGCGGGGGGAAGTATTCGAGCCAGTAACTTGAGTCTGCGAACTTATGAATCTCCTCTTTGGGGATGCCCATAGTCAGCATGGTCTGGAACTGGTAATTTGTCTTGACCGTTTTGGCAGCATGCTTGCTCTTCTTGCCCTTGAATTTGCTCGGGTTGTCATTGGCCGCTGAGGCTTCCGCTGGGACAACGGAAGCACCATTAGACTCATCTTCTCCTTCTTCTTCGTCAAATCTTTCGAAGTTTTGACCGAACTTCTTCACATCCTCGACCAGCTTGTCGGCACAGGCCTTGATTGGCATGCCAGTGCAGTGGAATCCCAAGGGGAAAAGTGAACGCTGGCCCTTTAGGCGACTGAAGCCAGCCGTGAACTCGACCTTGGAAACGGTAAAGCTGTGACCAGCGTGGAGGGTGCCGTTCATATACGGGTAAGCAAAGGTGCCAAAGTATTTGGGGAATTTTTCCCGTAGCTCCGCGGCCGGGATCGACCCAAAGGCGAACTCATCAGTGGATGGGGCGTTGACCTCGAAAACCTTGCTGTCTTGCCATCTCTTCTGGTACTTTTTCTCAATCTCGATCAACACGTCCCGATTGTGGGTGTTTTCGAGACGCAGAGTGGCTGCGGACTGTGCCGACGGGTCGGGCGCTCCTTGTGTTGCCATTGGAGAGAGAGAGAGAGAGAGAGAGAGAGCGAAGGTTGGTTCGGGGAAGGCGATCAGGGGAGTTGCTCTTTCCCTGGGGGACGCCAAAGACGCAGAGTCATAATTTTTGACAGGATTGCGGGGCAGCGGTGAGAAAGAAATCTTGGCAGGTCCGAAATAACTAGAATCTCGAGAATGTGCCCGCATCTCACGTGGGCGCGTTGTTCGTCACTGACTCCACCGCCAGCTACCACTTCTAATGTATGCACCTTCCTCTCCCAGCGATGTTCTACGACCACCCATCGCTGACGACCCATCAACTAGCAATGTTCCCTTTTCGTATGAGGTTTTGACTCAGAGTCCCACGTAGTGATCGCTCTTTCCAACGAACTCTAGGACTGTAAGATCTATGTAAGTGCCTCGGGTGGAAGTTCAAGCCAGCCCTTGATTCGGTCGATGAATGGACTGGTATCAGGGAGCCCTGTTTATCCACCCGTTGAGAGGCGTGGCTGTGGCGGACAGGCCCCAGTATTAGATGAAGATGGTCTCGAACAGGGTCTTGAGAGGAAGAATAGTCAAAAAGGCAAGCCGGAAGGTAGGTCTTGATGGCCTACCCGGAACTGTTGGGAGAGTGGCGATGTTCTACAGATTATTTTTTAAGACTGTCTCTGAAGGAATGCATAAATAATCAATGAGCATTCTTAGATGTGCTAGGATTTGCTGCAGTGCTGAAGGGAGTAGGGTAAGAGATACACCAAGATATCCATTCATCAACTGGCCAAATGTGACTTCTGAGATCCCGAGAGTTCGACAACAGGCCAAAGGCATGATCATGCTTCACTTCATACACTGTTCTGTGAGTAACCATCGATCAAAATCAGTGCTCAGCTTATCCAAATTCCTCAAGGAAGCAAACACATCCTGTCTTTTCACCCTAGGCAATTCTGTCCTCAAATTGTGGGTGCAATCCAGCTTTCTCTATCAATCTTCATCACAGCACCCTGCTTGTTAGGGAAGGCCACCTCGCCCTGTTTATAGAAGCCGCTCTCTTGTAAGTAATTGATGATCCTGTATGTTGTTAGCTTGCACTCAAAACCAAGGGCAGGACGAGACCTACTTTGTGTTGTCGACTCTCGGTTCCAGAAACACTGTTTCGGTTCTCAAATCTGCAAGCCAGCAATAGTGGACCAGGGCACTTAACCACACTTTGACACGATGCGGACCTCGAAATTCTTGTTCCCCAACCAGGAGATGCATGCCTCTGGCATAGTTTCCAACCTCTCCGCCGAGCAACCTCCCCAGATTGTCTTCTTTGACCCAATATATCTCGAAATAACCAAATGGCTTTCCATCAAAGCACCCAAACACAGGGAAGGAATGTCGACTAGATAGTGCGTCTTCAAGGAACTTGATTTGAGTGGCCTTTGGCCCTGCCATGTTCCAGGTGTTATTGACTCGTGGTTCGTTCATCCACTTGTGCAAGAGATCAATATCACAAAGACGTTCTGCGAAGCTTGCCATCGTGGGAAGTGTGGCAAATGATGCCACAGGCTGGTTGGCGGCTGCGGCCGCCGAGGTGGCCGCCAGACCGGGGAGAGGAACAGAAACAGGCTTGGAAGACAGACTGGGAACTCGGAAGGAGAGCCATTGTTCCAAGCTTGGAATGTAACGTGTGTAGAAGACTTCGCCCTGGCGTGGTGGCTTGGGACGTATTGGATGCCGGATGTGGTTGGAGAAAGTGAATTGAGGGGGCGGGGGAGGATAATAGGTTGGGAGATGACTGCCTGAATTGAACGGGCCACCGGGAGATGCGAGGCCTGACAGCGGATCAGGAACACCTACAGGCTGGATCAAATCTACTGCCCTGGGGGAGGGACGACTGCCTCCATCTCCACTCCGATCTGGTGAGGCCGGTCGGCTGGCGAAGGGAGATTGAGCTGGGAATGGAGAACTCTGGACCTGCACAAGAGTGAAGAGAAAGAGCTTGGGATCAATTTGCCAAAAGGACTTCTGGCTGACAAAGGTATTCGACCAGCCAGAGGGAAACCTGATGTCTGTATCTGTTCCAACAGACGAGTCCTCGCTGGCTATTAGGCCCATTCGCTCGAGCTTTTGCAGATGGTTCTTTCCCTTGAGGATGCCTTCACGCTTGATCTTGATCCGCCATTGACCTTTTGGCCGTCCGGTTTCTGGGGTCTGGGTCGAAGCCTCTGTCTTGATATGAGGGTTGGGGGGCTCTTTGTGGAAGTACCAGTACAGGGTAGCCCAGACCATAAGGGCAATATATCGGGTAGGTGACGTTGGCCCTTTGAAGTCAGAGCTGGAGGGCATCGATATCGAGGAAATGAACATGCAATCGTTCTGGAGGGTCGGTCGTGTGAATCGGTGGGCTACAATGGCTGTGGTCTTGGTCGTGGTGTCGTCCTCTGGCACGCCGGTGACTGAGATCTTGCTCTTCTTCTTCAACTCCTCGCTGTCCACCTCGTCCTCTGTCTGCAGCACAACCGTCCAGCCGGGCGGCATTGCCGAATGGTGGACATCTTGGTTGGTTGATTTGAACGTGTATCCGCCAAAGACGGGCGTGACGACGTAGATCTGCCCATTGGGCAAGATCACATGTTGGTGCGGCATTCGACTCGGGGAGTTTACTCCTCCATTGTTGGTACGGTGCAAGAAAGCAGGAATAGCCTGGAGGATTTTGTTTCGAGAAGTAAGAAACAGTGCTGCCAGTTGCTGGTTTTTTTTTGGGCGGGGGCGGGGGGTGGAAAATGAGGAGGTGCAAAGGTATCAAGAGACTCTTGCAATTCAAAGTTAAGAAAATGCAACATTGAAGAGAAAACCTACCTCCATTCAGGGCAGAGAGATACTCACGCCTTGGTCACTGTTAACAACTAATTGCTAACTGGTGGGGAAGTGTGGGGATGAGATCTAAGATCGCGTGGAGCGGGGTTTGTTGGGTGTGAAGATTGCAAGGAAAAGAAAGCAAGGGGGATGATTATCCCTACACTGAGACTGTGGTAAAAGGAAAGGTTGTGTACAAACATGATATTCTTCAGGCTAAATAAATCTCTGAAAGCTGTGCACACCCATACTTTGGCACGGTGCAGTCCATCAGGCAAGGAGATGCGACAAAACTGTGCCAATGAACTGGCATGAACTGGCCTAGAATTGGCTCATGGCCAGAAAAAAATTTCAGCCACCACCAGATTGAAAAATTAGTAATAAGTTGTCACATGGCCTGACCTGATACTGGTGGCTGTGCCAATGTGGTGTCAACAGTGCGTCAAACTGGTCAATGGTCCAACAACAGGTACAAGTAAAAAGCAGTGTCCCCCACTGCTACGTCCGAATGGCCCTTTGTCTGTTCGATTTGTTGGGCATGCACTGGGTCCTATCAAGGCAGGACAGAGCATGCTCTCAACCCCCAACTGGCCCACTAGAATTCTGCAATGATCGTACCAACGTTTCTTTCCCTGGCCATACGAACCAGCTCCCTGGCCACGGTAAGATCCATCAGGCCAAAGCCAACACCTTTGTACAACACGTTTCCCTTGACCAACCAGTGCAGTAGTCCCTTCTCGCCTTGACCACCTAGCTCGATCTCGTGGTGCACCGATTCGCGGATCATCATCAGCTCGCCAATCTCCACCAGGTTCTCCGGCTTCAGCTGAGCTTGGATGATCTCCCCTGATTCTTTCAAACAGCCTTCAATCGTGTCAACGATGATGACACCACTGGCTTTTGTATGCTTATGGTGGTGGTGGTGGTGTTGTAGATCTCTGGCTGCCGCTTGCCTGAAGATGTCTGGGTGCAACTCGGTCATATGAGGAGCGTATGATCCAATGGCCGAGATATACCGTCCCTTCTTCTGGCCTTCGATAGAGGTCAAGATTTCGGGAGGAAAGAGTGGTTCGACAGACGGGGTACAACAGAATATCACATCAGCTTTGCGCACCTCTTCCTTCAAAAGCCTGGCATACTCGCCAAAATCGGGGCTGAGGGCCGAGAACTTGATGTCGGTCCGCCATTGCGGCTTTGCATCATCATCGACCTTGAAGGCTTTCATGAGCTTGAGAGACTTCTCGAACGATCTGTTGATGATATTGACATGCCGTATGTCGTCTCCCCTGAGCAGCAGCGCCAGGCGAATGTGCCAGAACGCTTGTTTGCCGGCGCCAAATACCGTCACTGTGTGCACGTTCTGGCGCTTGAGGAGCATGATCGTAGCCGAAAGAGCTGTTCTGAAAGCAGTCAATTCTTGTGCATTAACGATACCAACCGGGTTGCCTATTTGATCCAGGAGCGTCACTATTCCTTTGGCCGCCGTACTCGGCCGAGTGGCCAACGACAACGGAGGAACAGAAGCAGATGATTTGCCAGAGACTAAATCTGTCGTGTTCGAGCTTGTGGCCGAAGTCACTGCCAGACCACTTAGATCAGAAGAGAGCGATGGCGACGTGACCCCCGATGTCTTTGGTGCGTCAGGAGTTAGCAGGGAAACAATCTTCATCCCAACAGTCTCGCTGGTCGATCCTGGCATGAAAAGGGTAGTGACGCTGTCTCTCTTTATCACTGTCCGCTCTGGCTGGAGGTAGGAGCTGCAAGGAGAGCTTGGATCCCCAGATGAATAGGAGTGCAGGGCCTGGGCCAAAATGCCTTGTAGCTGGTGAGCCTCATCTTTCGTCAAGCCCAGGAGTAATTTCTTGACATCTTTGTCAGTCAACACGGTCAGAGGCATTTCTTTGTAGTTGGCTTTCTCAGTAACCGTAACCTTCAACTGATGTTCACTTCCTGAAGGCCGAGGAACCTGCGAGCTGACTGGCTTAGTATTATCTTAGCTTCTAGTATGACAAGTTAGCAGTCTCTTTCTGGGACTTGGTCATCAGGTCAGACAGAGCTATGAGTTTATCGATTGATCGATCTACCAGTCCATCCATTACAATCCAATGTGACACCATCTCGTTCTTCCGAGGCGACTACAGTAGTAGTGAAACATTATGACGTCACCATGGCTGGTGCAAAAACACGTCTATACAGGTAGGTCATTGTTGGAAGTGGCTTGATTGAAGCGAAAAGCAAGGCGGGGTATCTCAGAACCTATCTATATCTAGGGAGAAGGTGATGCACCGGTTTTTCCAGGGACGCTTAGTGAGATGGTTGTCCCCCAAAAGCAGCTTTGAGGATCATTCAAGTCCCCCACATTTCGTCGTCGCTCTTGACCATGTCGTCTTCGCTCAGCACAGCCATGCCGTCCTCCTTCCTCCGCTTCCTCATCTCCTTCTTCGTTAACAATCGCGGAGTGATTGGTGTCATGGGCGTAAACGGGGTGTAAGGGGAATAAGGGGTCGCAGGGACACCAGTCTTGGGGTGTACCAAAACTGATTCTCTTGCGCTGACGAATGTCGTCTTTGTTGGAGGCGCCGTCCTCAGACCATCCTGGCCGCCGTAGAGATCCCGGAAAGGCAGAGTATTCGCAGACGAGTTTGCCGTCGTCCTCTCCAGAAATGAGAGTGGCGCAGGAGCCCGGCGGCCCCGTGCTTCATGTTCACTACCTTGCACAATTCGTCCAGCCATCTGCTGTCCAGGGGTAGGCGGGGGTGGCCCGGGGTTGTAGAGACGAGGAGACAAAGGCATCTCCTCAGCATAGCTGGCAGATCTTGTTAAATCAGCAGACCCCATCGGGGGGGAAATCGGAAGTCCGCGAATAGAAATGTGGCCTGGCCGTGGCTTGTAGGACTGGCTTGATCCCGATCGACTATTCTTGTGGGACAAAATAGAAAGTGGAGAGCCTTGCTTCGTACTGGCGCGAGAGATGGAGATGGGGCGATCGTCTACGACGTTGGATGAAATTGGTGGTGGTGACCGTGGCTGGCTTGAGGTCTGTGCCTGAACAACGGCACTTCGAAGATGCTGGAATTCTGGTGGATATTGTGGTGATATTGGAGGGGTTGGCATGGGTGGCGCCTGTTGGACCATATTGAAGGGGGTGGTTGGACTTCGAGCGCTGCCGGGCGAATTGGGGTTGTGTCTGGGCGCACTCTGAGCTCTCGCTTCATCATGGGCCATGACAACAGCGTATAGATTGGTCATTTCTTCCATATTCCTCTGTCGGTCCATATCGACAACCTTCTCGTCAATGGTTGAGACTGTAGCGTCGGATTTCTTGTGGCTGTGCCTGCCACCAGTCGCCCAAGATCTCAAACTCGCCATCTTACCAGGGCTTTTCGGTCCTGGTAAGACCTCGTTATTTCCGCTCGCCGTCTTCAATATCTCCATCTTCAAGGATCTGTTTGATGTTTGTGTCTTCCTTCGTAATCTCTTCCCAATGACAAGCACTAGGAAGAGAGATATCACAACGCAGACAAGATAGGCCCCAACAATGCCAATGATCTCGTACTTGAGCTTCGACGTATCCCTCAGTGCACCCGCTGACAGGGGCGGACCTTCGTCCGGTGGAGGTGCAGGTGAGGTCCAGATTGAGACGTGCCAGATGCTGACAGGGGTTGCTACTGCAAAACTCGAGAAGAGAACAACGGAGACCAAGCTGAGAGCAGTGGACATGATTTTTCAGATTGGGATTCTTTATAGAAGATGGACTCTTCTTTAGTTGAAACGACACGCCCCTGAGAGAGCTGGGACGAAGCAGTTGGTGTCACACAAGGGGCGACCGCGCTTATTCAAGTACCTGTCCACCATATGTGGTGAAAGTTGTGATTGGGGTAAACACCAACTGTAGACTGAGGTTAAAAGCGAGGCGGGCAGAAGTGGAGAGGAGGGGACTCAGCCAATAGGAGGGGCATATGTCCTGGTGTCATGGCCGCTATTCCCAGAACTACCTAGTAGAACTCTGGGACCCACTATATGGTGGAGCTCTCGTCTAGTCAAATCGTGCATATAACCGCCTGAGCAGTGACGGTCTGTGCTCGCCAAGATCCACACGTTAGGCACAGTGATATATGTATGTAGCACTGTGCCAGGTTTGTGCACAGTGACCAAAAGGAGAGCGATTCGTTCCTTAACGACCACTGCACTCGAAGGGTGAGATGCACAAATTCAAAACATGCACTGTTGTCCAATGGGCATGTTCCTAGTTGAGATTCAGTCACTCTTGTGGTGTGCCGTACTGGTGTAGTCCAAACATACAGTACGTCCTAGACAGCTATTTTTGGGGTCTGGCCGCTCAAACACTTAAGTGTAGGAGATATAGGGGCGAGTAGATTTGTGCCTGAGCTTATGGAGTCACATTGCGCCGACAAATCTCCTGCCATCAGGTCTCCGTAGAGCAAGTAAGGGCGGAAACCATTGTCGATACCATAGGTGTCTCCATCAGGGTAAGCCCAGCTGTTCTGACGGCTCCGTCCGACCGAGATTGGCTTCTTCGATTGCTGAGTTCATTCCCAGAGTTCCATGGCGGCTCCAGAAGTTATTGGCATCGACGTCCGCGGCTAATCAGCTGCTCGTGATATTTACATCCTCAACACAGGATGAATGCTACCACGCAAATGTAAAGGGGAACAATCCAGGCGGTAGCAATAGTCGGTTTTCTAAATCAACGCCAACTACTGCCTGTGCCGGTAGCCCATCCTAGCCCGGCAAAAGGACCAGCTCTCCCTAGGGCACCGGCTGAGTCCCGGGCATTGACAGCTTTCCTGCGGCCAGAGCCGGCTTCATTGAGTCGCACGCCGTCGACTATTTTGTCGAGAGAGGTCTCAACCACGACACCCCCAATGATCATCTCGCCGAGAACGAGGTGCAAGGTCTCGAAGCCGAAGATCAGATCGAGCTCACAAACATTTTCAAACAATCGGTCGAGAGCCTCGACGAAGACTTGGATAAAGTCGAGCAGAGCGAGTGGGGACTCCGTCGACGTCGAAATCAGAATGAAGTAGAGAGTGGCGTAATGACGATAGGTGATCTGTGTCGGAACATCGGGCGAGGTGCTGTTGCCATTTGGGGCCAGAAGAGGAGGCAGCGGCAAGAAGTTGCAAGCGGCCGCTGGCCTGGCCGAGACAAGGGCAAAGATCTGTGAAAGTAGAGACTGTTGAGTTGCTGTGTCCTAGATCAAGAGTCAGCGCAACAGGCGTCGATGTCCCCTGTTGTGGCGTACGAGTTGAGTGTAGAATTTTGTCAGCCGGGGTTGGCCGTTGTTATTGAAGACAAGGACAGCGTTGATCATGTTGAACAACGCACGAGCCGAGCCGTGGGATGAGGCAAGTCAGGGACCAGTTCAGTGGTGGATTGTGTTTTCAATATGTTCTGGCCCCCAAACATGACGATAAGCTTAGGTAATAAGGTTAATTGGGTTATTGAAAGGCAGGAACGAGCAACTTTTGCCCCGACAGCAGCCTGTCGCGTGTGTATGTTGTGACTGTCTGTCTTCGACGAGGCATGCCATCTCCGGTCTGCTCGTCGTGCCGGCAATCATTCCGTATTATTTTGCAGCATAGGGCGCCATTGCCACATCACCAAGCACGCTCCTTCCATAACACAGCGGCGTCTGCCAACACCCAGAAGGAGGCTGCACTCTCACTTTACTGGGCGGCGCCACCACCGACTCCTCGGCAACTCGCTGCTGCACGATGGTTCTTCGAGACATACTCGCCGCGTCGATTGTGGACTGCTGACCAATGGCGATCCCAGAACCAGGTGGCAGATGAGGCTCTCATTCCCGAAGTCGCCTTCCTCGGTCGCTCCAATGTTGGCAAGTCGTCAACTCTCAATGCCCTCCTTAACCGACCAGGCCTGAATCCTGTCGGCCCCAAACCCGGAAAGACCAGCGTCATGACAGCGTGGGCACTGGCACCCCTGAACAAGGCTGGTGGCGCACTTCCAGGCTTCAACGGCGATACCTCCACGCGGTTGACCGTCCTCGACGTGCCCGGATACGGATACAAGAGTCATGCAACGTGGGGCTCGGAGGTGACCAAATACCTTTCCCGTCGGAAACACCTCAAGAAGATCTTCGTCCTGGTTGACGCAAGCCACGGCCTTGTGGCCAAGGACTGGGACATGTTTAAACTGCTCCGTCAGCACAACATACCCCACCAAGTTATCGCCACCAAGTGTGATGGCTTGCTAGGAAGAAATGGCACTCGTGTTTCGAAGTATGAAGATGTGCTTCTCAGGATCGCGCTTGATTCTCAGGTCCGAGATGATGGCAAGCTGGTTGCTCTTGGTTCCCGGAGAAAGAAAGACCACGACCAGTCTATAGATGGCATCGACAACCTCCGGTGGTCAGTTCTTGAAGCCACGGCTCTAGACAGCCTCGCATATGGAATGTATAGCAAGCTGAAGCAATCAAAGGACGTTTCTGAAGACCAGCCAGCCTTCAACGCTCCTAACCCGTTTAAGCAGCCTGTCAATGCCTCCAGCTCCAGGAGTGGACAAGTCTCGAAGCCCGTGATATACAGCTCACATCTCTCTAATGACTCTGATAGTGCCTCAGGCACGTCTCCAGGGCCATCTCACCCGACTCAGTCTTCATCCAGGTCATCAGAGCGCAGTGCTCGTGCCGGTGGGATTGCCTCTCCATCATTGGACGAGATTCTTGCCTCGTTTAGTCTGAAGGAGGCCCGAACCACTTCCTCGTCGAGAATACCGCCAGAATCCAGCCCATCTAGAAAAGGACCTCCACCTTCTCCTCCCGCAGATCCACGCAGTCACTTTGCCAGTCGTCCACCTTCGACACCCCCTGAGCCTGCCACGCCCTCTCGGTCTTCAGTGCCTCGAGGCATGGAAGCTCTGACATTGCTAACGCAATCCGCCCCAACAGTCCCAAAGGCCACACCAATGACCAAATCTTCACGTCATCGAGACCGTCGTTCTCGGTCTCCCAGATCCACTCATCCCTTGCCCTCATTGTCACCCCCAACACCACCAGAGTCGTTAAGATCTGGTGTCTCTCGCGGCTTGAATGCTCTGACAGAAGCCTCATCCCCCTCAAACCCGATTTCGAAGGGCCAGGCTGCATCCTCCTTGCCTTTGAAATCTTCCATGACTGGACCTGGCGTCTCTCGTGGAATAGACGCTTTGATGGCTCTGACCCAGCCCCCTCCTCCCCCACCTAGAGGGAAATCAAACTGGTCGAGAAGGAGGAGATCATAGAGCTGAGAGTGAAACCTTCATCCCTTGCCCCTGCCAGGAACGTCGTACTGACTGGTGCCTGCAACATCACAAGCTGGACATGTATCAAAAGAAATAGACATATGACATAGATTCCTTAAAAACTAATGAACTCTCCTCCTTCAGCTCTCCTGGATCTTTGGTTGTGCGAAGTCAGGCATTTTTAGAGTCACGGTGGTGACAAAACGAAATAAATACTGCGACTTTATCGCCTCGACGCTAGCACAGTCAACTTACATATATATATCTAGGCCATACCATCGTCATCGTCATCATCATCATGGAGATTATTTGCCTCTTTTCGCGAGGGAAAAGCCATCCGTTCAGTTCCTTCGCGGAGCAGGCATGCTTGGTGGCAGAACGAACACCCAACGAATGACCTGAGTTCTGTGTCCATATTTTTGCCGCACAGTTCCAACCCTGTGAGCCATATGTGTTGGCTTCCATTCATATTCTGACCAGTTGTCTAAGTGGTGATGAGTGATCAAAAGCCTACCCACACACGGTCGGTAGGTGTTGCTAGGCCTGTACAGGCCTTTTCAACTCTCCTGGGCGCCGTCCAAGTCAAACCTGTCTTCATCGCATCCAGCTTCACGGCCATGTGCATCAACCACGATGCGACGACCTCGCTTGTCTGCCGGGATCCCGTCACGCGCTGCACCGAAGTCAAGCACCTGAACACCGTTAGTCCTCTGATTCAAATGCCAATAGAGAGAAGACAGACTGACCTCAATGAATGTGACACCATCTCGCTGTACTGCGCTCACACATCTCCTCTCATCGAATCGTACTTGCCATACCCCGCTCAAATCACTGAGTAGATCCTTTACGCATTCTCCGCGTCGTATGTCCCACAGCTTAAGCGTTCTGTCACTCCCGCTGATCACCTTCTGGCCATCATGCTGAAAGCAGGTTATGGCCCCCGTGTGCGCTGTCAGTGTTGCTTTACAACTGCCATTCTCAGGATCCCAGATGCGTAAGGTACTATCTGCTGCCGCCGACACTAGACGTTCACATTGAAGGTCAATCAGGCCAACAAGGCTGGTATGACCCTCTAAAGAATAGCGCAACGCGCCCGTATCAAGATCCCAGATCCGAACCATGTTGTCCATGGATCCGCTGATGCATCGGTTTCGCGCATGGTCAAGAACAACCGAGTACACCTTTTGTGCGTGGCCACGGAGCGTCAGGACGGACTCTCCAGTAGAGATCTTCCACACTCGAACAGTGCAATCGTAGCTGCCAGACACAAGGGTATCTCCATGTGCAGCAATAGCTCGCACGGAATGCTGATGACCGGTCAAGGTACGAAGAAACCAAGGGCAGTCGTCGGCATCTGTGTCGGCCTCAGGCTGAATAAAAGTCGGGTCTTCTGGTCGTGGTAGCTTCCAAATGCGCAAAGTTGAATCCCTAGAGCCAGTAATTATCAGGGGCTGGCGCGGCATCATGATTGGCTTGTTGTCGGCTGTCTCGCCAACCTTGACAGGCGAAACAATCTGTAGACAGCGAACCGTTGAGGTGTGGCCCCGGAACACCTGCCGCTCCTCACCTTTGTCGATGTCCCACACTCGAACGGATCTGTCTGTGGACCCAGAGACCAAAGTATTACCTTCATATTGCAAGGCCCACACACCACCTTCGTGGCCAATCAGCCGCGATCGCAACGCACCTGTCTTGGTATTGTAGACATTGATGTTATTATCGTCACTTCCAGTCAAAATCTTATCTGTATCAAACTGCAGACAAGTAACAACATGTGTGTCGTGGGCACGAAAGGCTATGTGCCTCGGCTGCGTGTCTTCATACATCCAATTCCTTCGTATCAGGTAATGTCTTCGATACAGGGATTTGTACAGGTGAAGACCCCGGAGGCCAGGCAACCCAATCTTTGAATCCGGAATAGCACGAATTGCTGCCTGTGCTGCGTTGCTTAGACTTTGTTTGACCCCAGCATAGTCCGTCCAGTCCACAGCGCTTGTATCAACGGACGTCTCTCGCGAAGCTCGAGAAGGGCGCTTTCTTTTTGATATCCTCGACCTGGCTAGAGTTGACGAGGTGACGGCCTTCCGCTTTGAACGACGCAAAGTATTGGCGGGAGAGGTGCAGCTAGGAGATGGAGAAGGCGAGTCGGCGGCTGTCTCGGATTTGATACCGACACTGCTGCTGCTCAGATCCATGTCGTAACCATCATTGCCATATGGATCCTGCCAACCCCAACCCTCATGGATTGCCTGCAGCATCTCCTCTTCCGGAACTGTAAAGCCATCGGCATCCAGCAGGTCCTTCCACACCTTCTCGTGCTCATTAATCATTTTACGCCAGTGCCGGGAAACCTGGGCAGCTTTGCACAGACTTTTCAAATCCAGGAACTCGATGGTGTGCAAGGCAAGCTCATTAGGCAGGAGAGCCAGGAAATCACACTTCAGAGCTGGATTGACGACATCGGCAACAATATGTAGCGTCGGCTTTGGGCAACGTCGAAGGAGTTGGTGGATCACGTAGCCTTTGAGCTCGTCAGGCATGGCTTCAAAATAGTCAAGCATGGCCGGGATTTCCGTCAAGGAGAAGCTATGAAACCTGGGCACCGAGACAACTTCGCCCCCCGTGTTGGCTTCTTCACTTGAAACAGATCTGGATGGCGTGAATTGGCTACCAGCAGCAGGAGACTGGGGTTGGGATAAGTACTCTGAGTTTGTTTCGAGGTCATGGAAGTAATCGGCTTGGTGCAAATTTGCTGCCGCCGTTACAGGTGACAGGCTCGGACTAGGTAGACTGCCATCCTGCGCAGAGGGACTTCCTGACACATGGAGTCTAGCGGGGATTGATGAAAGAGCGCGTCTACTGAGCCGCCCTCTTCCAGCATCGAGCTCAACTGGAGGGGTAGGGACAGTGGTATCATGGGATGTGCTGCGACGTGCCTCGAATGTAGGAATTGCAGCATTTTCCAAGTCAATCCCCATTGCATCATTCTCGTCCTCAGGGGATTGCAGGGGGAACGAAGCGTTTGTTGAGGCAAAAGACTGGTTTTGCTCGACGCCGGGAGACGGCAGAACATGTTTAGCCGTTCGAATCTGTGGCATCGTCGTGTACACAGAATAAAGAGAAGATCCTCCTAGTCGGGGTTGACTATCTGGCGTTATTGGATCTAATGGTCTTCCATTTACCCTAGGGTAGGGTATCGCGGCAAACCTTGGATCTTTCTGCGCAGTCTTCCTCCGTTTAGCTTGGTGGGTGTGAGTGGCTTCGTCGTAGACAATTTCGCTGTCTGGAATCGATTCGGGGGAGGCAGGCCTTGGTTCGGATTCCCTCATGTTGAGCGCGCTGGAGGAAAAGGCATGAGGAAGGCTAGACCCTTCACCCTCCTGGTGTCTCCTCTCCACTGTTTCCAGTGTGCCATTTGCCTCTTGCAGTTTTCTCTGTTCTTCTCGAAAGTTTTGTAAAGCGATCGATCCGTCGTTAGCCTCGTTAAACAGCGTTTGTTTGCCGCCTAGGTCGAAGGCCAGATTTCGAAGACTTGCTGGCGTTGGACTGTTGTGAAGAGGATACTGCTTTAAGTCGACAATGCGTCGCCTGTTTGGCGGAGGAATCACGAAAGGGGGGTATTTAATGGTCGTTGTAGTGGTTGTGGTGACAACTGTGGTCTGTGTGGCAGGGGCCAGGGACAAGTGTGCTACTAGGTCATCGCTGCTATGTGGAGAATAGGTTGCACTATGTCGGCTGCGAGGTCGATGGGCGGTGCTTGGTCCCCGCCCACTCCCACTCGTTGGTGGTCGGTTTTCGGAATTGGCCATGGATAGCGACGCCGGCCTCGATCCAGTCTTTTCACCGGGAAGCAGCTGCGAGGGCGAAGACGCGGCAGATGAGCATCGAGGGAGGAGGCTCAAGTGACCAAGGACAGGCAGACAGGCAAACAGTCAAACGAATGAATAAAACGACAGACAGCGTTAGCTGAAGCTGAAGATTGCTGGCCGTCGGTGGCTAGATACTAGATGGCAGCTTCTTCGCCTGAGTTCGAGGATGATATTCTCGTCGGCGGCCGGTTGAATGCCTGAGACTCGGCCGATAAACAGGACTTGGACAGGAAAGCAGGTCGGGCTGAAAGTCGACAGAGCAAGACGACAATGGGCAGCGGGCAATTAGCAGGTGTGGTCCAGTCATGTGTGGTCTGGTCTTCGTTCAGCTGGGCTGGTAAGAGGGGAATCCTGCAGGCAGAAGATGGCGTGGGTCCTTGCTGCGCTCAAGTGCGCCCTTGGCGCCTCTTGTCCTCCAAAATTGTTCCTAAGCTTAGTTATCAGTCGATAGCAAGTAAACCTAGATTGCCATCTAAATATGCACGAAGATGACTTATACGAATGATCGATTGATATGTCTGCCACGACAGACGAAATAATTGAAAAAGTTCGTCTGGTGATTTATTTTATGGGAAAAGGTGGAACTTATTGATCAAGTCTGCTCCTTCCGTCTCTTGCTCTTTCCACAATGGCACACCTCTCACCCCTCCAAGCATTGACTCCTCATCCTCGATATTCGAGTGGCAATGCGTGCCACCATGGCTCCATCTCAGAAGCCGCAGATAAGCTGCCTTCAGCATGGTCATGACAAGACTCAAGACCAGGAGCAAGAACTGAGCGTGGAAGAGAGCCTGCAATTGGTCATGATCTTCCTGAACGCCTCGCTCGCCTGTATTTGTTACACTCGTGAGCTTCTCCGATGGAACTCGGCCTGCTTTCAAATTCGATATATCGAGCAAGTTTGCCTGGCGGCGGGTGTAGCGCCTGATCGAATCTACCCTAATTTTTTGATGACTCCCGGCAACTGTGTCCAGAATTCCCAGGAGATCCGTGTCTTAGCTCGAGGGAACAGCGTGCGTGCAGATCATGTCCTAAACATGCTGGTAAGGCACCATGCTTGCGACCTATTTCCACTCATTTCTGGTAGGAAGAAGGCGTCTTTGATGCCATCAAGAATGCTTACCTTGATACTCTCCATGTCTTTGTCGCCACCAATGCGGACGAAACCAGGGAGATTTACGAGACGTATAGCTTCCAGTTCAAGTATGAGGAGGAGCGTATCACAACAATAAGCGTTGGCGAGCTCAAGCAGGCCTTTACCTTGGGCAGGAGTCAGAAAAGCTTCAAAGCAGCCATTCGACATCTACTCCGCTCCATGCGAGGGAGACCCCGTGTACCCAGTATGGCCTACCATCTGCACACCCTGTAATGGAATTGACATGAACAAGGGCATTGTGTTTTAGGGATGACCATGTCATATACTCCGGAATGCCCAGACTCCTACGAACCAGTCGGATTTACTCAGGCCTCTAACCATGGCATTGACTGCAGCCACTGGGAGAGTCTATGGAGAGAGGCACCGGGTCTTGCAACTACTTCCTTCAGCGCTGCCCATCACCACATTGAAGTTGCAGCAAGAATAATGCAGCCACAGAGCCCTCTTGAACGGCCTGGCAAAGATGAAATTATCAGCAGGCAACTGCAGGACATGCAGACGACATCATCGAGCTGCAACTATGCTTTGCAGACCACTCAGATAGCCGTTGCATCACCTCAGAAAAAGAGAAAGGAGATCAGCAGTGCTGGGGAGGTTAGCCAGCCTTTAAAGCGCACCAGAGGATCAGATCTTGGCATTGCAGTGACAACTCCCAGACGCAAGCGAAGTATCTCGAAGATGTTCGTCGCAATGGAGTTTACCTCTGATTTTGAGAGCTCTCTCAACGAGAATGAAACCGGGGCATGAGCTGAAGCACGGCCAAACAGCAAACTCGCTTGTTGACATCAGCAAGCTTCTCAACCACGGTCTTAGAGTGAAACGCAAGTGAAATAATATGACCCCTGAAGACAGATCATCAATCAAGTTACTTCCGCAGAAAGAATATGCTAGTGATGGGTTGACACGATTACCTTTGTCATACATCGTTGCTCGTGGTGTACTGTACTTGTATTAACTTACACTGTAGACGTCTCCAACGTCTGTTGCCTGAGAGGCCTAAGCATACGACTTGCGATATCCACTGAGTCACAAAGAAATGATAACCAACGTCTTTCTATTTGTCCAATTTAGATCCCGATGGTCAAAAATTACTCGGCGCCGCCATCACCATTCAAAAGACTCTTATTGACCTTGACCAGCTAAAGGCGGGATCATGCACCGGGATCATGCACAGGGATCTCCAATATTTCTTTGCATGCAGTCACTCTCCAAGACTGTAAAAGCATGACAGTCACAGCGTTGATAAGGGGCACTGGTTCATAACCAGGCGTCCTGCTGTACAATATGAGAAGAGTCCATTTGATGTCTCGGACAGTTCCGAGCTTACCGTTGTTGACACGGTCTCAATCCCAGGTCCAGCTCAGCCATCCTTGCAACAAAAAAGTGTGAAATTTTTTGTTCTGACTCACGTGACGGTGGGGTCACCCGCTCATTGGCCAGACCGATCAAGGGTGGTACCAACGGAAGCAAGTGGATGATCAGGCGCTTACCCATTTGGAACGAAGTTGCCAAGTCTTTCGCCTAGAGTACACGCGTACTATGAGTATACAAAAAATGATTTAAATACAGATATTTACGATGTGGCAACACTATCCCTGGATTTCATCAGGTGGCCTGTATGATGGCAAACTACACGTGTAGACACTGGGAACTTATCAATGACGCCACAGGTACACGAAAGCAGGGACTTGGCAAAGATTGATACCACATGCTTTTCGGCCCCGCAATCGGAGATTTTGGGGGCGTGCGTCACCACATGGACCTGTCAAGTGCCACAAGGTTTTTCTCGCCGATTTCTGGTTTCTGGTTCCAACATTGAAAAGCTTTGACTCCTGTATGAAGCACGCGATTATCTGTGGAGAGAATTCGTTTCAACACCGATGATCAGTCTGGAAGAATCCCTGATCATCACTCTTTGGTAATCAGAAGCCTCCTGATCTACCTTGCCAAGCTCGAACGGTTCCTCTACTGGGATGGGGCTTGCAATAGTTTTGACGATCAAAGCCTTTTGACCAGCCAGAAAGGGGGAGAGCACCGCCTAAAGTTCCCACAGTGACATCTTGCCTCGGCCGATCTCTTCTCTTTGAGATTCCCACGTCAGACAGTCCGCCCATTTAGAGCAGGAACCCGCCAATGGCTACTTAGTACGGCACATACTCCATCTACTAACACGGGACTGGTTCCCGTACGGCTGGTCGTCGCTCGGTACCGGTCACCTGTTTTTGCGGTCTTACTGTATCTTGCATATCCTGTACAACACCAACCGTTTGCGCAAGACTTGCTTCAACACACTCTCGAAACCGCTGCGAGACCTCGAAAAATCCGGCATGACCAACTGTGTCGAAGAGTGGCACGATAGATGACCACCCCCGGTGCTTGCCTGACAGCCGAATATCTTCAAGCCTCTGCCTGGCACCAGCGCCAACTTCAGCTGGGAGGTTCGATATGAGTCTGGATGAGGCGTCCCTTCTGTCGGTGTCGTCAGACCTGACAAAGTCGGCACACACAGAGCGCAGTCATGCAAAGTTGCATAATATACTCGGTGTCACAGAGGCCGACCTCAGACAAGCCAGGAACCAGAGCATCAGCTCAGTAGCAACTACCAGAATCCAGAACAATTCTCTATCAGATGCCAGCACCGAAGCTGAACGCTCACCCCAAGGCCAACAACACCGGAGTGCGATTGGCCGCCGAAAAGGCTCATCGTTGCTCATGCATGCCCAATCTGACCATTCATCGAACCAGCTCAGGAACTACCGCTCGTTCACCACCCTTCATGCTCCCAACGATGTTCACAATTCTTTTCTACCACGCTCTGGACAAGCTTCGGATCCTCTCAGTCTCAACTTTCCGCCACACAAGACAAAATCCAATACGGCCAAGTCAGCAGGTGCCGCGTCGGACTCATTTTGGCACTTCAAACTCTTCAAATCCGCCTCATCCCGTTCAGCCACGACGAGACCTCCTCGGCCTACTCGACCTCATACGCCTGTGTCTCCGCCTGAGTCAACCGCAACCACAGATTGGCGCTCAGTCGTCGAGCACTTGACACCCAAGAGGCCGAAGTCTGTCAAATCGATGGGCCACCCTTCAAAGTCAAGGGAAGCCGCTCGTTTCAACCAACCAACCCCTGTGCGAACACCTACAGCTGCTCACAAGGCAGCAACATATAATACCATGTCCGCAACGGACCCGACTTGCGTCAAAGTCAACATTTGGAAGCCCAAAGCTGGTTCCAAGCACTGGTTCGATGGACTAGAAGACAGTAGTGAAGACGAGGATTTTGATGAGCCGGAGTTTCAGCAGAAATTGGTTCTTGGAATCGAGAGCGATTTTCGAAATGATCAGATAGAGACACTCTCGTCTGGCAGGCAATCACACATCCCCATTCAGGCGACTGGCCATGACATCAGCCTCATAGCTGGCAAAGCGTCTAACCGCGTGGCCGTGCTGAATGCAAAGGCTTCCAAGTCCAATCTGTTATCTGGACTGTCCTTGAAGCCACAATCACACCCAATTCGACAGCATAATTTCAGCGAAAACAGTGTGCTGGACCTGTCATCTGACGAAGACGAGTTGCCGGAACTTGAGAAGATCGAATCATTGTCGTCCGGTCGTGGCCTGAGAGACAGTGTCGGCATTAGAGACAGCGTCGGCTTGGATTCCAACATTGATTCTAGTGACGAGCTGAGCACAGCGAGAACAATCAATGTGATATCGAGAATGAAACCTGTTGAGGTGGTGCGGATCAGACGCCCGCCTACAATCCCGCCAGCCACGCGAGAGCAATCCCAGATCTTAATACCGAAACGGGGAAGCAGCTTGCCCTTGGCCAATCGACATAATTGCGCTGAGAGCAAAGACGACTCTTCAGATTTGATAGCTGCTTTTCCCCCGACGCCTGTCGAGAGCGTCGCCCCGTCCTTAAGCGCTTCAATACGAAGCTCATCCGCGTTTCCATTAACCCCGATCGGGAGCGTGACTGCGTCCTTCAACACTTCAATCAGAAGCTCGGCTGCACTTTCGAGCACCGGGAGCGTGGAAAGCAGACGTTTAATGAGTGTCACCCGACAGGAGGAGTCATTGCTTGCAGCTATGCGGCTCAAAAAGGCAGCGATGCAGTACAACAACACATCCCAGGCCAAACGATCACCAAGCACAGAAGTCTTGGAGAGTCGGCAATCACCCACTCCAAGCCGAACACCGACTCGTTTCCCATCGGTTCCGCAACTCTACTACGGGTCGCCACCAAACCCTGGATCAGACCTGACTCCTCGGCGGCATCCGACTTCGTACCTTGTGGAGGATGGCACCTCAAGTTTGCCAGCGTCGGCATCGACATTTGCGGGTGATAAGAACGATTTTGGACCTGGAAGATTGTCGTTTTCCTCATCCACCCAGAGCACCCATCACTCTGTAACACCATCTCTTCATTCATCTGCGGCTGACCAGCGACAAAGCCGTGACACTAATTTTTCATTTCCCACGGCAAATGAGCGCACAATTGCCAACGGTCACCGCCGGACTCTGACCGTCAACAGTCATGTTGTAGCACTAGATGATTTGGATCAAGCCCCAAAGCGGGATCAGATACCTTCGCAAGAATTTATTGACTGGCCATACAAAGGGTGGGAAGCACGACTTGAGCTGGGCCTTGCTCGATGACTTGGATTGGCGACGGCCATTCGACTTGCCATCCTATATAATATGGGGGTGCTCTGTTTGTATTACTACAATGCTCTGTTCGTTTCTTAGGTAATTAACCTGTAGGCCAGCTTTTGTACAACCATTTGGACGAAAACCTCTTCGACGAAGTTAAGTCATCACCATACCTACCTAGAGTGTGTCCTATTGAGTATTAGCACCTCAATACTCTTGTTAAATCGAACTGGCCAGGACATGACCACAGTCTGTGAATGATTCTTCTCGAGACCATGTGTCTGGTTGATCTATACGTGTAAGGTGTAACACAGTAATTATTTGTCTCGAGTAATTAATTCCTCCGAAATCTCGGGCGGCGGATGACCTGCACACCAATCACCAGCGAGGCCCCTGGTGCGCGCCAACAAACTGCAATGTGTGCGACGGGTCTGGTGACCACATCTCTACCTTCCACAGTCGTTCTCTTGTGGTTTTGTTCACTCCTCTGGCGGCCTTGACCGGCACCCCACATTCTCCCATGACGACCTCCGCCTGCCACCGTCCTTTTCATCAACTTCGCCCCTGAACACATCGTCACCATGGGAGTCGAAGGTCGCGCTGGCCGACCAAGAGAGTCACTCTTCTCTCCTCGAAATGTGTGCCTTGGCATGGTCAGTAGTAGTCAGCACCATGAACATTGCAGGCTGACCTCTCCCAGATGACCATCCAATTCTCAGCATTCATCTTGGTATGAGCCTCGTTGCCCTGCTGGCCTGTTCTACGGCAGCAACAGACTGACATGAGCAATAGTTATTACATTATTCCCGGGTGATGCCCCCTCCCGATGGGCATCGATACCTTCCCTCGACCTCCGTCTTCCTCGTCGAGCTCTTAAAACTTGCCGTATGCCTTGCAATATCCTTTTACGAGATCTCCCTCTCCATGCCCTCCTCGACCACCCTGGCCGCCCTGCTCGGATCATTTGGCAATGCTATCTTCGCCGGAGACAGTTGGAAGATGGCCATACCCGCGTGCCTCTACACCCTTGCCAACAGTCTGCAATATGTTGGAATCTCGAATCTCGATGCTGCAACCTTCCACGTCGTCTATCAGTTCAAGATTTTTGTCACCGCCCTTCTGAGTGTGGTCATGTTGCGAAGATCTCTGACAGGAAAACAATGGCTGTCACTCCTTCTATTAATGGTCGGAGTCGCCATTGTATCTATGCCGCACGAAGACGGCTCCTTGGCCTCAAGCCACCATACTCGCATCTATCTACCCCGATCTTCGAACCCGGTCCGTGACCATTTTGATATTTCAAGCTCCCATCTGAGTAAGCGATCTGCTACTTATGAGGGCATCGAAGAGGATGAATGGGGTCAACAGTATGCTGATGCCCCTGCAGATGCATCTGTTGGCCTGATCGCTGTCATATCCGTTTGCTTTCTATCTGGACTGGCCGGTGTCTATTTTGAAAAAGTCATTAAAGAGTCCCCCACAGCCACCTCACTGTGGATTCGGAATGTGCAATTGTCGTTGTATTCCCTATTCCCAGCCTTATTCGTCGGAGTCATCTTTTTGAATGGCGAATTTGTGGCAAAATACGGGTTTTTTGCAGGGTACAACTGGGTTGTTACCTTGTCGATCGTTGTTCAAACCGTTGGTGGCATCATCTCAGCGTTCTGCATCTTCTTCGCAGACAATATTTCCAAAAACTTTGCGGTTAGCATCAGCATGGTCATTAGCAGCTTGGCCAGTTTTGTATTCTTCGACTTTACTTTGACGACCAGTGTAAGTCTCCCAGCTTTCCACTCTTTTACGCCACCTGACTCCGGCAGTTTATGACTGGCTCCACCATTGTGCTTCTGGCTACCTGGCTGTATAGCACACATGAAAGACAAAGGGCCCGCGCCTCCACAGCCCCGTTCCCAGAACAGGAGAAGGGGTTTGAGAGTCAAGACCTGCTTGAAGATGGAGATGTATCCATCAAGATCCCAAAATCGCCCCTGATGCTCGATCACACAGCCTTGGCAACGTCTAGGCCGAGTTCGCCAACACGGAAGAAGAGAAAAAGCGACATGGTTGATTTCAGGGCGACTCATGGCTGAAGTCATATGGACTTCTTGGTGCCTTGAGAAGTGAATCTGAATCAGACCGCCCCGCGTGGCTGGTGCCGCTCGTGGCGGTGGCCACACAGACCTGGCAAAACTCAGCTCTGTGAAGGCGCCAATGCCCCATGGTTACTGGAAAGGAATGGGGCTTTCTGTTGGTGCACGGGGCTAAGACTCAGAAGCAGTCCTGACACTTCAAATCGGTGTGCAGCAATTTCGTACCTCCCCTGGTCACGAGGATGTCGGGAGTCAAGTGGGAATTAAGCCGATCGTGCTTTCCCAAATGCAATAACACCCCAACGCTACGCTCTATTTCACCTCACCGCTACCAGCTTTCCACCCTGATCACTTTCCTCCCTCCCTCTTCCCGTGATAGCCAACGTGTGTGCGAAGAATTTGTCGCTAAGTGTCCAAGATGCACCGTGGAGACAGGAGTCCGACTTATGTCAGCTCAGTGACTGCGGGTAGGATGGCGTTCTTCCAGTCCATGAATCTGAATGGAGAACTCTCACATGAGCAGGATGCTCCTCTAGATGATTTCGGTATGCACCGGCAGTGATTATTTCAATCAAGGTAGACAGTTAACAGGTCTGGACCAGACAAGCAGCTTCTCTCTGAGCTGTCACCCCCTTCCCAGCAGCATCTTTCTCAATATCTTTGCAAGTCCTCACTTACCCATCACCAGCGAGCCTTGACAGCGTGGCCTGGAGATGAGCATGAGCTCTCTAGTCTCCATTCCAAACCTGCCCCTTTAGCCCCTCTTCCCAACAGAGCAATGGATTTACCCACTCCTTCCACAAAGGCAGCGCCAAAGCATGGCCACTACGAGCAATCCACCGGAACAAACCTCCAAGAGACATTTGGCGGCCAGGAACACGCGAGGAATGAGATCTCTATAGAAATTGGCCTTGCTACTAACAACTATACCACTCCAATTGTCCGAGGAATTCAGCTTGTACCTGTGTCAAGCATACCAGAAAGGCTGGGTTCCATATTTCCACACAAGCTGCTTAATGCAGTGCAATCAAAGTGCTTCCCTGTCGTCTTTCATACTGATGACAATCTAGTGCTGTCAGCGCCCACAGGTAGCGGGAAGACCCTTGTTATGGAGCTTGCAATCTGTCGACTGTTGGCAAACAATGACAATGGCGCCTTCAAGGTGGTCTATCAAGCACCTACTAAGGCCCTATGCTCCGAAAGATACCGTGATTGGAACGCAAGATTCGGGGTCTTGGGTCTGCAATGCTCTGAACTCACCGGAGATACTGATTGGAATCATCTTCGACAGGTCCGAGAGGCAAGCATCATAATCACAACCCCAGAGAAGTGGGACAGCGTCACAAGAAAGTGGCGCGACCAGATCAAATTAATTCGACTGATCAAGCTGTTCCTTATTGACGAGATTCATATTTTAAGAGAACCTCGAGGTGCTACACTGGAGGCTGTTGTTTCTAGGATGAAGTCGACAGGGACCGACTTACGCTTCATTGCTCTTAGTGCCACCGTCCCCAATGCCGAAGATATTGCCTCTTGGCTTGGTAGAAGCACAACCCAACCCAATATCCCCGCCCACTACGAGATTTTTGACGAGTCCTTTCGACCCACCAAGTTGGACAGGCACGTCTACGGATTTGAGGTCCAGGCCAATGATTTCGGCTGCGAGAAGGTCTTCATGAAACAGTTAGTGATAATGGCTAGGTCATGCTGGTGCTAATCTTGCTTAGGCTGCCCAATGTAATTGCCAGGCATTCGCAAGGCAAACCGACCATGATCTTTTGTATGACAAGGAAGTCCGCATCCGCTACAGCGTCGAGCTTGGCAGCTGTGTTCAAGAACACCGCAGGTCATGTCAAGCCATGGCCAAAACCAAGAAGACCGGTAAATGTGGCTGATGGTGATTTGAGGTGTGAGTCAGCTCCTATTCTTCTTCTTCTGGAATTAATTTGTATAGCAATTGTTGCAACAGGAGTGGCCTTCCATCATGCTGGCCTGGCGTCTGAAGACCGTATAGCACTCGAGCAAGGCTTCTTGGATGGCAATATTAGCATCATTTGCAGTACTTCCACCCTTGCTGTCGGCATTAACCTTCCATGCTATCTGGTTATACTTCAAGGCACAACCACTTATGGAGATACAGGTATTCGAGAGTACTCAAGTCTTGAGGTAATGCAAATGCTCGGCAGAGCAGGCCGCCCACAGTTCGAGACATCGGCATGTGCGGTTATTCTGACTCGAAAGGCCAACGTTGAAAAGTATCAAACTATGATGTCTGGGCGAGAGCTGATTGAGAGCACCTTGCATGGGAATTTGATTGAGCACTTAAATGCTGAAATCGCTCTTGGGACTGTGTATGACATGGAGTCAGCCGGGAGATGGCTAGCAAGCACCTTTCTGTTTGTTCGCCTAGATCGAAATCCGAGCCACTATCGTTTGAGCACCGAGTCGCCATGCTCCGGCTCCAGGGAGATACTACAACAAATTTGCCGCAAAGATATTCATCTACTCGTCACTCATGGTTGTGTTATGGGCGAGGATCGTCTCAAATGCACACAGATTGGAGATGCAATGGCTCGCTACTGTGTTAGGTTCGAGACAATGAAGACTTTCATGTCTATTCCGCCCAAGGCGAGACTATCAGAAATTGTAAGTGCTTCCGTCCATCGCATGAAAAGTTCTCAATCCTGAACTCCGCACAGCTGGCAGCTCTATCACAAGCTGTCGAGTTCAATGACGCCAGATTCAAATTGAACGAGAAAGCCTACTACAAGAGACTTAATGAGAGTACCGGAATCAGGTATCCTATCAAAGTGGACATTGCCCTTACTGCTCACAAGGTCTCACTTATCCTGCAAACAGAACTTGGTGGTGTCGACCAGCCGGTAGAAGTTCAATTTAAGAAGCTTTACGGTCAACATCGAGTTGATAAAGGAATGGTCTTTGGCCACGCCAGACGGCTGATACGATGCATCGTTGACTGTCAGCTTAATATGAAAGATGCGATTTCGGTACGGAATGCGCTCGAACTCGGTCGTAGTATCGCAGCCGGAGCGTGGGACAACACCCCTCAGCAGCTGAGAGAGATCCCCGGAATTGGCAACGCGTACGCGCGCAGGCTTGCAGCAGCAGGTATCAATAGCATCAATTGCTTTATCCACACCGAGCCAGAGCGCATTGACCTTGTGTTGGGCAAGTCACAACCGTTTGGCCGGAATCTGCTAAAGAAGATGTCTGGCTTCCCTGACCTTCGAATTGCCGTCACGGAGCTGAGCAGAGTGATCAAGAGCGGCCAAGGTGTTCTGCTCAACATGCAGGCCGAAGTGGGATTTCTGAATGAAGATTGCCCATCCTCGTTCAAGAGCAAACCTGTGTCTGTGATTTTGGTGGTTGAAGACGCGGGTGGGGAATTGTATGACTTCCGTCGGTTTCAAGCTGACAAAGTTCGAAATGGAGATAAGATATTGCTCACAATCCTGCTTAAGAAGCCTTCTCCGCACATTCGATGCTCTGTCATGTGTGATGAGATTGTGGGTACTTTGAGGTATGCTGAATGTTCCATCCAGGATGTGCCGAGCACGGCCTTTCCCAAACCGACAGGTGGAATACACTTTGGCCATCCACCTTTCGATCAGAAGCCAGGCATCTGCAGTTTGGATGATATCTATGAGGATCACGGTCTAGATGACTCTGATCTAATCGCACTGGGAACTGACGACAGCGGAGTGAAGCTTATGAACGATCTCAACGAAGACTGCCTTGTTGAATTGGCCAAAGGAAAAGGGAAGCTCAACCAAAAAGGGATAGATCATGATGTGGATGGTCACAAGGTTGAGAGCCATCAGATCAGAGCTTCATCCAAGCTTGATAACGGACGCTGGACATGTCAGCACCGGTGTCGAGATCGTGGCATCATATGCAAGCATAAATGCTGTGTTGAAGGCGTGGCCAAACCCAAAGGGGCCGTAAATGAACTGGCAATGGCGGGGAAAGGCCAGCAGGATCGCGCTGCAACCGCCAATCTGGACAGCATAACCGCTGTGTTCGACCTGGACAATATTGAAGCCGATGTATCAGGAGACGGCGCCGTCGAGTCCGCGAGGGGATACTCACCCCACCGAGCGAAGGAGATATCGATGAAACGGCGACGAAGCCGTTCAAGAAGTAAGGAAGCACGAAGATTGAAGCAACAACATCCTTCAACCGGGCTTGACCATTGTCCAGATACACAGCTTGTTCAGGCAATCTCAGGCCCCTTTGATTTATACGAGGAACATGAACCTTTGACAGCGGAGGATTGTGACTGGGTCAATCCCAAATCCATGCAAGATAGCAGCCGAAAACTAACGAAGCTTGTGGAAAGGGGGTGCAAAATGGATGGCTTGTCTTCTACTTCCGGACCTGAGAATGAACGCGGCCAGCCCGTTCCGTTTCTGTCACTTGCAGATCTTGAGGGACCAGCTGGCGACAGTCCGTTCATCACAGGGGTCAGCACAACTCCTCGCAATGATGCAGTGACGGAATCCCCTTCATCGCTGTTATCAGGATCGGAAAATGTCAAGGCGAGTGCGCTCTTGTTTGAGAAAGAGACGGATAAAAAATCGAAATGCGTCTCAGACTCGCGGGAGGAAGTTGGGAAAGAGGAGCAAAGGAAAAGATGGGAAGGTATCGATCCATGGCTGTATGAGCAGTATCATGATCTAGTGGAGCTGAACGAGTAAAGAAAAGGGGTAAAGTAGGTTGCATCTGACTAAGGATTCAGGGGAATAATCTGTTGAATGAGTCGGCAAATTACACGTGTAGTTAGTTGTGCGGCAAAAAGATAGTCCGGCGCCGACCGATGGTAATAAGTCAATTATGGTGACCGCCGCTTGGTGCCGCCCTTACTCGAGCTGGTGGCAGCGCAGGTGGCAGGCAGCAAAGATGCTGCTGAAGGCCAAAGAGGAGGCACCGGACCCTCAAGCAGAGACGGATGTGCGTGGATTGCGCAAGGACCGCGCCCACAATGTCTGGACCTGCCGACCACTTAGCCTCATTACCACCGCGGTCGCCATGCTCCTCCTCGCCGCCGTTGTCCATTCCGCCCTTTTCCTGCAGACGGACCCGCACGGGCCGGTTATGTCGATGATGCGCCCGACATACATCAAGTTGTCTGGCTTTGATACCGAACACTCCCGCTTTGCCTCGAAATACCATCTCTATCTCTATCGTGAGGAAGGCGTGGATGAGTACAGCGCCGACAACATCGGCCTAAGAGGCTCCCCAGTCCTCTTCATACCCGGAAATGCCGGCAGCTACAAACAAGTTCGCTCATTATCGTCGGAATCTGCGCTGTACTACCATGACAACCTCCGCAAGGACGGCCGTGCCCTGAAGGAGGGAGCGCGTGCACTTGACTTCTTCTCCATTGACTTCAATGAGGACTTGTCTGCGTTCCATGGTCAAACACTGGTCGATCAGGCCGAGTATGTCAACGAGGCAATTGCATACATCCTCTCGCTTTACCATGACCCTAGCCGGCTACACAGAGACCAACGCCTGCCAGACCCCAGCTCCGTCATTCTCATCGGCCACTCGATGGGAGGCATTGTGGCAAGAACAGTGCTGGTGACACCAAAGTACCAGGCAAACTCGGTCAACACAATCATTACTATGTCCACGCCTCATGCCCGCCCGCCGGTGACGTTCGATGCCGACATTGTGTCTCTATACAAGCAGGTTAATAGCTACTGGCGAGAATCCTACCTGCAAAAGCATCCGAGCAATAATCCACTATGGCACACCACTCTCATTTCTATTGCCGGTGGCGGTCTGGATACCACTGTGCCGTCCGACTACGCCAATCTTGAGTCGCTTGTACCCGAAAGTCACGGCTTCACTGTTTTCACATCCGGCATCCCAAACGTGTGGTCGGCGATGGACCACCTTTCTATCACATGGGCCGATCAAGTTCGCAAGGTCATCATAGGAGCTCTCTATGATGTTGTTGATATTCGCCGAGCCGGCCAGACCAAGCCGCGGGCGGAACGTATGGATGTATTTAGGAAATGGTTCCTGACCGGGCTCGAAGCAGATGCTCCCAAGCAGCTGGTAGGATCCAAGCATCGAGTGTTATTGACACTGGGAGGCGAGCCTCGCTCGTCTTTATCAACAAGCGACAATATCACCTTGCGATCTTTGGGCGCACAAGACCGACCTTCGGCCAAGCTCCTGGCGATTCCGCCTTCGTCTCGACAGGACAGTCAGTACTTCAGCTTTCTGACAAACCAACCCTTGGGGCAAAAACTTCAAGTCCTCTTCTGCAATACTTTCCCACTCGCAGCTGGAGCATCGACGCCATTGCCCACACAGATTGACCTCGCAAATGGTGACCCCAGCGCATCAAGGTTAGCCTGTAAACAGCCTGGAGCAGATGCAATCCTCTTACCAGCTTCGACTAGAGCATCCAAGTATCCGTTTCACCAGACACAGCCTTTCATCTATCTCCAGTACGACATTCAATATCTGCAAGATTTCCAGTTCGTTGCGATCGTCGACAAATCAACCGAGATAAGCAGTGGCTGGGCGATTGCTGAGATAGGCAAGAAAGATGAGTCTGTGATTGAGTCTCGGGCCAGTCTATCTATGCTGCTGCTTCGGGGAGACAGCTTTGAGCTGCCGCCGTCAAGGCCTATTGTGAACGAAATCAGGATCCCAGCCTTGCAATCCAGCCTGTTAGCCTATACTATGCGCGTCCGCCAACACGGGTGTGGTGTGGACAATGAACTATTCACTCCTCTCCTCCGCCAACATCTTGAGTCTCCATACGAATCGAAATACTTTATGAACTTCAAACAAGGCGACATCAGCTTGCACGGTCTTGCGCCATTTATGCCTCCAAGGCTCGACGGTTCAGAGCCAACGTCTGGGCTGGCCTTCCAAATATGGTCGGATCCAACATGCGACTCTTCACTTGAAGTCACACTCAAGCCGGACTTTGCGGGCAGCCTGGGCAAGCTGATGATCAGGTATCGGACCATATTTGCTGTCTTCCCTCTGATGGTCGTTTCCATGATTCTACGCAAGCAGTTCCGTGTGTATGACAGCTCAGGCACATTCATCTCATTCAGCGACTCGCTTGATCAATCTCTGCGCCTCCCTCTTCCAGTCTTGCTGATCAGCATGACATTTTTTGCCACCGCCTCCACCTCCGCTTCTCGCTCAGGCATCAGCAGCAGCCTTGCTTCCACCATGAACGGGACAGATATCAACTTTGGCCAGAACGATCTCCTTCTCGGTTCTCAGGATACGTTCTTTTGGTTCTTGGTTCCACTGGCCGGCCTGATTTGCATCGGTGCATGTGTCATCCTTCACTACCTGGTGCTCGTTCTACTCCATTCTTGTGTCGCCGCCTCTCGCGTCCTCCCTTCGATCACGCGCCATCCTGGCAGTGGCTATTCTCAACTGGCCTTCGATGGAGACAGGATCCGGCCTCTGACTGCCATCTTCGTGGCTGCAACACCTCGCCGCCGCATTGCCAACACCGCCCTTCTCCTCCTTCTCGTGGCAACGATTATCCCTTACCCGTTTGCGTACGTAATCGCCTGTATTGTGCAGTTTGCCACGTGTACGCGTGCTCTACGGTATGCTCAAGATGCCAGGACGGGCCGGTCGACGTCGTCGGCGGCCGCGTTGAATTTCTTCAACTACACCTACGCAATTCTGATCCTGATGCTATGGGTCCTCCCTGTCAATCTGCCCGTTCTCGTTGTGTGGATCCACAACCTGGCGGTACACTGGCTGACACCTTTTTCGTCTCATCACAATGTCCTTTCTATCATGCCCTTCATCATCCTCGTGGAGACTGTGAGCACCGGGTCAATGGTTCCGCAGATGAGATGGGATCGGTTTCGATGGGCGACAAATTTCTTGCTTTTTGGCCTGGCTGTATATGCAGCGCTGTACGGCATGACGTATACATATCGTCTTCACTATATTGCCAACATTGTAGCCCTTTGGTTGGTGGTCTTGCATTTTGGGGTTGCAAGTGACGGCCTCGGAGGCGGTTACAGGAGTGGGAGTGCAGATAATATTGGGTTGAGCAAGAGAGAAGGGTAGAGTCCTTTGGGGCTGTAATGTACATAAAAGATACCATGAATACTGCTAGATGAATCCTATACAACACAAGACCTCAAGTAACAAAAAGAGCAGCATTAGCTTGTTGGTAAGTAGACACCCAAAGTTGATTGATATCAACCAAAAAGGTCGTCAGGCAGGCATTCTGACCCATCACACACACACTGACAAGAATGACAGTAATACACAGCTCATATACTTCCAATCACTCTCTCATCTCACCCTCAATCCTCTGAAAGCGTCGGCAGCAGGATGCTGGTTACTGGTTACTTCTTCGCGCCGCCGCCTCCTGGGCTGAAAAAGCCTGCGAAGAGTCCAGTTCCAGTTGAGCCAGCGACGTCCTTCCAGCTTTCCCTGCGTGCGTTAGTCTCGTCGCTGTCACGACTGGCCACCAGACCACTGAAGAGTCCGCCGCTGCCCCGGGCAGATCCTGATGACTGTGTGGAGGAGATTCAGTCAGCGCCGGGAGAGGAGGAAAGAAGACAAAGACGGGAGTTTGATATAGTCCCCCAGCAAGGCTTTGTACTGACTTACCCTTCTCCGCGCAGCAGCAGCAATAGCAGAAGAAGCACTACCAGCAGTCACAGGTGGAACTGGAGAAGATTTCACGGCAGCAGCAGCAGCAGCAGCAGGTGGTCCAGTGCTTGCTTCACTACTGGCACTGCTCTCACTCGGCCTCCTCGCGGACTTGGCACGCTCGTGGACTTCCTTGCCGGTGAGAAAGATGTTCTTGGAAGCAATGTTTGATGGAGATGATGATGCCGCAGGGTTCAAGACGGCCAGTCCGCCTGGGTTGGTGATTGATGGTTTGCGAGGGGGCCCTTGGCCGGACTCGGGGATTGATGGCCTACGGGCTGGCTCGTGGACCTGCTTGCCGGCAGGGAACATGAAGCGGCGGTCTTGCCACGGTGGAGACGACATTGTTAGATAGATAGATATAGATATACATATATATATACGGAGAGACAGAGACAGAGAGTCAGAGTGTCATCCGCCTGCTACTACCAGGGGAAACGCCTGGTAAGAAGAAGGGAGCGAAGTGCTTGCAGACCTGACCCCATTGCACACGAGGCATCTGACCAGATGAGACTGTTTCCCCTCAATTGTTACCTGATCCATCGATGGTCGATGAGAGCACGCGATTGCTAAGCGAGACAGGCTTTTCTAATGGCTACTGCTGTTGTGCACCAAGTTCGATCAAGAAGCAATCGTGCTGATCAGATCAAATGAGTCCAATGAAACCTCTTGTTTCGATTTGTCTAACAAAACACATAATGAACTACTCTAGAACCCTTAGTAATGCTTGGGGGTCTTTGCCAAAAAGTTTCCGTTTTCTGGTCGAAATATAATACAATAGACGCCTGGTCTTCAAAGCTTGATCTGTTCCTTTTTGTGTGCCAGTCAGATCAGCAAAAGGGTTTAAACGCCTAAGGAGCATGGTATCCCAGAATAGGCTGGATAGGTGCCATCAGGGCCGATGGAGGGAGCGAAGGAACCTCTTATGGGGGCGGAGTCGGTGCTTGCGAAGCTGCTGAAGGCGCTATAGGAACCTCCTGTGGGAGCGGAGTTGATGCTGGTCAAGGAAGTTAACAAAGTAGAGGAACTTGCTGTGGAAGTGTAGGACGTGTAGGACGTGGAGGAAGTTCCCGTGGCAGCAGAGGCGGTGCTGGTGGAGCTGCTAGAGGAAGTGGACGAAGTTCCCGTGGCAACAGAGTCGGTGCTGGTGGAACTGGAACTGCTGGAGGAAGTAGAGGAGGATCCTGCGGAAGCGGAGTCGGTGCTGTTGGAGCCGCCGGAGGGGCCTCCTGTGGGACCAGAGTCGGTGCCGTTGCCGCCGCCGCCGCCGGAGCCTCCGACGGAACCGGAGTCGCCGCTGGCATAGCCACCGTCTGATTCCAAATAGGCAGCAATGTTGTAATAGTCATCGTCCGTATAGTCGGCAGAGGTGTTGAGGCCGATCTGGATCCAAGCAAAGAGACCATCGGTGATATCATCGCCCAGATACAAGAACTGAGGGAAAGGATCGTAGTCCTCGGCCTGCACGATGCTCCACATGTCTTCTGCGTTGGTGGTCACAGCCTGTGTGTTGTCACTGTATGGGGAGACGGCTTCGACCGCAGATCGAAGCACCTCGTTCCAGAAGAGCTGACCGATATGTACGACACTGCCAGTGTCAACAGCCAGGGTCTGGTTGGCCTCATTAATCGTCACGTTGGTGTGTGCGAGAAGGTGAGTGTGGGTCGCCCGTCCCTCGTAGTGACCGGGGAATATGGTCTCAAAGGTGGCAACACCATCACTGTCGGTGGGTTGAATACCACGCAGGTACGTCGAGTTATAGCCGTCGGCAGCGTAATTGCCCTCAACACTGATACCACTGTATGAAAAGTCAGTATGACAACTGCCTCACAGCAGAGATGGAGGTCCTTTGTACCTGTAGACACCGGTGGCATTGGCGTTCCAAATGTCAACGTAGACGTCGGGCACAGGCTCGCAAGTGGTGACGTCCAGGTACTGGACTTCAAGATACAGGTCCACACCGTCAGAATATAAGTCCTCTTTGACATCCTGACGGATGAGTTCACCCCAGACGTAGTAGGGGCCGTCGGTGACTTCTGGAGTCAGAATGCAACTTGTGTTGGCTGAGAAGACTGTGCTCTCCGCTGTGCTGGATGTGTAGTTGAGCACGCCGGTTTGGTTGTGATTGACAGCCTCGTATATCTCAAGGGTAGCAAGGTCTCGTCGGTATTTTCGCGCCTCTGGTTGGGGCAGTTAGAATGAAGTGCCCATGACAAGCATCAAGTGAACGTACTGGTTGTGATTCCTCTCTTGGCACGCAAATCCCGAGTCGTCTTCGCACGACGGGCGATGTTGCGAGCCTCTAGTTCACGAGCCTTGATCGAACCGGCGCAGCGGTCCAAGGATCGTTTCCCAGCTGTCGCACGGTGATTTCGAGCAGCGACATCACGCTTCACACGGGCGGCAGTGTGTACCTCGCCAGGATGCGAAGCCACGGGGGCGATCAAGCCAATCACAGAAACAGAGAGGGTTAGCAGCGTTGAAAAATGCATGATTGAGGTGATAGGGGCTGGACAGGGGTTGGACAGAGGCTGAAGGCTGGCTTGGTGTTCGTCTGGTTGACCGTGCCATCTTGGACCAGCAGAGGAGGAGCATCAGATATATCAATTGCAATGCATAGTATTCTGCCTACAGACTCCGAGGGCAAGTGCTCATAGTTGCCGCGTAATTGTTGCGTGCGAAAGGCTTCGGCGGCAGCGGTGCACTTCCCAGTTCATCTGCCATATGCCATCGTTTTTCTGGCTGTGTTGATGTCTGTCGTCATAGAGGGTTGCATCCCAGGGGCAGCGATTTCTAAACCAGCTTCACGGATTGGCCGATGGGTATGACAAGGACCTGCTCGCCACGTGCGGCCGCGTCCAGAATACGTGTACACGATGTACAGTGTACAGTTGTTGATCGACGCCGCCACGAAGCAGATCCGCTAACAATGTGGCCCCGGTTTGAGTTCCGGGGAATCGATTAAAAGGGGGAAAGGCAAAGCGATGGGCAGACTGTTGGCCGTCTTGTGGTTGATGTGCCTGGGGACCCAACATACTTAGCCACTCCTTCCCTGGCACCAGCTCTTTTGCACTTTCCTAAAGGGAGGAGTGTTCCTGTACACATACGTCATTGCGGAGGAAGTTTCAAGTAGCGCACCCCGCTCTCTGCAATCACCCCACGGATATTAACTCCACGCCCCTTCTAGCTTCATTCGCAACCGAGATGCGCAGAAGATGACGAAGCATCAGAGGCGCAAGAAGAAATGCTGGAGACTATTACACGTGTATACGTATGGGGGCGAAACCGACCGAGAATTATGCCGTCTGAGGTAACCATTGATTAGCGTCATAATTGTGGTATGGATGCAAGACATATGAGTGGTTACATTGGAGTATTTTTAGGATATCTGAGTGGTTCTGTTCAAGTACTTATGTATCGTTCCTCCGCGGCAGAAAAATGCCAAGTGTCCAGCCTTGCTAGGCTTGGCAAGGCTCTTCCACACCAAGGTCGTTAAAATGTACCGAATGACAATCTCATGTCTATTGATCTCCTTTTGAACAAATCACGCCTAACGGTCGAAGGCTTAGTGGTGACTCTTGTCAAGATACCTGGACCTCTCAATTGTTGATATCGTTTCCTGACTCTCATGTGCAGCCACCACAACGTTTTAAGTCATTAATTCGTCACGACTGACAAAGTCCAAGCAGTCCACAAAGGCAGGGTTGGTCACCAACCACTCTGGTAGGTAGACATAGGCTAGCTGTGGCTTCGCAAAACCTCTACTGTTGTAGAGAGATGAGGATTGCTTTGAGCAGGCGACAGAGTTTAAGCAAGTTCTGGGCCTTCATCACTCTCGCTGAGATCTTCATCGCCACTGACTTCCTCGTTCTCCTTGGCCCTCTTGTCCATGAGTGCTTGCAGTTCTGCGTCATCGTGCTCGGTCACAGCTTTGGGTGCCATCTTGACCACGCATCCTCCCCCAGATGCCGTGATGGTCTGATCAATGTCCTTGATCGCCTGCTCAAGAAGCTGGATGCCAACTGCCTTGTCCAGACACTGGCTGGTCAAAACATAGTGCGGGGGGGAGACAAGTTTGACTTTGACTTCTGCATCCACCGTGTTCCGGGCTTCGGCTTTTCTCAGCGCATCCTTGACCGCATCAATACCGTCGTATCTGAAACAGGTCACCTCGACGTCCGCTCGGACCTTGGTAGGGTGCGGTGTGAGCTTTTTGCTAATGTACGACTGGAACTCCTCCTTGACCGCGTCGCTGGGGAAGGTGACATCGTTCCACACGTCTGGGTTGGTGATGGACAATTTGAACGCGTCATTGGCGTGGCCGTACTTCTTGTTCAGTGGCCAACCAATGTCCTCGTAAAGTTTGAGTATCGGAGTCTGCGTCTTCTGTGCGACATGTCGCATGATCGAGTGTACTGATTTGGACTTGTTGTACCGCTCCTCACATCGCACAATATCCTCTGGGGACACGCGCCGCTTGGATAAGTCGATGTATCCCTTGTCCTTGTCCACTCTCAGCACGACGACCACCTCGTTGCGGCCGATGCGGATGAGCTTTTGTATGGAACGGATACGCCGTCGAGACAATTCTGACAAAAGAATCATGCCGTCGATATTGTCATATTCAAGGAGCTTGACGTATGCTCCCATCTCGGCGATCTGTCCACGCCGTCAGCACCGCTAGCATTGTGAGGCTGCATCGCCAGGGCGGGGGAACTGACCTGCTTGACATTGACCATGACAAAACTCTCAATCTCGGGATACTTCTCCTCGTAGAAGCGGCAGTTAGTAAGACTGCCTTCTTCGGACGCCATGGTCGCGGGTCGTGTAGGGGTTGGTGGTGTAGCTGGTGTGGTAGTGGTGATGGTGGCGGTGGGGCGATCGTGTGAGTCGACGAAAAATACTTGATGCCAAGCCATCTTAACACCTATCTGCGTTCCTCTTCAGGATCCTTCTTGGCAGTTTCCCTGCAGACGCCCTCATATTGTTTTCCTCGCCGCCCGCGCTATCATCAACCAAGCCTTCTGCAATAAACAGTAGTTAATATGAACCATTCGCAGTTTCCCCGTGGGGTTATACCTCGTGAGAAAACCTTCTTGCGCTTCGCTTCCGATCCATGACCGAGTATGATAAGGCACAACTCACCACCACCGCCACCATCATCACCTCCACCAGCACGATCCTTCACACTACAGTACCATCCTTATCATCATCATACTGTGTCGAACTTTGGGTCTATCCACTTCTTGCGCTATGTTTAAGATCGACAGCTGAGCTAAGAGGCCGTTTGAGAAAATGGCCTGCATTAACCTTAATCCGCCCACCGTTGATACCCGAAGCGGGTGACAGCCCCACCACAACTAAAGCCGCCATGACATTTTGGAGCTCTGCCATTGGAGTTTTTACATTTGTCCGATTCCAATAAACATGTAGAAGTGCCTTGCATCTGCATGGTAGAGGTATCAATTAGTAATTAGCTTAAGTGTTGGCAGGATGTTCAAGGCGATATAGTACCCTGCCATCAGTGCCCATCACTCCTTCTCCTTGACACTCCCCGCCCATATCCATGCCATCTCCGTCGCCTCCCCCATCGCCCACCTCTCCGTCGAGACCACGACGTAGCTCGGGCACTCGGCCGTCTGCAACAAGCAGCCACATCCCTGCCCAGCCCAGCAGACTCCGCGAGGCTATCGCTCTGTCCCCCGAAGGCAACCCCCACCACATGGCTCCTTCCCTGCCCAGTGGCAGCCGCCGAGACAGCCCGTCGGATCCTGAGTCCAGCCAGGCTCGTGTGCGAGAAGCGGCCAACTTTGACCCACAGCGTGTCCAGGCTGCGGGCGAGATTATCGAACCATCAGAACGTGAAACGATCGAAGAGTTGGCAGGAGAAGATGCGGGCGAGAACACACGGCTATTGGAAAACACTCTCCATAGCAGAGTTTACAAGCTAAGAAGTTCCAACCACGGTACCTTCGGGCAGGATGATCTGAGCTTTGTCGGAAGAGACTCGGACTCCTTCTTGTCCGATACCAGTTTTCCTGCCCCCCCTGATGGCGCGGCAACAGAGAACGGGGTGGGTGACAGTGCTGGCAGCAAGGCCTATACCTCAAGCTCCCGGCTGGCGCAGAAGCATAGCATCCGTTCTCGCCGATGGCTGTACTACTCTTACTACCTTCCTGCCATCAGGTGGATGCGCCAGTACCAGTGGGCCTGGTTCCGTGGTGACCTTGTCGCTGCAATCACAATGGCCTCCTTCTACATCCCCATGGCCTTGTCATATGCCTCCAACCTCGCCCATGTCCCGCCCATCAACGGCCTGTACTCCTTCGTCTTTAACCCTGTCATCTATGCTCTGCTTGGCTCCTGCCCCCAGATGGTGGTCGGCCCCGAAGCTGCTGGCTCGCTCTTGGTTGGCCAGGTGGTAAAGACTTGCATCCAGCGTGGCAATTCCGGCGACGAGGACGATACCCTCAATGCACAGATTGCTGGTGTTGTCACCGTTATGGCTGGCTCCATCATCTTCGCCGCTGGCATTGCGCGGCTCGGATTCCTGGATGGCGTCTTGAGCCGTCCTTTTCTCAGGGGCTTCATTAGTGCCATTGGCTTCGTCATCCTTGTCGACCAGGCTATCCCCGAGCTGGGATTAACAGAGCTGTCCAAGGAAGATGGCAATGTGTCTCACGGTAGCAGCGTGGACAAATTGATCTTCCTTGTGCGGAATATTAAGAATGCCCATGCCTTGACAACCGCCGTTTCGCTAGGGAGCTTTGCCATCATCATGGTCTTCCGGTCAGTCTTCCCACTTCCCGTCTTCGTTTTTGTCCAACATCTAACATCAGTTCAGCACCTTGAAAACGTACCTGCAACCCCGTTATCCCTCTGTTGCCTATTTCCCCGACCGCTTTCTTGTAGTCGTCCTTTCCGCCCTTTTCACCTGGCTCTTTGCTTGGGATAAGAAGGGCCTCGAAGTGCTTGGAGAGGTCAAGTCTTCCGGCTCCAGTGCCATCCCATTCCACTGGCCCTTCCAATTCAAGCACATTCGCCACATTGACACCGCCCTCAGCACATCCTTTATCATCGCCCTCCTAGGCTTCTTTGAGTCCTCAGTTGCTGCCAAAAGCCTTGGCGAAGGCACTTCAGGCCTGCGAGGCATGCACCTCAGCGCTAACCGAGAACTGGTTGCTCTTGGTGCAGCCAATCTTGTCGGTGGCATGTTCCAGTCCTTACCTGCCTTTGGTGGCTACGGAAGAAGCAAAGTGAACGCATCAACAGGCGGCACCACTCCCATGAGCAGTGTTCTGCTTAGCTTCATCACCCTCATATGTGTTCTCTTTCTCTTGCCGTACTTCTACTTCCTTCCCAAGGGTGTTCTCTCTGCCATGGTGTCTGTGGTCGCTTACTCTCTGGTCGAGGAGTGCCCACATGACATCAAGTTCTTTATCAGAATCAGAGGCTGGACCGAACTCCTCTTGATGGCCGTCATTTTCCTGTCAACCATCTTCTATTCTCTGACCCTAGGCATTGCCCTAGGTATCGGCTTGTCTCTCCTTGCCTTGATCAGACATGCAACCAAGCCCCGCATCCAGATTCTCGGAAAAGTGCCGGGAACAGCTGGTCAGTTCGAGAATGCCGAGTATTTTCCAGAAAATGTCGAATACATTGAAGGCTCCTTGATTGTCAAGATTCCCGAACCCTTAACCTTTGCCAATACAGGAGCACTGAAGACCAGACTAGCAAGGCTGGAGGCGTATGGAAGCAACAAAATACACCCTTCCTTGCCACATGTCAGATCCGAAGAGCACAATCGCAATGTCATTTTTGATGTCCACGGTGTTACCAGCATCGATGGTTCTGGGACCCAAGTCCTGAGTGAGATTGTTGAGGCCTATGTAAAGAAAGGCAGAAGGGTGATCTTCTGTCGACTTCCCAGACGCCGAAACAAGGTCTATGATTCCTTCCAGAGGAGTGGTATTGTTGCTATGTGTGGGGGTCAGAGCCATTTTGTTGATAGTGTTGATGAGGCCCTGAAACTGTCAGAGAGTGAAAATCTGGAGGAGTACTTTGGTGAAAGAGCAGGTGACTAGACAGAAGAATAAGACAGAAGAGTGGGTTAGTGGCAGGAACACTTCTGCTGGGAATTGCCAATCAAAATTACTAGTTCATTCTGGTACCTTCCCTGTGAGTCCTTCCAAGCCTTTCCTTCCCTTCTCTTCCCTTCCCTACCCTCTGCAGATGGTTATCATTGCTACCAGCCATGATGACTAGAGACATTCTCTTTCTCCTACTTTTCCTTTTGCCTTTCACACAAGCAATTCACCTGCCTATTCACCGCAGAGGTGGTTCCTTTGCCACTAGCTCAACGGTCAATTTCACTCAGCTGGCTCATGCCATATCTGCTGCTGAAGCAAGATACACAGATTCATACAGAGATATTGAACACAATGGGCTAGTCCGCCGATGGAAGATGAAGGATGAATTGATCCAAGACGCAGGTTTGCTCTATGGTCTCGGTCGAGAGGGGGCATGGTTTGCTTCCATTGCTGTTGGCCAACCTCCCCAAGAGATCGCTCTCGATCTCAACATGCTGCATCCCGACTTCTTTACGGTCATGACAACGAGCAACAAGGGCCTGGCCTATAACACCACACGCTCTCACACACATGGTAACAGACAGGCACCCTGATACCCCTCAGGAAAACTGGATAAAATGGATGTACAGTTGCTGACTATTCGTTCATTCCTATCAAGGCCAATCAGACCAGGGCGCTTCTTCTCTGTGCCGGATTACAACCGAGGAATTTGCTCTGAGCTCACATCGATCTTCTTTCCTCAGCTTTCCAATATGCACTCCGCCACAATCTACCGTCCATACTCTTCTGACGCAGGGTAGCGTGCTCGGACTTGGACCTCCCGGCTCGTTGTCTCGGACACCAGACGATGTCATGTTGATAAGTCAGCTACATCGCCAGTCCCTCGTGCCTGCTCGCCTTTGGTCCGTAACACTGCTTGACAGCACTTCTGGTATCCTGAGCTTGGGCACCACCATTTCCGTTGAGGTCGAGAAGGCAAAGTTGCAGGCAGAAGCCGAGCTGCGGAACATCAAGCAAGAACATGCCACGTCAGAATGGATACAGTCACAGATCGAGCCACAGGTCCAGATGATGCGAGAGTTGCCTTGGCAAGACCACTTTAGGTGGACAGATCTCCAAGGTGCGCGTGGTTGGTGGACAACATTGATGTCAGCTGTCTGGGTCAATGGGGCAAACGTTCTCAAAAACCAGCCCGTCCTGTTCGATATCCAGTGTCCCTTCATACTAGCACCGCCCATGGCTGCAGCTCGCGTTTTCCATTCAATTAGTGGAGCATTTCGGCTTCCTTCACCACAAGATCAATATTTTGCTTATCCCTGTCTGAACGCGGCCAGCTTAGCATTTGAGATTGCTGCATGGAATTTTCCTGTCACGAAATCGACGGATCACTCAATGGGCAGTCATTTCTCCCTGGGCCTGCTTGCAGAACCAGAGTCAGGGCCGGGGGGAGAAAGTAACCTGCCATACAATAACTCGACACGAGGCACCGGATATTGTGTCAGTGTGCTTGTTGAGTCAAGAATGGGAATGAGGAGGGAATGGCAAGATGCAGGCATGCAAGGAGTCTGGGTTCTTGGTGAGCCTTTTTTCACAGGCCTCGGGCTTGTCTTTGATCAAGAGAATGGTAGAATTGGGTTGAGGACTTACTGATGTTTATGTTAGCAGAAGGTCTGGCTGGTGTGATGGCATTAAAAGTGGCTTTTATTACTACTAATCAATACAAGCAGACACACATGAACAGTAAGTGATTCAGAACCTGTCACCTTACGTCTATCGATCTATCCATACACATCCAGCCAAGCAATGGGATTGATCAAACATTCCCTCTGCCCTACTTTTTCTTCTTCCCAACAACCACTCCGTTGACTGGTACCTGTCCATCAGCTACGCCTCTGGCCTTCTCAATCGCAGCCACTCTTTCGGCCTCGGCCTTTTCCTCTACCTCTCTCCGTCTTGCATCATCCCGCTCCACCTGATCTGGTCGCTTTACTGCAATATCCTTCGGCTTCAGATCACTGAACAGGAACTTGAAAACCTGTTCCACAACCCAACAGCCACAGAAATCGACAATCATAAGAGTGGTCAGTGTCCATTTGAACTCGCTGGTGAAGGGTACAAGACGTAGTTTTTCGGAGAGCTCAGGCAGGAACTCCGTACTCCCGGCAAACGCAACGAATGAACAGCCAAGAAGACCCCAGTACATGCCTCTGTTCTCTTTGATGCTTTCCCTAAACGGTCGGCCCTGGTAATTAATAGCAAAGGTGCTGACCTGTTGGATAAGCTGCATCAGGTACACGGCCGAATTGAGGAGTGAGGGCTCGAACTCGCCTTCGAGGTCTATTTCCTCGTCAGGCGGGACGATGCTGTATACAACATTGGCAAGGTAAATCAGTGTAGCACAGTGAATCGCAAATTGCGCAAGGACAGATCCGAGGATGTACATGTTGAGAATGTTCGGCTGCGGTCGTTCCCGCGAAAGTGCCTCAACCGGTTTCGCCCGTGAGATGGAGAGGAAGCAGACAGACATCAGCATACCCGAGATTGTAACCTGACCGTCGCCAAATTTGATACCAGCGAGGTATATCACCGACAAAGAGTAGGCTGAGATGAGGCAATTAAGAGCGAGGATCTTGTACATCTGGATAGTGGCTACAAGCGTGCAACGGCCTTGTCGGATGATGTTGGGAATGGCAATGACGTTGGCCAGCTTCGAGGTGAAGGGGGCGGCAACTGAGGCGTCGCCAAGCTTGATAGTTGGCGGCTCAGATTCATCGAGGTCTTCCATAAGCGAGGAAGTCAACTTGTCAGCCCAGCCAGCGGCTTTCTTTGCTGCATCAGCCTCGCGACGCTCCCGAGGGGACAGGTTCGCCTCAGCAGCTTGTAGTGCTTGCGCACCTGGAGACACGATCGTTTCGATCTCGCCATTTGCATCGTTATTGATAACCTCATCTGGGTTAATGCCTTTACGTTCAGCAAGCTGTCTCAAGGCCTTTTCATAGTGAGGATTGCTAGGGCCAGGTGGATAGAGGTGGGCAATGCCAACAGGCACAGGAGGTGTTGGTTGGTTGAAGCGTTTCATCATCGCTACCTGCTTCTCGTAGATCTCCTTCATCTTGTTGGTTCGATAGTGATCCGAGATTTTGTTTAGATCGTCTTGAGAGCCATTGAGCAGCGCAACGCCAATATGGGCCTGTTTCAAAGCTCCCACATCATTTGTGCCGTCACCACACATCAGGGTAGTATATCCAAGGTCCTTGAGACCAATAAGGATCTCTTCTTTCTGCTTAGGGGATACTCTAGCATAAACCCAGGTATAGCGAAGAAGCGTTTTGAAGGCTTTCTGACCAGAGAACTTGGACAGGGCATAGCCAGTCACACAAAGATCCTTGTCCGCGATGATTTCGGCATCAATGTCTGCAGTCGGATCAACAGAGATGTTGACCTTCTCGTCCACACTCTTCCACACCAGATTTGAGCCAGATTCATCATTCTCTGGTGCATCAAGGATCAGGCAGTCTCGATCGACAATCTCAACTTGACGGGCAACGTGAACAGCAGTGAGAGGATTGTCACCTGTGATCATCACCACACGGTGACTGCTTTCGTTCAACATGCGGACGGCCTTGACCGCATCTTCCTTGAGCGGCGTCTGCAGGACCAAGAAACCAGCAAAGTGTAAATGAGCTTCGACTTCTTCTCGCTTGAGGTCGTTGATACGTTTTTGGCCCAGCTCGCCTTCAGTGGAAAGATACTTGTATGCAAGAGCCAAAACACGAGCACCATTGCGGGTAAAATATTTGAACGTCTCTTCATACTTGGGGGGGGTTTCCACCAGCATTTTGCGGATGGTCTCTGGAGCCCCCTTGGCGGCAACAAAGGTCCCCTTTGCCTTCTTGCCCGTTCTTGGGTCCGTGGTGAGGACCACGGCAACAGAGCTCTGACGCTTTAGCGCAGAGGAAAACTGGAATCTCCTCTTGACCTGAACAATATGTTTGGCAGCAGAGGGTGGTGTTGGTTGTTGCTTTTTTGGCTTTGGAGGTGTACTTGTCAAAGTGTCGTTAGTTCCTAGGGTCCAGTTTAGAGCAGTCAAGGTGGCTTTCTCCATAGGATCTCCCACAATATCTCCCTCATCCAGCTTGACAAGGGCATGCGCTGTCGCCAGTACCAATGTCGTATGGATGCCACAATCAGGAACTTTGGTAATTGTCGACTGGGCACCATCGGCTTCAGCCGCCGCGCCGTCTTGACCCAGGGTCAAGCCCGCAACGCCATCAACCACAAGGTCTTCACCAGTCAAGGTACCTGTCTTGTCGAAGCAAGCCACGTCAACACGCCCAGCATAGGGGATTCGGAATGGTTCTGTGCAAAATATAGCATATCGGCTCAACGCAGCCAGACTGGTGTTGACAGCCAAGGACAGCTCCATCGGCAGTTCTGGCGGAACCACACTCGTAACGATCAAAATACAATCAAGGAGGAGCTTGGAGCGTTTCCGGTCACTCTTCACCCCCTCTTGCCACACATAGCCAGCGGCAGCAAGGGCGAAGATAAGCAGGAACAGAATGAACCATAGTGCCTCTGCGTTGTTGGCAGAGACACGTTCAGTGGCGTAGATCATGGTCCGGACTAAGCTGCCTTGATTCGTCTCAAACCCAGTCTTGAGAACGACAGCCACGGCTCCGTTATTTGGTGGTCGAGGGACACCCGACTTCAGCGTTTCGATAGAGTCTCTAGAGTCGTCACTTGTATTTGGATGAGAGATCTGGAGAACCTTGGTACCGCCCCAGAGAAAAGCGTTCTTGTCTAGACCTTCGGGCTCAATCGTTGCGTTGGCCGGTCTTAACTGTATGGACTCTTTCAACAGAGGAGTGCTTTCTCCCGAGAGCATAGCCTCGTTCACAATTGCGGAGCCTTCGACCAGAAGCATGTCGCATGCAACACCAGAGTCTTCGCTAGAACGGTCAACTGATGCGAGGTCGCCGGGAAGGATCTTATCGCTCTTGATTTGGATCCACTTGCCCACTCTATAGACCCATATGTCATATGGTTTGATTGACATACCGCGGAATTCGGTCAAAGTCCTCTGTCTTTGCCAGACAACGGTACTCTCAAAGGCAACTAGCATGAAAAGGGTGAAAAGGGAGTAGTACCAGTACTCATCCAGTAGCCAGAGCCCCACACAAAATAGTTGGAATATGAAGAAGGGAGCGACCGCATGTTCTTTCCACAGTTCCACAAAGCTAGGGATTGGAATGTCGAAAGTATTGTCGCCATAATGCTTTTCGATCTCATCAATCCTGGCTTGAGTGGTCAAACCACGAGAAGTCTGAAAGCTTTCGAGCAATGGCTTCTTTTCTGCATCCAATGCATACAATAGCGGAGCAAAATAGCCCTGATCTGGATAGTATAGGAAGCGCCTCTTCTGAAAGACAAATGAGGTGCGACCATCGGATTCGCGCTCCAACGGGCATATCGCGGGACTGCCTGAGTTGACGATTGGGACGACTTTTATCAATGAAGCTTCATCGACTGTCTGTGCCTTTGTTGTCTTGAAAGAGGTTGCTAGATCAACGCTCCATTTGGTTGACAGCCAGGCCAGGGACTGGAGAGAGAAGATGGTGGCGCACCAGACGAAGGTCCACTCTTGTCCATCGATGTAGTCGTCGTAGAGGTCTTCGTTCAGGTAGATCGCGAAGAAGATGGGCCACAAGATGGTAAACGGCCAGACGTAGACCCGAAGGAAGAGGGGCAATGGGTTGTGGAGACTGGCATCTTGAATCTGCTCGTTGTTGACAAGCTTTCCTGCTCTGGCATTGCGTTAGCAGCGGAGTGGGGTTGTCATCAGGTGGTGCTCACCTTGATTGCGGCATGATTAGCACAGGCCAAGCATCAATCAAGATCTCGTCCTGAGAGCAAGAAAGATGAAAATGCAGAATATCTTTCTTGCAGTATTATTGCCACATAACCCAAAATGTCGGGCCCCGAGATTGGGTCCGAGCCCGAAATGCCGATAGAGTCTTGGCATATCTTGGCATAATTGCACTAGATTTGTGTTGATAATAATAATCGTGACTGATAAACTATAATATCTTGCTCTACTCTCTCAAACAAGATGACTGAAGGTAAGGAATCTACTAAGCCCATAGCAGACAGGACCAAGGAAAAGCCAAAAGATGTCACACCAGCCAAGCCTGTGGCATCGTCATCAGGACCAGCAGATGCCGATGCCATGTTCAAGGAGGGCTGGCTCGCAGCTGTAAGAAAAGAGCGCCCCATAGATGAACCCGTTACGACTCGATTTCCACCTGAGCCCAATGGCTATCTACACATTGGCCATAGCAAAGCCATTGCTATTAACTTTGGTTTCGCACGGTTCCATGGTGGCAAGTGCATCCTGAGGTTTGATGACACCAATCCCGAGGCTGAGGAAGAGATATACCTTGTCATGATCAAGGATATCATCAGATGGCTAGGATTCCAGCCCGCTGCCATCACCCATTCAAGTGATAATTTTGACAAGCTGTATGAGCTTGCGGAGCGGTTGATAGAACTGGACGGTGCCTATGTGTGTCACTGCTCAGCCCAAGACCTGAAGGACCAGAGGGGCGGAGAAGATGAGAGGAACAAGCATGCTCGGTACGCTTGCAAGCACCGAGACAGGCCCATAGAAGAGTCCATTGCCGAGTTCCGCAAAATGAGAGAGGGCAAGTATGAACCCGGTGAGGCTTTCCTCCGCCTCAAGACCGATGACTACAAAACTGGTAATCCTCAGATGTGGGATTTAGCGGCGTATCGTGTGCTCAAGACGCCACATCATCGCACCAAGGACAAGTGGTGCATCTATCCAACCTATGATTTCACTCATGGCCTGTGTGACAGCTTTGAGCACGTCACACACTCGCTCTGCACCACGGAATTTGTTAATTCTCGGGAGAGCTATGAGTGGTTGAACAACAAGCTTGATGTGCCCTTCAAACCCATGCAGAGAGAATATGGTCGACTGAACATTGGAGGCACGGTCATGTCGAAGCGCAAAATCAAAAAGCTTGTTGACGAGAGATATGTGAGCGGGTGGGATGACCCTAGGTTATTCACATTGGTAGCCCTCCGGCGGAGAGGCATCCCCCCCGGCTCCATTCTGTCATTCGTCAGTGAACTTGGTGTGACGACAAATCGCACATTCATTCAGCCCGTGCGCTTTGAACAATCAGTGCGCAAGTACCTTGAGATGACGGTGCCAAGGCTAATGCTTGTCCTCGATCCTGTGCCTGTCATCATAGATGATCTCCCCGACGACTATGTTGAAGAAATTGCGAACGATTTCGGGCCAAAGGATGTTGACATGGGCTCACACAAGATTCCATTCACGAAGAAGGTCTATATCGAGCGCGATGACTTCAGAGAAGTTGACAGCAAAGACTTCTTCCGCCTGGCGCCGGGGAAGCCGGTTGGACTACTCAAAGTCACATTCCCTATTGTTGTTACGAGTTTCGAGAAAGATGAGGCCACCGGCTTGGTCACTGAGATTCATGCAAAGTTTGACAAGCCAGCTGAAGGCGAGAAGATCAAGAAACCGAAAGCCTACATTCAATGGGTGGCGGATTCACCTACTCATGCTTCGCCTATCAGGGCCGAGGCAAGAGTGTTCAACCCTCTGTTCAAGTCAGAAAATCCGGATGATGTCCTACCAGATTACCTTGCAGATATAAATCCGAACAGCTTGCAAGAATATCCTAATGCTGTGGTTGAAGTCGGTTTCAACGAGATTTCGGCACGGCGACCATGGCCACAGGAAGCCGGAGAAAGCAGCAAGGAAAAGTCCGGGCCGGAGTCGGTGCGCTTTCAGGCCATGAGAACAGGTTACTTCTGTCTCGATAAGGACTCGACTGAGAGCAAAATTGTGTTGAACAAAATTGTGAGTCTCAAGGAGGATAGTAGTAAGGTCGATGCAGCTGCAAAGAAGGCGGAAGCACAGAAGCGCGAGGAGGCTGCCAAGGCCAAGAAGGCGAATAAGGCAAAGCAGGCCAACAAGTCGAAGGGTGAGGTGAAGCCGAAAGAGGACAAGAAGAGTGAATAAGAGGGTGAATAAGAGGAATGAGACGAATCCAGGCGACCAAATTCGACTTTTGTGTCATAAGTTACCCGTATTGTTACTGTATTAATACTGCCAACAACGTGGCTGACATAATTATGTGGCCTGGATTGTGACCTCACGTTTTAACAGGCGAGCTCACATCAGAAGGCGGCCAGTTCAATGGAAAGTTTCTGCCATGTCAAGGCGCACTATCGGCGGCGGAAGAGTCTTGGGAAGTGGTAGGAGCATCGGTGCCGCTGTTGTCCCTCCCGCCGTCACTTCGAACGCTGCCCTGACTCTACCTGTGAGCGTGCTTTCCCCCTCGTCGTCGACGATCTCATTGAACTCGACCAACGGAAGCTCAACTCCGCCCACCCTCCAAAGTCAAGACATTGCCTCCCGCGTCTCGCTGGACCATGGACCGTCTAAGCTGTCAGGCCCGGCTGCGGGAACAAGCGACGGCCTGGTGTGCCCGATCTGCAGTGAAGAGATGGTGACATTGTTGCAACTAAACAGACACTTGGACGACGTGCATAAAGAGATTGAAGTGGCGGAACAGGATGAAGTCAAAGACTGGTTTAAGCAGCAGATGCTCAAGGCCAAGAAATTCCAGCCGCTGGCAGTGCTGAACCAGAAGCTGAAGGGCCTAGATGTCTTCGAGTCCAACCACGAGGCTGCTAGGGCCATTACGGCCCAATTACCACCCCAGGCTGCGTCTGGATTAAATAGAGACCCTCCATCGACCCCGACTCCTCCACCAGGCCGACTCAAAGAAGTGATCGATCCGGATGAAGTTGTGTCGAAAGACCACTGGCAGAAACGCTCCGTGGCCGATGCGTGTGCTGATCCTACATGTGGTAAGAGACTAGGTTCAGCCTCAGTCGGCATAGTTAACTGCAGGCACTGTGGGAAGTTGTTCTGTGAGGAGCACACAATGTACCAAATGAAGCTGTCGCGATCAGCCCAGCATGAGCCTGTCAGAGGATTCTGGTCTCGGGTCTGCGAGACATGTTACAAGAGCAGGGATGGCTATAACGATAGGCGGGGATTTGAGCGGGAAAGAACTCTGGAATTCTCAAAACTGCGACAAGACAAGCACAACAAGCTGGTTATCGAAGTCTCGAGGCTTGAAAAGCGGCTGACTCGACTAACGCAGCTCCTCGCCAATCCTCCTGAAACGGTGCCCTCACTCCAACCACAGAACAAGCGGTGGTCATTGGCTGCTTGGACGCAGAACGACGCTCGGAAAAAGGCTCTCGAGCAAACAGTCGTGGCTTGGCAGGAGGACGCAGACGTGAGCCGGTGTCCATATTGCCAGCAAGATTTTAGCCAATACACATTCCGCCGACATCATTGCCGAACCTGTGGCAAGGTTGTCTGTGGAGATCCAGCGACAGGATGCTCCATCATCCTGCCGCTGAACGTTGAAACCAGTGCGTTCCAGTCGCTACCTCTATCTGCCTCTTGCTGATGAACACAGCTAATTCTGCTACCTCAACAGAGAAATCGGTGCCCAACAATACCATTTCCCTTGATGTTCGACTTTGCAAAGAGTGCAACCACGCCCTATTCTCTCATCGCGACTTTCAGGCTTCCCTCAGTAACCCCCAAGTCTCAGCCTTTGTCAAGTCCTATCAAAACCTTCTACAATTTGAACGTGGTATCCGACTCCTCCTTCCCAGGTTCCAAAAACTCTTACAGGCACTTCAAGATCCCGACGCCGTACTCTCGACTCAACAGATCTCAGACGCATCGCGCACGCGCAAACGATTGATGGACTCATTTGCACAGTACGATGTTGCTGCTCGCCGCATTCGCGATATGCCCTCACAGGTTCCCACACAACTTAAGCTACAAAAGGCGATATATGACAACGCGTCGCAGTTCCTCCATCTGCACATGCTCCCACTCAAGTCCTTGCCCAAAGTGCTGAAGCATGCCACACCAAATGGTGGACCGGCGCCTAATGGAGCCTCCCAAGCTGGCAAAACAGGTGTTCCCAAGTCGGCACTGGCATCCATTCAATACAGCCATATACGCCACCAAAGTTCATCTAATATATCCATTTCAACCGTATCGAGTCGCATCTCTGAACTTGAGGCATCAGAAAAGGAGCTTCGGGATCGGCTCATCGTGCTTGAGGAGCAGAAGTTCTTCGTCCAAGAAATGATTGCCGATGCCAATAGAAGGAGGAAGTTTGATGAAGTGAGCGCGCTGGCTGCGAATGTTGAAGATTTGAGTAGAGAAATTGATGAGATCAGCAAGATGGTCGAAGGTGTCTTGGGTGAGATTGGCCTAGCTTATACTGAGGGCCTAGGCACAGGACCAGGCAGTGGTTCTATGAGCCGGAGTAGGACCACCGACATTGAAAACCAGAAGGGGAAAGAGACGGCCGATCATGGGTAAAGTATGAGCCCATCAAGCATGGTTCGGGCTGTGGGCATTCCATTTCAGATATGGTACAAGACACAGTCAGCCAAACTATGAATGCTGACGCTTCGTGTCTAGTCATTAATAGCATGACAACAGCTGGGAGTATGGCTATGGGTACGACCCCAGTGTATGTAATTTATCATATCATCGTAACAAAACGTAGGGACTTGACAAATACATCATTGCCCCAGCTCTGTCCCTGAGCAGGTAAATGTCGCAACCTCCACAAGCCGGGTACTCCCTTCGCCGTCATATGTGGTCGGTATGGAGCACTATTCCCGTGTCGTGCCAAATTCCAACCTCGGTTCATAGGCCGAGAAGATCGATTTGAAAACAGTCTCAACTGTACTTCACTCTCAGCCGGCGCCACCTATGCCCATAGCCTCATTCACAATAGTTGCCAGCAAATCCCTATTTGCAGCCCTGACGACATTCTCGTCTCCGCTTGTCAGGCCGGGAACGGCATCCATCATGTCGACAGGCCTACTGCTAAACTTCAGCCTACCCTCCATCCCAATCGCGAATGCTGTTGACTGAACTCTCGTCACCCGAAGCGGGGCCCGGTCGGCATGTAGAGCATCGTCAGTGTTTGAAGCCTGTGCATCTTCTGTATCATCGGGAACGATTGGAAGAATTATGCCGGTACGGTCACGGATGTGATGTTGCAGCGAGTTCAGAAATGTTATCCGAGGGGCTTGACCTCTTCGTTTCGACTTCGGACCCGGCCGGTTTGGTATTGATTGTTCGAGGAGCTGATACAGCGTCTCTGAATTGATGCCCACGTCGATGGTGCGCAGATTTTTGACAATGGCTGCCCCCTCTGCAGAACCGCCATTGACGGTGATTGTAATCTTGAGAATGCCAATGATGTCTCGAAGCAGGCTGAGAATGCTCTCGTTCTCCTCAACTGCGTCAAGGCCGGTTCGGAGAGAGACAATGTAGTTCTGCACTACTGAGAGCATAATCGAAGCGGGGAGTTTGAGGGGCTCTGGATCGGAAGAAAGGTGGAAAAACTCGGTGAAATAGAGAAAGAGGCGTCGTGTTATGGAGGAAGTTGCTTTGACAAGAAGGAGGGGTATCGAGATCTGAGGCGAGGTATGGCAGCTGTAGAATATGGACTTGTAAACAACGCGATCATAGGCAATGGCTAGCACGACACCGTGCTGCAGAGGCAGCTGTGTTATGTTGCAAGAGCGCAAAGAACCAAGCCTAGCCTTCTCTTCTTCTAACTCGTATACAGGTCGCTGAGAAGATGAAATCAGACTATCGTAAAAGTGCTTAGAGTGGGACTTGAGTGTCGCGTCGTCTGCTGATAGAAGACTGCGCAGGCGCGGGGGGGTTGGAAGGCTCAGTGAATAGAGACTGAATGATGTTGCGTACAAGCTGTCATCCATGATGTGGTCTGCGTGTTTTCGATTGCTTCAGGTTGCCAAAGTTCGAGAGAGGAAAAGTTAGCCAGCCGAAAAAGGTAGGAGCGCGATTGAACGAATGCCCCGCATCGCGGCCGACGCGCGAGGTGCGAAGCCCCTCAATCGAAACTAATTACAGTAGCTTATCAGCTCCCGCCCCTGAAAACCTAGATATGATTAATCCCTGAGGTAGCGAATCAGAGATCCCTCAAGTAACTAATCCACAGAATCCTTTTGGAGATATGGGGATTGTGGTTAATGGATGTACTGTACTATGTTCTTCTCTACTCACTCCTTGGTGCAATCAGGTCCAGGGCATAGCACTGCATAGAAGTCGAAGTCGAAGTCGAATTGCTGTCACTTAGTTAATTATTAACTAGCCAAAATTCCAAGAACAAGCTCTAAGCAAGCCAATGTCTTGGCACCGAAACATAATCTAATCCCTTCAACAAGACCCATTCTTACCACCGCGTTGGGACTGGAAGCCTTGTATTATTAACAATGTTCAGGCCACTTGGGCTGTTCAAAAATGTAGAGTGCCCAAATCAGGACGAATGCGAGTTGCCAGCCTGTATCTTTCTTCACAACACAAGAACTCTGTCCAAAGTCACTCGACCTCAGGAGTACGATCCTCTCAGCATCAGCTATGATGAAGGGCCTGCACCAAAGAAACTGAAGACCGAGCATGCACCAAAGAAACTGAAGACTGAGCATGCACCGTTGCCAGAGATCGAAACCGAAACGAACCCGTTGGCCATAAAGCCAGCGAAGACTAATATTACCCAAAGTCAAGGGAACAAGGATGACATTGGACACAGTGTCAAATTAGCTTCTACGAGTACACCGAACATTGTAAGCAGGCAACGTCCAGTATCTGCGCTATTGCCCACAATACCACGGTCAGAAAGGAAGCCGCTTCCCCCGACGGCAACCCGCCCAATATCTCCACCACCGTCGAAGAACAAGACTTGCGATGGAGCCAAGAAGGCCAGTCTTCCTAAAAGGGAAGATCTCATTCCACGGAGTGTACCCTCACAGCCAGTCCAATTTAGCAAAAGAGACGAGATTTTGAAGAAGTTCTACGCGCAGCTACAGTTGAAGAACCAGATGATTGCAGCTAGCGAACCAGACCTAAGAAAATCAATGCTTTCAGAACAAGAGCTGATCAAGTATGCTCTTGATCGTGAACAGGAGGCAGCAGTCCGGTTTGAAGGCACAGTATACCAGAGCCATCTCGGCCGACAAATGGTTCTCTTCAAGAAGATGGGCCTGGAGGAATGGTCGTCGTTTGTCCAGGATAGCATTCGAAAGAAAGAGTGCAAACCAGAACGAAAAGATGACAAGCCTCAGATTCGAGGTGTGCCTGGTCTCAACTCACCTGAGGAGGAAATTGCTATCTTGCGCGCGATCCGCACCTCTTTAGCTGGCCTAGAGAAGTTTGGCTACGTCACCGTTGCTCCGACGGCCCAAGAAATCGCATCAGCCCAGGCAGCGATCGAATCTTCTGCAGGTTGGGAGGAATGCAACAGATGCAACACTCGTTTCCGTGTCTTCCCGGGCAGGAACGAGGAGGGCAAACTCACCAGTGGGGGCAAATGCCGGTATCACTGGGCGAGGCCGAGCAGACCCCAGGTACCGAGGACTGATCGTGTCACAGGTGGTGGTCAAATATCATATCAATGCTGCGGTCAAAGTCTTGGAACCGATGGATGCACGCTAGCCGAGTCACACGTGTTCTGCGTCAAGGATCCCAGTCGATTGGCTTCCATCTTTCAGTTCGAGAGCACCCCTGTGAATGGTAGCGCCGTGAGAGGAGCCGTGTCATTTGACTGTGAGATGGCATACACCACACTGGGAATGGAGGTCATTCGGGTAACAGCAGTCTCCTGGCCAACAGGCAAGGAGCTCCTTGACGTCCTAGTCCGACCTTACGGCGAGATACTTGATTTCAATACTCGATTCTCGGGAGTCAACCAGAAGCAGTATGCAGAGGCTGTGCCGCATGGTGAAGGAGTCTCGACCGCGGGTGGGGGACTATCAAAAGTTGCGTCACCAGCAGCTGCTCGAAATCTGCTATTTGGCCTGATAAGTCCGGAGACTCCGCTAATCGGGCATGCGATTGACAATGATCTGAACACCTTGCGAATTATCCATCCGCTGATTGTGGACACTGTACTGCTTTATCCTCATCCGAAAGGACTGCCCGCGCGGTTTAGCCTAAAGATACTGGCAAGACAGCATCTCGACCGGGATATCCAGACCAGTGGAGCAGCAGGACATGACTCGAAAGAAGACGCAACCGCTACAGGTGACCTGGTGTCATTGAAAGCACGGGAAAAGTGGAAGCAGATGCAGGTTGCAGGATGGAAATTCGACCAGGGCAAACTTGTCGCACCTGCAGTAAAAACAGCCCGAACACCCGCGTAGTGACAGTCAACCAAAAGTATTGAAAGGGATTGAAGAGCACACCTTCGAAATGGAAACAAACTAAATAGAGGCAAAGCTACCCCTAAGCTGAGGAATTTTCGTACACTCTTATCCATGGACTGTTCTCTCGCAGAGTGGAAATGAAGCTGATTCAGAGGGAAATTGATGAGTGAACTGACAAAATCTTCGCTCTATCTGTGCGAAGGGAAAGACTTGGCAGTGTGCTGTTGAAAAGGAAGGTGCATCGTCCTTTTGGGCAAGAGCTGCACGACAAAACTTAAAATACCCTTCTCGTAAATCCACACCACAACCTATGTCACAGGTTTAGCCTCCTCAGGATCTACATGTATTTAACCTATCAATACAGGCTAATTAATACGAGTCCCAAGCATTGTTGTTCCATCTTGTGATCTGCGCTTCCACTCAATGGCTGTTTAGCAATTCAGAGTCCCGGCGCGACCCGAATAGCTCCGGCATTGGTAGAAATTAAAAATTTGACAGAATATTACATCTAACACGAGTTGATCTTTCTGTCTATACAGGCATTTGTATTGCCTAATATCTACCTCGGTAGACAGACGATTTGATCAGCCTTATCACATGTGGGTATGGATACATTGACCCCATGGCTTCGAGCCCCACTCGGGTGATCTGACCTCAGCTCTTGGGTTCGGTCGCGTGGGTACAAGAGAACGTACAAAGCCTCTTACTCAGACTGTTCTTTTCTTGACCATTCTTCTGTCATTTACTCATTCGCTCTCGTGGAATTTGGAAAGGAAAAAAACGTGAGTCCAACACCTTGCGAGAAGATCTCCTCTACCGGTATGTCATCTTCAAACGCGGGAAGCCCGCCTACACATCCTTCCGTCATCAAAGTTGTGCGTCGTCCAGGGTCCTTCTCCTCGTACAGTGTCGCCACCACGACGCTGCCTCCCGGAGCCTTGGTCGCTCGGCTCACAAGCCCGCCGCTCACCATTACACCTATCAAACGGTGGTCAAGCGTCCAAATCTCCGAGACTCGGCACATTGAGCTTAATTGCGATTTCCTCTATGTCAACCACAGCTGCGAACCAAGCCTGGAATTTCACATCATCCCCGACTCGGAGGTTCCAGTAATTGAAATCATTGTGGCCAGTCGCCGCGACAAGGATGGAAATGTCATTGGAATACGCGAGGGTGATGAATTAACTTTCTTTTATCCCAGTACCGAGTGGGATATGGACCAGTCATTTCAGTGCAACTGCGGGACGAGCAGCTGCAAGAAATTCATTAGCGGAGCGAAGGATATGACCAGTGAGCAATTGCGGGGGTATTTCTTGAACCCACATATTGAAGACCTGAAGAGTATTCCAGCCGAAGGGAAGAACAAGGTAGGGACCAGGGTGCCGATCTGATCCATGTTGGTCTAGTGAAGAATGAATCACAGGCCCTTGGCTTTGGGAAATGGTCAGTGTGAATAAACAAGCATGGCTGAGTTTAGTTCTCAAGCAAAGAAGAGAGGCAAAGTCAGAGGAAGCAAAAGAATATCATTTTTACGCTCCTTTAGAATCACATCCTCCTAGCTAGTCTATTCTTTTGCTGCTCATAAGGTAGTGTTGGACTTGGTGTTCTTGATTGAAAGATCCTTTATCATTAATGTCTGCTGCTCAACAATTCAGCCATATCACATGGGACCTCTCCTAAGCCTACTTTGCTGCACCTTTCCTGTACTACATCATACCTATCACTACCGTATGTTTCATTCAGCACTATCATCTGCTCTGCTGTCCCGTCCTCAAGCCTAATCCATGTCCTGATCCCACCTTCTCCAAGTGCTTCTGCATCAACTTCAACAATTCTACTCCCTCTCATCCAATTACTATATCCTCCATATCCAGTATGCCTTCCCAAGCAGAAGAATGTCTTTGTTTCACCTTGATGTCCAGAATATGGCATGCACCAATCATCACCATGGTCATGCGCAGAAAAAACAGCTTTGATGCTTGGGTCGCTGACAAGAGCTTTCCAGAATGGCTCATCATCATTCTGGCAATCCATAGGATAATCTTGGTTCAACCCTGGAAACCTTGTTGGGTCCAATGGTGCATAGTTCTTCTGGAATTGCCCCATGATGGAGACTGGAATGTGCACAAAGGCCAATGATGGAATCTCGGCGTGGTAGTAATGCTTGAGATTGGATGAAGTGGCTTGGAACCAAGACACCACTTTGGGATCTACTTGTCCAACAATCTGTTTGCTGTCGCTCGGGCGGCCGGGGGAAAATCGCCGTCCACCCTTTGAGTCGAAGAACCACAATAAGAGATCTGGCTGTCGCGATGCTGGGGTTCTTCCAGGAAAGAATATGGGAAGGAAGTAGTTGCTCACACCCACGTCTACCTCGGTCCCGGCAACATCGGATCTTGTCAGGCTGTGGCGATGGTATAGTTCCTTTTCGCGACGATATAAAGCAGCTGCGCTAATATTGACCTGGTTATCGTGGTTCCCATACACACTTGCGAACTGAATATTATTTTTCACGAGGGGTCTAACGAGCATATCGAGGTAAGCTGTGCTATTCTCAGCAAAAGTGTTGTCCCCTGTAATCAGATCGCCGTTTAACACGACCAGGTCGGGAGATTCAGTTGAGAGAATGGTCGTCATGACATCCAGGCTCTCGCGGTCTTGAGCCGGAGCCCAAAGGGAGTCTTCATCTTCTCCGAAATGGAGGTCTTCGAAGATCGCAATGCGCAGGGCCTTAGCTCGCTCAGATTGTATGTAGATGTCGTTGGGGAAGTCCAAGCTCTGGATCGTTTGCGAAAAAGGAGTTAAAATCGTGTCAGAGGAGCCTTTTACAGTTTCAAAAAGCCTTTTCCCGGTGAGCGTCAAAATGAGAAGCGTGCTGAAAATAGCAAGAATCACAAGATATATGGGATAGAGAGTACTAGATGGCCGCAGCATGGAAGCCATAGCTAAGTATCAGAAAATTATTGGAGTTTGATAGAAAAATATTGGCTTTTAAAACCTGTTGGCGAACTCTAGCGATTTCACTTACAGATCCCGATCGATCTGGTCTCCAAAGTCATTCTGCTCCAGAAAAGTTCTTCCCTTCAACTTGTCTGGCAAATACTCTTGCTTGACCTTTCCATCCCGGTAGTTCGGATTATACTTGTATTCCTTGCCGTAGCCGAGTTCTTTCATTAACCTAGTCGGTGCATTCCTGAGATGGATCGGAATTGGCAATCCACCAACGCCGGGTTCAGACTGGATGGCGGCCATGGCGCTATTCAAGCCCCGATAGGCCCTCGTACTTTTAGGTGCTTGACAGAGGGCGACAGCAACATGAGCGAGGTTGATGCGTGCCTCCGGCATTCCAACCTTTTCACATGCTGTATATGCGGCAATAGCTAGCGGAAGCATTGAGTTATCAGCCAGTCCAATATCCTCCGAGGCAATAACGATCATGCGACGAGCGATATACAGACTATCTTCGCCCGAGGCAAGCATTCGTGCCAAATAGTACAAGGCTGCGTCGGCATCCGAACCTCGGACGGATTTGTGAAAGGCAGAGATTGTATCATAATGTTGGTCACCAGAGCGATCATATACCAGTGTTTTCGTCAATGACGACTTAAGCTGATCAAATGAGAGGTTTGGTTGGTGGGTGAGCAATGAAACAGAGAGCTCAAGCAAGTTCAGGGCTGTACGGGCGTCTCCATCTGCGAATGATGCAAGGTAGCGAAGAAGATTGTCATCCAGTAATGCTGAGGGGCGTTGCTGAATCTGTATGGTCATGGCTCGAGTGAGAATTCTGAAGATGTCTTCATCTGTAAGTTTAGCCAAGGTGAAGGTACGACACCGGCTTAGAAGGGCGTTGCCTACTTTGAAGCTCGGGTTCTCGGTCGTGGCACCGATCAAGGTGACGACGCCAGCTTCGACAGGACCAAGGAAAACATCTTGTTGTGACTTGCTGAATCGATGAATCTCGTCGCAGAAGATGATGGTCTTGCGGCCTGTCAAAGCCAGCTCGTGTCTGGCTTCACCAAAAATCTTCTTGCATTCCGCAACCCCTGTGCTTGTGCTGTTGATCTCGACAAATCTCGAACCAACAGAGCTCGCTATCACTCTTGCTATCGTGGTCTTGCCTGTCCCAGGACCTCCCCACAATATCATACTAGGGACACGATCGGACTCAATAAGCCCACGAAGCACTCCCTGCGGACCAACGAGCTCCTGCCCACACACATCGTCTAGCGTTTTGGGTCTGACTCGTTCCGCGAGGGGAGCTGCCTGCTCCAAGGCATTTTGCTTCAGTCGCTTAGACCCCTGCGCGGCTGAGTGCGGTGAAGCTCCATTGAGCGGGTGTGGCAGATCGTGGGTTTCGTCCACCTGTCTCTTGTTGGAGACCGAGGAACCTCGCGGTTCGGAAATCGGTGGGGTAGCCGGGATAGTCCTATCTCTTGTATGGCTTTGTGCTGCTATTTGGTTCCTGAAGAAACTGTTGACAGGTTGGGTGCCGGAGGTGCAGACAGCTTCGGGCTCGACATGATGAATACAGCCTGAGTCGATATGATCGTTGATATTAGCCTGCTTCACAATTTTCGTACATATCGGGCACGAAACCATTCCGCTTCATGGCAGAAGAGGAGCGATCAGTCTTGATTGCTGAAGCGAGCAGATAACATTATGCTTGCAGGCATGGTCCAGACACGATCCTGGATCACGTGATAGGCACTCGTAGTTCCTTCCATGGAACACGACATTGTCACCATTCTATCACCCATATAGTTGTCGGTTGCCATGATACTCTTACATCACATCTAGGCTACGATGGTCCTAACTTCTTCCTTGACGCACACCCCTGTCACGTCCCTCCTCATACTGGCCTCGACCATCTCATCTTGTGTCCTGTCAACTGTTGACATTAAACACCTTGCACCCATTAAGCCTGCGCCACACCTCTGGCCATACCTGCAATTCTCTCGTCTATTAACCTATCAATTGGCATACACATCGGCGACCGAAGTCCTGGTGAGCGCAGCTCTTCTGTACCAGTTCAGGGTCCTGGAGCGAATATGGGGCAGCAGGAAATATGCAAGTTTTGTACTTACAGTACTGATGGTAAATGCTGTGCTGGTGCCGATGATTGCGGTGCTACTCAAGATCACGACACTGGGATTCTACAATTATGTGCCCGCGGGTCTAACGGGTATGGTTATTGCCACCCTGGCTGCCTGGGCATCGGAGGTGCCTGGCCTGTACCAGTGGAGAATTATCACATCGGGCGGCGGGGTTCCAGGCGGCCCAGGTCAGGCAGACAATTTGAAAGGCATTACACTTTCAGACAAGAGCACGACATATCTGCTTGCAGCCCAATTAGCACTGAGTCAGTTCCCATACTCGGTCATCCCTGCGATCGCAGGCTGGGTGGTGGGGACTGCGTGGCAGAGTGATTTGCTTCCAGGCGGTATCAGTCGATGGCGCATCCCACGGTGGATGATGGGAGAGAGTGGTAATGGGAAAGACAGAGGACAGTACGAGGGCCTGAGGAGGAGGCTGGAGGCTGAAGGTAGTGCAGGCGACGGAATGAGAAACGTTGCTGATCACGCCCGAGCCGAAGAGAGGCGGGGCTTGCTAGGTCACATAGGAAGCTACTTCTCTGGTTCGTGAGCGCGATCCTTATGGAGGTCCGTGTAATGACGCCAAGATGCTCCAAGGTATTCCCGAAAGAATAGGTTGGCGAAGTCTTTGGTCAACGAGATATGCCCACACTTCTCAACAACCCTGGGTTCTTCTTTCGACAATCACACTCACTTCATTGGTCCGCTGGATGCTGCTGTAGGATCAGAATAGATATCAAAGCTAACGCATATTGAGTCGGCCAATGACTTTTCCGTGTATTGGTATGGGAGACAGCGTTGGACCCTCAACCGACACGTTCTCACTTGTCCGTCCCCTAAAAGTGACCTAATTGTGGCGTCCTGCTTCAAGCCCCCATCTGCATCTCGTATTCCTTTTTATACTGCTGGAGAGCTCTGTTGAGTCCATCGAAAAGTGGCTCACACAGCTCCTTGACTCTATCTCCGCCCGCTGGCATATTGCTGTAGTCAATCTTACGGCGTCTGCCGGTTGCTTTCAACATATCCATAACCCAGACTTCCGCTTTCTTAATTTCTGCAGTACGGTGTTTGTCTGCTTCGTCTGCGATCTCATAAATTCGGTCTATGGAAGAACTCAGAGCCTCAACAAGTGCACTGAGCTCGGAAGTCCGGGCAGGATCGCAGGATAGAAACGCAGACCAGAATTGGCGCAAAAACTCCAGTGATGTGGAATGGTTAATGATTAACTGTGTATATATCCTTTCGGGCAGGCCGGATGTCGGGAGAATAGGTGCAGTCTGCGACTGGTGAGTTTGGATGAGAGAAAGAATGCGTTCAGTTGTGCTTATTGATCCAGACACTTGCTCTCCCTCTTCGTCTTCATAGCCATCCTCGTTGATCTCCTCAATAGCAGCTGTTGGAATGACACCTTCACCAGGTTGTGGAAATGTCTTAGTCACATCAGCGATGACAGATCGGATTGCCTCCTTAGGCTTCATGTGTGCGAATGGATTGTACTGGCCTTCTCTAGAAGCAGATCCAGAGGCGAAAAAGCCAGATTGGTCTTGGATGCGGAGTTCTATGCGCCGTTCTTCAGGTTTGCCAGCCAGATCCCGGAGGCGAAGGGCCTCATATTCAGCTTCGTCCATGCCGATGGGGGCAGTAACATCATTGTTCATGGGTTTGACGGCGGCCATGAGTTTCTCAGATATATCATTGAGCCTTCGAATGACTGGTGCCTTGTCAAGATTGCTTACACGATTGTCAATGTCCGGGCGATTGCCCTTTCTCTGCGAATGGTTCTCTTCATTCCCCTCCAAGTCAATGAACTTTGCCAGATGCGGCTCTGAAAAGGTGGGACGTAGTCCCGTCAATTCAGGAGCGCTTAGATAGTCATCCAGGATATGGTCAACCTCATCTCTGTCACTGACTTTCATCCCCCGCAGGCTGGAATAGAGCCGAGACTGGAAAAAGCGTGCCCAGAACTGAGAGACATCCCTGATTTTCTTATTCTCTGGTCTTTTCGAATTTGGGCTGGTTACTTCATTGTAGATTCGTTGCACGATCGGGTACTGCTCAAATATTGCTTTGATAGTGTCTGGGGTCAAGTCAAGCTTCTTGCTGCCACCGAATGACGAAAATACGTTGTATTTACCTTTCTCCTGTATCCTGCTAATCGCATGGGCTCGGAGAAGGTAGATTCTTGACGTCCAAAACTGGCTGGTGAATTGAGTGATGGATAATGAAGAAGGTTTTTGCTGCAGAGCTTTCATGAAAGTCTCCTGGAGACTGGTATCTGCCCTGAGTAGTGATTGCTGAAGATCGGTATCAGACTTGAGCTTCTCATCATCCTCCCAGCTATTCTTGCCAGAAATGGCGTTTGCCATAGTCATTGCTGCAGATTGGCCACTTGTCCCAACCGTCGCTGCATTTTGCGCTTGCTTGTGAGCTGCAATTAGAGTAGCCAGGCCATCTTTAATCCCATTTGCTTCTCCACGGGCATCGGTAGGCGAGGTGAACGTGAAAATGTGTGCAACTGGTTCGGACTGACCAGGACTTTGTGCGAACACCTTTAACATCACCTTGGCACTCGATTCAGGAGTCTGTTGCAGATTTGTAATGTTGGCGATCGAAATAATAAGGGTCGGCACCGAGTCAGAGGAGGATGTAGGTGTCCAAGAGAGGGATGCACGGTCTTTCGAAATCACTAGAAGGCCATTCTGCTTCTTGTAAGAAGCTGTGGCCCGAAGTGCTGCCATAACTCATGCAATAGCCGACGCTTGTTAATGGAAGCCGCCAACTGGGACCTTGGTTTGCCAGACCTAGACACAACATTCATCGGTCATTGAAACACAAGGCGGCATGCCAAGGAATTGATATTGGTACACGGAAACTTTTGTATGGATGCCAGTAAATACAGCTAAAGTTGGATTTGGCCTAGCAAAAGAGCACAATCATGTGACATATTCCCCAGGCTTTGGAGGAGCGAAGTACCCAATAATCGATGATTTTACCTTCAACTAGGTGTATTAGACTCTTGAAACTACGTGTACAGTACCGCTTGATTTCCTGTAGACTATTGGCTACAAGAGGACAACATAAACGCTAAGAAGCACTCAATCACTAGCATACGAAGTTAATCCCCACATCATACTAAGTTGCCATTGCCAGAGTCGACGACAAGGGATTGCGAGGATATACCGCAGTGAGTCTGCTCGCAACGTTCGCAACCAAAGTGGCTTCAGACTCTCGCTATACAGTAATCACCGGACATTTTTCATCACTCTCCTCAATACCTACTCCGATCTTCCCCGAAAAAAACTTGTCCTTGATCTTCATTCACATGAGCTGGGCCGTAGGCTGTGAATCGATTCAATGGCAGACCGAGCGTGTCGTGTCGCATAAGGTAATGTCTCTCACATTGAGGTAGCTAGGTTGTTCTTGCGCAGTAGTCTGATTTAATGCACATAGGGCATCAAAATTGTCTGCAGCTGGTGCGATAGAAGGTGCACTCCCGATCTTGGGTGAAAATCCTTCTCCTCAGTATCGCTGATCGACTGATCTGCACACACCTGACTTCAGCTGACGTCCAGAGAGAGTGTCCCGTTTGTTTTTGCGAGTTGGCAAGGGCAGAAACGGCAGGGTGGCATCCGCACTGGTAGGCGTTTTAAGGATGCTGATGCCTAGGGTATTCAACCTCTTGTCTGAGCCGTCCTCATGGCAGTGGCTATAGGAAGCTGATTTGGTTTCAGGATTTCAGGAGACTGAGTTGCTATGCCTTCACGGTTTGCTCTGCAACATCGTCGTGATTCTCCGTAGCCGTCACTTGCAAAGAACGCAGCTGTTCCTGCTGCTGATTCCAAACATCATCGAATTCTTGTGGATTTGCGACCCTCCATAGTTGGAGATAATCCATGGCACTGACTTTCTTGGGCTCGTAGTGCCATGTGGCATGTCCGTCTTCACCACGTGGAAGTTTCTCACGAGGGTCGATTGACTTGGCAACGAAAGGTTGCAGCTATATTTGTCAGAAAGAGAACGCGGCAGAGGGCGCAACTGATGCTTACTTCGAAGTTGGTAAGGTCTGGCACGTTATAGTGGCGAACTTTGCGCCAGTCGATGACATATCCCCCATACTCCGTGTGAGCACCCATAGCTCCCGTTCGATTGCCGCGATAGAAGCCTCTTCCGACTTCTTTCGTGGTGAACCGTATGCGGTGGAATAGTTGAGGAGATGGCTTCATCTTGGTAGACTGTCATGCAGAGGAAACTGCCGCCGTTGAAGATGCAAATTCAAAATCGGGTGTTGTGTCGATCCGTGAAATGCGGCCGCAGGCAGCTTCCTTCCCGAACGAACCAATCGGAGCTGAGCAAATAGGACGTGGCTCGATTGCCTTCTCATTGTTTCTTTGCCAGGCTGCAGTCGGCCTGTCTATTTAATTCTCTGGCTAGTACACTGCATCGCATTCTTCATCTGTGTTTTCATCTCTCAACACCCAATCTACACACTACCCCATCTTCAAAATGCCTCGCTCCTCTCGTGGCACTGGCGCTGCTCCTCGCGCACCAACTCGCCCAACGGTTGCTCCTCCTCCCACCCGCGCCCCTGCAGTTCCGCAGCAACGACCAATGTCCACGGCTACCCACCCGCCTGCGGCTCAACAAGCCCCTCCGCCTGTGATGGCACAGCAAAGTCAAGGCCCTGGACTCTTTGGCCAGATGGCAAGCACAGCTGCGTAAGTCTCTTGCCAGAGCCACATCCATAAACTAACAATACCACAGCGGTGTTGCAGTCGGCTCATCCATCGGCCATGCCGTGGGTGGTTTGTTTGGCGGATGGGGTAGCTCCTCACAACCCGCACCCGAAGCTCAGCAGCAGCAGCAGCAGCAGCCAACCTACGCACAATCCGGCCAAGCGATGGACCAGAATTTGTACAACAGCCAGGCAGCACAGAACGATGCAACAGGCCCCTGTGCCGGCGACATCAAAAACTTCACTGATTGCATGAACCAAAATCAAGGCAACATGACCATTTGTGGCTGGTATCTTGAACAGCTGAAGGCATGTCAACAAGCGTCAAGACAGTACTAGGGGAAGGCGCCTGGAGGCCATATCGCGCAAGCCTTGAAAAAATTGTAAATAAAAAATTACACAGCATGGCCAAGGCAAATGTCTTGGTTGGAAAGAGTATGATAGTCATTTCTCCTCTCTGTAATTAACAGTTGACCTTTCTTACAGTTGAGGATGACAATATCAATGCAGCCCGTGCTACTCGACTCATAGAATTTGACACTCAACTGGTAGAATAATACTACAGTAGTACAAGGGATCGAATCTTATTCAAGGCTGCTGTTATGAAGTCTAACAGAGATGGCCATCATGCCGTTGATACGACAGACCCCATCTTTCTGTGGATGCCTGCGGTCCTTAAGCCAGGAAAGCAATTCCCGCAAAGATGGCACCTCCAACCAGGCCTAAATTGGCGAGCACATTGCCTGCACCACCAGTTGGAGTGGCAGTGCTAGCAGAGGCTGTAGAGCTTGCCGAAGAAGAACCAGAGGTGCTGGCAGTGCTCTCAGCTGATGAGCCACCCGAGGATGAAGAAGACGAGGCAGCAGATCCAGAGGAAGCAGTCGTGGATGAACCCGATGAACTTGAACCAGACGACTGGCTGCTGACAGATCCAACAACACCGCCGCTGACAGAGTTTGGAGTGGTGGACGAGTCTGTGTTGCTGGCGGCTGATTTGTAATCGTCGATAGTCCTGCCAGATCTATTTTCAGGTTAGAATGTAATCACTCGTATTGGGCCAAGGGCTGGCTGGGGGAATGGTTGAGACTTACGGTGGATTGATGACCAGGGCCATGCCTCCTTGGCAATGGCGTGGAACTGAGCAGTAACTATGATGGGTTAGATGTATGGTTTTCAATCTCAGAATAACTCAGTGTTATTACTGACATCCAGATTGGATCAGTGCTGTTGATGGTCACGGAAAACACTTCGCCGTCGCCCAACTGGCCAGAAGAGATAGTACCATCGTACTGGCAAGGTTGGTCGAACTTTCCAGACACAACGTCGTGTCCTTGGCCAAAGGTGAACTCGACCACGTCACCTTCAGCAGCAGTAAGGGAGTCTGGTGTGTAGGAAAGGCCAGGGCCAACAGTGACTTGGTGTGTCTCTGCGGCCACCAGGGCCAACAAGTAGGACGCTGCGAGGGTGTACTTCATGATGACGATGAGGAATGAATGAATGGGTGACAGTCTTTATAACAGAATCGATTTGGGATTTTAACGTGACATACACGAGAGATAGTAATAATGATCGAGTGTTGGAGAGGACATTCAACTGGGGAGTTGCATGGCTTTATGCACTGCCGTGGTCGGAGTAGTACTTCCCTCCCACCTCGCTCTTTTGGAACAGGGGGTAAGTATTGTCGAAAATATAGCTTGTAACGACGGTTCTGAAAGATACAGCTTCATCCCAAGGCGGTGTTTTTCAACACCTGACATGCAATAGTTTGCAATTTCGGGCATGTAAAGGTTTGTAATGAACTATGTCAAGAAGGCCTGTAAACTACCGTGATACCGGCGCTACTGCAGTCAGGGGTCAAAGGAACCGATTGGACTTGAAGGCCAAGAGCTCCTTAGTCCGAGTAAGCGCTGACACCCACCGGAAACGCAAGATGTTTGGAGTAAGCATGGCCAAGACACATTGAAACGAATAGTGACAGTTGCTTCTTGTAATTCCCGAACCAACAATATGATTGGAGAAAGACTGGGTACAAGCATGAGTTGGTTTCGTTAAGACCCAGGATGTATGCGTTTTGGGCGTGGCTGTGCCTAAGCCAAGGACCTCTTTTGCAGCTTCACATCTTCTCTTTACCCTTGACTCTGCTCCTCGACGTGGCAGTCTTTCTTGGCTTGTCTCCTTCGCTGTCATCTGCAAGATTGTCGTCTCGTCTTTTCTTCCCCTTGCCCTTGGCGCCTCCAGACACAGCCTTCTTGGCCTTAGGCTTCTTGATGTACTTGTCTTTGGTCAAGTCCATGTCATCATCTTCTTCGGCTTCCTCCTTGGGAGCACCCTCCAGTGGCTCGTCCACTTCGGAGTCCTCAATAGCTTCCTCCAAGTCCGGTTTCTCCCTCTTTCCTCCGCCAGTTCGACTACTCATGCCTAGCACATTGCTAGCCTTCACAAAAGGCATGGGGTGACTTTGCAGATTGTATAATCTCGTGAAGGTGGCTTTGGTCTGACTGTCCAACTTCTTGACACCATTGGCAGACTCCATGTCCATTGGACCGACGCCTAGCTCGACAATTGCGTCGTAATCATCCTTGGTGAGGTAGTAACTGTCCATAAAATCAATCACTCCAGAGACGGCCTCTTTGCCACCCTCGATCAGCTTGGCGGCCGTGTGCTCCCATAAGGCAGGAATGTACTGCTGCCTTATTTCATGTCTGTCCGCGGACGTGCGGAGTCGCATGTGGCCTTGTATCTCCTTGACAAAGCGACCGAGCTTGCCAGCCTTGCTATTTTGGCCGAGCCACGATGCGAAGCCTACCTGAGTATTGAAATTGCCATAAACATATGAGGCAGGCTTGACGAAAGAAAATATAGCATGCAGTGGCATCAGCGACCATTGCTGTTGAGAGCCATGGATCATGCGGTCGACCAAATCGCCGTCAGAGATGCTTTCTGAGGCCTTTTCAGCAAGTTCGAGGTATTTGAGGTTGCGTTCCTTCGGATTGGAGTAGTTGTTAAGCAAGGAGGGCGCAGACTTGAGGTAGTTCTCTTGGAGCATGAGATAGCTGAACTCGTGGTCGTTAAAGTAGAGCTCGGTCTTTTCATTCAGGGTTGCGGTGGACGAGGGTGCAAACATTTGCGGCCGCATGATCTTGTTCACAATGTCCCAAGGCTTCAGGATGACGTGCTTTTCCCAGGCTTTGGTCATCGCCTTGCTGTCATTGAAGTCCATCTCCTTGTTATCAATCTTGATTGTCGCGATCATGTTGATGATTTGTCGGATATCAGCATTACCGCCCTCAATGATGGCATTTAAGATAGGTATTGGGAGTTTGATGCCTTCGCGATAGCAGATGGTTGAAATACGAGACCGAATCTGGTCGGTGGTAGGTCTTCGGAAAGGGAAGTCGGCTGTCACAAAGTCAAATGGCTTCATCTTGGGAAGGCGACGCTCATTGCAGATGAAGATCATGGGGACGTTGGTCTTCTTCGCAACCGCAGCCAAGGCGCCGACTCCTCCTCTGTCACCGGCAGACATTCCATCGACTTCGTCCATGATGAAAACAAGCTTCTTTTTGCCAGTTTCTACCTTTTGCCCGTCGGCAGCGAAATAACCTAGCAGGGAAGTTGCATCAAGAACACCACGAAGGCTGTTTTCCATAAGCTTTTTGCTTCTGGTGTCGCTGGCATTGGTTTCGATGACATCAAAGCCCTCAAGGTGGGCAACCAGGTGGGCAGCAGTGGTTTTGCCGACCCCAGGAGGACCGTGAATAATTGCAGCACGGTATATGCCTTTGCCAGTAGGCCCAGCTTTTTTGAAGTGGGCTTGTGCACTCTTATGCCAGTTTCGCAGCCACTGCTGGAGTTCCTCAACTTGCTTTTTGTTGCCGCAGACGGCGTTGAGAGTATCAGGGGCGTACTTGTCCACCAGGAGCCGGCTCTCTACTTTCGTAGACACTGGTTTTGGAGGTGGGATAACGGATGCGCCGGTTTGCGCTGCAAGGGCGTTGGCTTTAGCCGCCTGGACAGCCTGTCGCTCTCTCTCGCGCTCTCTCTCTCGCTTTTCCATTTCCTCAGCCTCCATTCGGATCCTCTCATCCTCCTTGGCTCTCTTGGCAGCTGCAGCTTCGGCGCCGAGGCCACTTCCACCATAAGCAGGCAGCCGCCTGATGAGTTCAAAAAGACCGTCTTCATTGATGGTTTTGATACCAAGCTTTCTGATTGTTTCAAGTTTCTTGGGACCAGCATCAGCACCAAGAACAACGTAGCTTGTTTTCTTAGAGGGGCCCGAAGTCACCTTTCCTGCATAACGCTTGACCAGGTTCTGAGCCTCCTCCCGTCCGATGGAATCCAAGACACCCGTGAAGACAAAGGTCAAACCCATCAGGCACTCATCTGCACCTTCTGGGATCTCTTTTGATCCGGCGGCCATGGGGGCTGCGTTCGCATTGCCACCTCCTGGCTGGAATTTGAATTTCTTATCTCCATCTCTGGGGGGTGGTGTTGGCGGTCGAACCGTAGGGATGCTATTAAACACGTCCTGTATCTCTTTGCTCTCAGCTGGGGCCTCTTTCTTCTTGGTTTTACTTGGAGGCGCATTGGAAGTTGTCTTCCTTGACTTTTTCTTCGGCTCGTCATTCAAAGATGAATCATCATCTTGCTCGACCGCCGGTGACTTTCGCTTGCGACGAGGGGCAGTGTTTGTGGATGACTGCTTGACCTTGCTCTTAGTGTTGGGAGGGGAGTAGGCCATCTCAACATCAGGAACCTCAGCGTCGTCCGTTTGTCGTTGTGTGGTCCTGGTGATTGGTCGTCCTTGAGGTCTCAATGGCTCATCATCATCATCATTATCATCATCGGAGCCCTCTGTGTAGTCGTCATCGGCCTTCCTGCTCTTGAATTTATCTGCAAAGATATCATCGTCTCCGCCCGCATGATGGTCAGGGACATCACGGTTGACGCTGCCCTCTTTAGCATGGCCTTTCCCAGCTATTTTGCGCGTAGATCGGAGGCCAGTCGAGGGGGATAGCCCGTCGATTGTGTTGTCATTGAGCGCTGCTCTCGTTCTGATCGGGGTCGACTCGCTGGTACTGGGTTTCGGGTTGGGCTTGAAAGCCAAGGAGGACGAACGGGCTGTTGTTTCTTGAGAAGGACGGGTGGTTTTCTTCTTTGTGCCGGGCACAATGGCTGGTTTCGCAGCTTCAATATCCTGCTCATCATCTTCAGATACAATTCTGCGCCCCCTTGACGTTTTCTGTGACTTAGCAGTTTCCTTAGCAGGGCCAGATTTGGGGACACCTCCGCCAAAGAAGCTGCGGATATCTGAAGGCATATTATTAGAGTGGGAGTGATGGGTTTGTGGCCCCGAAGTCCTCTCTGAAGAGATTCCTTATTCAAGACTGAAGTGCAGTGTATCAGGAGCAAAAAAGGCCATGTCGGTATTGGAAATCCACGTTAGTCGTTACATCACTTGGATTAACTTAGGCGTGTAAATTTAAGTTAGCGCGTATTGATAGCGCGTAAAAGAGTACGGTCAGATACGAAGCCCATGTGCGCAGTTTCAAAGTTGCTAGTTGTCAGCCAAGTGAGCTTCATGAGCGCAGCAGAATCAATCTATCCACCATGGCCCAAGCTATCACAAGAACTACAGGCTCGCTCACGACATGTCTCCACAACAATTCCAAGATACGCTGGCTGGAGATGTCACCTTGGCCAAGATGCCAGCGCAGCTTCTCGACCACTTCAGTCCAGTACGACTGGCTCACTCCCAAAAAGCCAGAACAGCGAAAATCGATGGTTGGACGGCCGAAAATGCGGACAGGAGGATCAACACGCGGTACGACTGTGGTTTGGGGTGATTATGGGCTGCGAATGAAGGACCACGACCGAAGAGTATCTGCCAAACAGTTGAAACTAGGCGAAGAGACGATCAAAAAGAGGCTACGTGGCATGCACTTCAAGCTGTTTACGAGAGTCTGTGCCAACATTGGCGTGTATACCAAGGGCAACGAAGTGCGCATGGGCAAGGGCAAGGGCAAGTTCGACTACTGGGCATCGAGAATACCCGTCAGCCAGATCATCTTCGAGCTCAAGGGTGAACTGCACGAGAAGGTTGCGCGGGAGGCATTCCGCCTCGCTGGAGCCAAGATGCCGGGTACCTATGAATTTGTAAAGAAGGGCGATGCACCAGTCGTTGGCATCACAAAGCTGAGCAAAGATGTCACTTTGCAGAGTCTGAAGGAGGCCAGAAGGCCGATTGTGCGCAAAGACCCCAGGCCTGAAGGTATCACCTCACCTGAAGCAGAACAGCTGCGGCAGTGAGAATCGGATGGACTTCAGATTGGCTTCCCAAGTTCGCAAGTTGATGGCTGGCTTTGTGAGAATAACTAGCAACATAAATGTTTGAATATTGTACACTAGGGTTAGGGTTCAGTACTTTGAACACATCGACTTGACATTTTGTCCGAGAAAAGATGAGCACTCAAAGCTACGATCGTGACAATGGGATCCAGACTGTCAGCACGACTATTGAGAGCTTCACAACGGCCTCCTCCTACCCCTAGCTTTGGCGTCTCTTTCTCTGCACGGAGTTTCACTCATTCCTGTGGTAGTTACCACCAAGATGGCGCCGCCGCGATGCATGCGAGAACTCGGAAGAGAAACCTAACGACTATGTACTATGGCCTCAGCCTCGGCGTCGCCGTTGTCGCCCTCTCCTACGCCTCCGTCCCTCTCTATAAGATGATATGTCAACAGATGGGCTGGTCTGGTCAGCCTGTCAAGGCGCACAACGGCCCCGGTGGTGACTCAGCTGAACGCCTTCGGCCGGTCCAAGACCATAGACGACTTCGCATTACCTTTCAAGGCTCGGTTTCAGATGTGCTGCCGTGGAAATTCACGCCCCAGCAGCGAGAGGTCCGAGTACTCCCGGGTGAGACCGCACTCGCATTCTACACCGCAACCAACAAGAGCGAAGCCGACATCATCGGGGTGGCCACATACTCAGTCACCCCAGCACAAGTGGCTCCCTATTTCAGCAAGATTCAATGTTTCTGTTTTGAGGAGCAGCGGCTGGCCGCCGGCGAGACTGTTGACATGCCCGTCTTCTTCTTCATCGACCCAGACTTCGTCAAGGATCCCAACATGAGGGGCATCGATACTATTACGCTCAGTTACACCTTCTTTAAGGCCAAGTACGACAAGAACGGGGTGCTAACTACTGTGCCCATGGCCATGGCTTGACTCAGATGTATCCCTGGTTGGGTAAGTTTGTCGATGGCAAAGATGGCCGACTGGCTGATGCCCATGGATGGCATGGCATGACATTGCCACTGAGGAATAATGTCCTAATTAGATGTTGTTGAAGCTATTCCTCATGTTAGGGTATGCTTTAATTCTCTTATCCATCTATTCAACAGAGAGAAGGGACAAATGCTTGATTCAGCATGCACTGATGGTCCAAGCACCCAAAGTGGCTGTGGCGCACCTCACCATTAACCTCAAAGCTGGGCTCTGACCTTGTAAGAGGGACAGACATAAAGTTGAGACTGGTATTAACTCCTACATTACCATTTGCTTGGCTCAACCAACCCAGAATTGTAAGCGAGGATATATGATCAATCTCATCAATATACTTGGCAAGGGGGCAGCACCAGCTGCTGAATTTGCAAATATTGTACACCAGCAGCAGAGACAGAGAAACTGGGATAGAAGAAGTCACAATCCCAGCCTCTCAACCTTAGTGCCCTATCTATGCTGGTTCTGGGCATACTGTTGGTGCATGTAACAAAAGCAATCTGAAGAACCAAAAGTCTCTGGGAATCTATTTGTATATTGCTTCTACTCTGATTTCTATCCAGTCCAAACATGGGGAGAATCTCTAGACCACATAACTCCTGAAATCCGCGATATAAGCAAAGAGGTCTGAAGTGGTTGACAGCACAGGACTCAACAAGACACATGACTCCTGCCAAAAGTTTCATCAAAGGAAAGGCACCGTGCCAGTCAATCATGCCTGCCATAGACCCATCTGCCTCCTAATACCAGCCTCCTTCCCCTTGAGCCCAGCTGCGCCGCCTCCACTGGTAAGATTGCTCTCGGGTTGATCCCCGTCCTCACTCTGCCCGATACCACTGTCGGTTCCAGCCCCACCAGTTTCGGTATACGTGCCAACAGGAGTGTCGATGTCAATGTCCCACTCGGCCTCCCCATCCTCCCGCTCTCCATCCGCGCCCTCGTCCCAGCCTTTCTGAACAGCTCCTCTCACGTTCCATCGTAAGGCTCGTTGTACGCTTTCAACCCACTCATTTGTTCCTGTCATCACCGTCGGGAATGGATATTGACTCGCTTCAAGTGTGACATAGTCACCCCTTTTGAGCTCGATACGCCCTTTGCCATCGAATGAACAGTATGCAGATGATCTTGATTTCATTGGGACTGCAATGCGAAGAGCCAGTGTATCGGAGAGAACCATAGGACGGAAGGAAAGCGTGTGTGGGCAGATTGGTGTGAGGAGGATGGCTGGAATCGAGGGATGAATGAGTGAACCGCCGGCGGAGAGAGAATATGCTGTGGAGCCTGTTGGAGTAGAGAAAATACAGCCATCCGCTTGTACAATGGTGAGCAGTTCATCGTCACCGTACAACTCCAGGTTGGACACGTATGCCGAGGGTCCACGGTCGATGACTAGTTCATTCAGCACCTCGAACTGTTCGCCTTCTTCTGCAGCCCCTTTCTCCGCACCGGCCGAGGTGTCAGCATGCCAGACGGTGCAGGTGAAGCGCATCCGCAAGTTCACCCGCATTCCTGCATCGCCCATGGCACGGTCAAGGTGCTCTCTATACCTATCAAACTCAAAGTTGGCTAAGAAGCCCAGACTACCGAGAGAGAAGGATAGAATAGGTGGGACAACCCGCTGGAAAAGCCAGGATGTGAAGAGCACGGTGCCGTCTCCTCCAAGAGTAAGCACAAGATCAAATTTTTCCGGCGATGACCAGCACAGATCCGGAGTCCAATAGCGGAGCATGTTCTGAAAACGGGGCTCTTTCTGGAGAAGACTTGCAGCGTCAAAGCGTTTGGAGTTTTGCAGTTTTGCATCGACATAGACAGTCACACCAAGGTCGCTACCATACCGTGGGGTTCTAAGGAGCCATTCGGTAAGTTCGCGTGTAAGGAAGACGAGGCTGTTGTCACGGGCTTTCGTCACGATCATAACTGTGCGTACGGCTCGCTTGAGAGGTCGCCTTTGGAGTTGTTTAGAAACTTCTCTCACTCCAGTTGCTGTTTGCATGAGACGCGAGTGCGAATAGTCCGTTTCTGAGATTTCTTCGAAGATCTTCTGAAAGTCCACTACGCCCTCAAATCTCTGGTGAAAGAAGCAGGGCGAGCGCAGTAAGTTTGCTGAAGCTGGCGACCAGAGTCCACGCGTCGTAACAGTTTGGTGTCCTCCTAATGTCGCAGTCAGGCAAGGTGAGGTTGATCCATTGGAGCCTTGGTCGTCTGCCTCAAGCAGGCCGGCACGGAAGGGGTTTGAAACCAGTTGTTTTCCTACTGCGCCATCCAGCGGCGCAGAGGCAAGGGCTTTCATGATTGTCTGGCTAGGAATATCGGTCGACTTCATATTCTTCCTGTGAGCACGCACTGGATTGGAAAGACAAAACGGCCGAGAAATTGTCGCCGTTGGAATAGGTGCCGGTCGAGAAGCGTTCCTGGGGGGTAAAGACGGCTTTATTTCTGGCAAAGCATAGACGCGGCTCTGGTCATGAGCCAAGGATCTTTCGTTGACGACAGACGGGGCAGCGTCTAGGTGCTGAAGGTCTTGCTGCAGAAGGAAAAGGTTGCCCTCGCTAACAGCAGGATTCTTTGGTTCACTCTCCACGCCATTTTCAATGCAGGAGTCGGGACAAGGAAGACTCAGAGGGACGGATATAACCTCGGAAGAGTGAGCGGAAGTGTTAGTCGGATAGGGCGATGTTGAAGGCGACATAACGTTATCGGAGTAATTACCAGCCACAGCCAAGCGCTGCCGCCCGGTATTCGGAGACTATTGGGCCGAGAGGGGTTACCCAAGAGCGGGCTCTGACCTGCAGAAACCTCTGGAATGCAATTCCTAGGCGACAAAGAGAGATGAAGAGATGGAGATAGGGTTGAGAATGAGAAAGAGAGAGAGAGGAGAAGCAGAAGAAGAAGCATCTTGGGGCAGTATTAATATCAGTGTGACGACCGGTCTTTTCTCATTCTTGCACTGACTTGAGACGTGCCTGGTTTGGTGTAGATGGGGATGTTTTCAGAAAGATTTCCTGGGCAATTTCTCCGAAGTCTCCAAACGCAGGCGAAACAGGTGCTCAACCCGTTGTTACAAGTCACCTTGAGCCAATTATCAGTATGTTGGCGGTACTTCATCACAGTCACGCTCTTCATGGCTGCAATTCGTTATCACGGGCGGCAGCAGCGTGCGTAGAGCGCGCTCCCCTCCTCCATGACCCGGACGAGCCCAATGACTCAGGCTCAGTGGTCTAATCACGAAGTCGACTCAATGATCCAGAGAGGCCGATACTCGAAGCTCTCCATGACTTGATCGGTGATGATCTATTCTGGGAGTTAGGCTCTGTCACTCTGCCATAGAAATCTTCAGCCACTCCTTCGCAACCACAAACAACTAGTAGTCATGTTCGAAGTGCACCCTGCACCCTGACTTGAGCGGGGTTGGGTAACTATGAAAACAACGGCTGAATATCTTCTGATCCCAGCGAATTGACTCCAGTGACACGTCACTAAGTCACACAGCGAGCTGCCTGCCATGCTTGGCCTTCTGCCTGGTCGCTTCCTACGGACCGCCCAGCTGTGAGCTGTCGATTCCTCTCCTAACTTTGCATCTCTACAGTCGCAATGGCCTGCGTCGACGGCGTCAAGGGCGACGAAGATGACTTGGTTCAAGGCCGCAATACGTTCGAATCAAGTGGGCGGGCAACTATACCTGCGCTCGACCCCCGAAGCTACCAGATCGAAATGTTTGAAGCAAGCATGAAAGAGAACGTCATTGTCGTAATGGCCACTGGTAGCGGCAAGACAATGGTGGCTCGGCTCCGCATTGAAGCAGAGCTCCAGCGGACACCTACCAAGGCACGAGTGCTCTGTAACCATCATCTGGATGATGCCACGCTAATGAACGAGGTAGAGAATTTGGTTTACCACCCCCAATGTTCTGCTTGCAATGCAACAACACCAATTCTTCTGCTCTCAGCTACCCAGCTACTCCTTCAGGCTCATTACCGGTGCTGACAGTGTGCAATTTTGGTCTACCCAAACAGTATGGGATTCAGCATTAGCTGGTCAACAAGGCATTATTTCGACACCAGAGGTATTGCGGGCTGCACTCGAGCATGGCTTTGTTTCACTGGCTGATATCTCCTTGCTAATATTCGACGAAGCTCATCATTGCATGAAAAATCATCCCACAAATCTGATTATGAAGCAATGGTATCACTCTCCGAAGCTGTCGGCTACCTGCAATCGCCCTGCTATTCTCGGGTTAACCGCCAGTCCTATCGCACGAAACATTGGAGCCATGCAAGAGTTGGAACGGAATCTCGGAGCGGTCTGCCGGACCCCGACTCTGAATCTGGAGGACTACCGATCTTTCGTCCACATGCCACAGATGCTTCCACTAGCTTTCAACCAATATCCCACTCAATCTTCTCGACTGTTGTCCGTCTTAAGCGAACTGGTTGACGGATATAACATTTTGACAGATCCACTATACATCAGATTCAGCCAGAGCACATCACTATCAGATAAGGTCCGGCTTGATAAGATCATTCAGAAAAATGAGACTCCTATTCTTGCGGATCTAAAGAGACTCTACAACCAGGCAGGTCACCTAGAGACACAAATTGGGGTATGGGCTGCGAACAATTATATTACTACTTGTGTGAGCACATTCAGTTCTATGCAGCAAGTTCAAGTTCAACATCTGAGCACACCAAGGAGCCCTGAGACCATTCACCTCTTGGGTCTACTGTCATCAATTCCTGTTTCAATACCCAATCCAACTCCGCCAAACCCCATCGGGGACAATGTGAGTGGGAAAGCTCTTGCTCTCATCAGGTACCTGGCCGAAAACCGTGCGTCTGATGCGACATGCATCATTTTTGTTGAACGAAGAGCCACAGCCTGGGCTCTCCGGGAGCTTGTTGCGTCCCTTGATCAACTATCCTTTTGGAAACCCTTTGCCCTTGTTGGCATTAGCAGCACCCAAGGCCAAGGCTTGGCAGACCTGGTCGACCAGCAAATGCCGTCGACTTCTCTGGAGGATTTCCGTGAGGGCGCATTGAATCTTTGCATAGCCACATCAGTCCTGGAAGAGGGTATTGATGTACAGGCTTGCAACCTGGTCATTTGCTTTGACGATTCCCCAAATGTAAAGTCCTTCATTCAACGGCGAGGACGAGCACGCCGTCCAGGCTCAAAATACGTCATCTTGCAAGATTCGGGCTCACTGGCTCAATCATCTAAATATCAGGCTCTCGAAGACCAAATGATAGCCGCCTATGCCGACTTGGACCGGCAAATAAGCTCAATCAATCAGCTTGAGCGTATCGATGAGGTCTCTGACCTCCACTACCATGTACCTTCAACTGGAGCCTACCTGACCATTGACCAAGCACGCGCTCATCTTGCTCACTTTTGCAACCTCCTCCCTCATCGAGAAGGACGACAGATGCCTGCGCCCATCTACATCATGGACGGCTATCCAGGCGAAGAGGTCTCCTGTCGTCTTATCTTACCCGCCTCTCTTCCAGCACATTTACAAGAAATCAAGTCGTCTGTCTGGAAAACGGAAAAGATGGCGAAAAAAGAAGCCGCTTTCCTAGCATACATCAAACTCCATAAATACGGTTTATTGGGGGATAATCTCTTGCCTCATGTATTAGAGACTCACAAGCCAGGAATTGAAGGGAGACAGAGTTTCTACGATACTGCTCCTATTGTGAACCCCTGGGCCTCAAATGAGCACAAGATCAACTCACTCTATCGGCATCGACTGCGTATCCAGCATTCCGAGATAAACTTGCCACCACTTCTCCTGCTCCTACCAATACCCCTTCGCCACCAGCTACTCGTCACTCTGTTCGGGACCACCGTCGCGAGTGCAACAGTTAGTTTCATCCCAAGGGAAGAGGAGTCGGAATATGAACAATCTTCTGCAAATGAAGCCACCAAGTTACTTTTCAGCAGCGCCCTGCAACGACGCCTGGGTGCTATCGATCTAGACAAAGTGGTAATGCCATACTATGTTATCCCCGATATTCCTGCGAGATCTATCGAATCCTGGATTGAGTCCGCGAAGTTCTCTTGCCCAGCGCAGATGTTTGATATCAGGGCCAAGAGCGAGGCATCATACTTGATTCGAAAACAGGGCATATCGAGCGCGTATATTTACAAAGTATCAGAGCATTCTGGAGATGGAATGATGGTTTCTTCCGAAATGAGTCCTGAGCTTGACCTGCTCCGAATCTCTCGACAAATGAACTTTCTATCTTCAACGGAGAAAGCCCTCCCCCCAGTTCGAAGAGTTCATGATACAGCGGACTGCTGGGTCATCGGCTTACAGCCTGAATACGCAATTGGCATGACCTACATCCCTTCAATAATGCACGTTGTAGAGATTGCTATGAGAGCCCATCTCGCACGCATTGGCCCCTTGAAATCGCTTGGGTTGGGAGCAGGCGATGAGGCGGTGCTTGCTAGTGCCTTGACAGCTCCAGGAGTCGCTCAGACTGACTATCAGCGACTCGAATTCATTGGGGATTCGTTGCTGAAGTATTGGACCTCCGTTCATATGTTCTGTCTAAATCCTAATATGCCAGAGAATCTACTCACCGATGCCTGTCATCGCTTAGTCAATAATGCCCGACTACAACAAGCCACACGCGATCTTGGCCTAGATGCTTACTTTTCCAACATGCCGTTCTCTGCACGCAAATGGTCATTGGTACAGAAACCGGAATTTGGGGGGCCAAGGGTCATCTCGTCCAAGACTCTGGCAGATGTCATAGAAGCTCTGATAGGTGTGGCCTACGCTGACTTTGGAAATGCTCCTTTGGATGTTAACAGCCTGCGGATACAGCGCGCTCTCAGCCTTTTTCTGCCCACGGTGCCGTGGCAAATTCCACCGACTCTCATTAAAGAACAGAAGGCAACGAGTACAGGGACAGATCTAGCTGGATGTCTCAATATTCCCGACAGTGATCAATTCAACTCGATCGAGAGCATTCTCGGTTACTCGTTCGCTAATAAGGCCACCCTTCTAACAGCTCTAACTCACTCCACCGCCCAAATCGGTCTGCAAACCTATGAACGACTTGAGTTTCTTGGCGATGCGATAATAGACATCATTGTCAAGCAGAAGCTGTGGCATAGTCCTTTGCAACTTAGCGAGGGGCAAATGACTTCCAGGCATGCAAGTCTGGTTAATAAAGACATGTTTGCCTATCTCACCACGAAGTTGACCCTAGAGAAAGGAATCAACGAAGTCAATGTCGACCCAAACACGAAACAAGTGCATTTGGCCGAGAAGAGGCGACGCATATGCTTACATGATTTCATGTCGAAACTACCAGACCGAGAATTCATGGATAAGCGAGAGAGATTTATGAAAAGATTTGAAGAAATCCAGGAGAAGTTGGAGCAAGAGCTGTCAATAGGTCAGGAGTTCCCCTGGACGGATTTATATCATCTCAATGCTCCCAAATGGTGTTCAGACATTCTGGAGTCGATTGTGGGAGCAGTGTATGTTGATTCAGGGGCATGTCTAGAAGCATGCGAGGCGGTTCTAGCGCGGACTGGACTAATGGAGTTGGTCTCAAGGGCTGCAAGTGAGCAAGACATCACCTACTCCCAGCCTTTAGTTAGACTGAGGATGTTGAGTCCATATGTTGAGATTCAGAATAGCAAGAGAACAGAAGGAGAGAAGGGGCCCCTGGTTTTTGACTCCCGAGTGTTATTCGAGGAGAAGGAGCTTGGGAGATTTGTTGGTGCAAGCTGCAAGGCTGAAGCTGAGAACATGGCTGCTCAAATTGTGCTTGAGAAGATTGCCTTTGGGGAGGTCGGAATTGTGCAAAAGACCAGGAGGTTGGTCATAAAAGAACATGGCCAAGAACAGGGCAATGAAGACCCAATATGCACGAACCTGCAAGAGAGTGACGAAGTAGAAAGTGATGTCTCCTAGCGAACAAGACAGGAATTGAACATTCTGGAGAGATCCTCAAAAAGTATGCTGTCTAATCAAGCTTTCAGTTATCTAAGTTCTCTGCCTGATCGCAAAATATGGCTATAATGCCCTGGGACTTGCTGTGCACACTTGTCACATCCAGCCAGGAAGCCCATATGTAGCCTCGTCATTCTGCCATTGCTGCTAAGGGATGATGCATTTCTTGAATGGTTGTACGGTTTCTGGGCAGGGAGGTGAGCCTGTGAACTCTGCATTTGGTGGTCTTGCTCGAGGCCGAGAACACCATCTATAGTGTCCATGCCATGAGATGCACATTGGCTATCAGCTTCCAAGGTGTCATCCTCACCTGAGACATGCAAAGAAGACAGAGACGCAGTGGTGGCATCATCAAGAATCATCCTGGTATCGTTGTCCAAACTCGTACCGACAACAGTTGGAGAAGTCTGGAGAGTTGACACCAGTTCATCACCATTTACTGTTAGGGAAGGCAAGGAGTCCTGTGTGCAAGTGGTACTAGAATATCGGTGCGTGGCATTCATCAACGAGCCCCATGTTTCTTGCTCCATCATCGGAGAGAGGTTGGTATGAATCGCGGCTGAAGCGTGATGAGGGAAAGGCGAAACATATGGAAGGTTTGCGTTGAAGCGGGCCGTTATGGGGGTGGGTATGCGATCATGAGGAGACATGGTGGCATCTCTCACACAGACGGGTACTTGAGGAGGAGTGAGCGGGCGTGGCTGAGACGAGAATATGTCGTTTGAACGTGCACGGCCAAAGTACGGTCTGGAGCGTTTGTGATTCGAGACTTCGGTCGACAGCTCCACACCCGTTGGCCCGAATGGGTCAGGTCCAGGACGCGGTGAAGTGTGCTGAAGGTTCTTCAAATGTGCGTATTCGTCCAAGGGGCGGAGGTCTGGTAGTCGAGGGTTGGTGATCAAAACATTGTCTTGACTGGCTACTGGTCTATCTGCGGATGCGTCTGAGGAGGGGAGTCGTGCTGAAAAGGGCGAAAATACTGAGACATTGCTGAAGAGTGCTGAAGATGGCCGACTGGCTGGAGTGACTGCTCGCTTGGCGACTCTCGCAACGAGGGTTTGGCTAACGTCATTTTCAGACCTTTTCCGTTTGTGTTTTGTAGCAGTCATTGTCAAGATGTTGTATTGTCCTTCACATAGTCTATTAGGGGAGTGTCATAAAATATGTGCAGGAAAGGCTGAAGACATGGATGAATCTGGCTTGCCGCCAGGGTAAACACAAGGCAGAAGCCTCAAACACGGACAACTTGAAATGAAACACATCAATAATTAAGGGCGGTGTGATGCAAGAAGTCAGTTGAAACACTTGACTATGTATCTGAGATGTTGAGTTGTGAAACAGATCATGTATTAAGTAGAAAGATCTGTAACTTGGCGATTAAGCCAGTCGGTTCTCGCTTATTCACCATAGCCTTGGCAGTTTCTAATTATAAACTTTAGTCGAACCACTCCTTGTTCAAAGGAGTTCCAGTTCAGTAACCTTTGTCATGGGATCTGTTATGGGAGACTTACTACTGTGGTTAAACACTTCCAAGTCTATAATATTTGCTCTACAACCTAGAAGAACATGATTTGGTCATCTACCCATCCTGCCTCTAATAATGCCTTGTGCATGCTTTTCTCCATTGTCTCCGGTCCGCATATCAAGGCGAGATAGTCCTTGTCCCTCGGACAATGAGCTTCTACCAGCTCTCCGTTGATATGTCCTCGAAGGCCTGTCCAGTTGTCTGGTGCCTGGGTCAATGTGTAGAAGACCTTGCCTTTATCGCTGTTGACTTTGACCAGAGAATCGAGTTCCTCTTTGCATAGAATATCCTCAACCAGTCGATTCCCATCAAAAACAATGCATCTGGTTGTATCTTCGGTATCTCGCATGACAGCTCGGAACACCTGGTATATCGGAGTGATGCCACTGCCGCCACATATCATCAAGAATCCTGCAACATGCCGTTCCGTTCCAGACACGAGGCATCGTCCACGTCCCAAATACTCGAACTTGCCAATAGGCCCTTTCATTTCGATGGGGTGGCCTATAGGTAAAGAGTCCATGGCCTGAGACATCTTGCCGCCTGGAGAAGTTGATGTTTTGAAGTATACCTTCACCAAGATGTCCACGATGCCACGATCGTTGATTTCAGATATCGGAGTATAACTTCGAATTATTGCCTCTCTCGTTGCAGGGTCTTTCAGCCTGACCATCAGATGCTGACCGATCGGGAGGCCGAGGCGCTGCTGATCATGGCCTAGTTTGTAGGTATAGATTCGTGTGTCCCACGAGACAACCTTCCTTGCTTGCAGTATTGCAGTCCTCCAAGCTTTAGGCTGCAAGAATATGTCATGTGAGCTCTGGGCGGGCTCGTCCAGAGTTGCCTGAGTTAGTGCCGTTTTTGCATTCTCATCGAGGGTCCCGATATGATATTCTGGCATCATAGCCTTTGCTGTCTCACTGTGGATGGCCATAAATTCCTCCGAGCAATCGGTTCCAGAAGCAGAGATGATGCTTTGTGCGCCTCCCGGATGGCTTTTCAGAAATGCGGTACCATCGTAGACTTCGCCATTCAGAACAAACCAGGGGTGCTTTTCACCTTCATGCTGCTTCAGTTCATCGATAGTGATGTGTTTCTTGATGTCCAGATTTACCATTGAAATCTCTTTTGGCTGTTCTTTCACGGCCACGGATTGCTCCTCACCTTCCAATTTCTCACCCCAGTATCCGTTTGCAAGATTGCCGCCAGCGCTCTTGACCCGTTCCATCCATCCACCTGGCATTAAAGCCGGCAGGGTTGGATGCTCAAACCGAAGGTATTCGCCTTCTCGGGAGATCGTCACCCTAAACCAAGGGTTGTTCATCATTCCCAACACAGACCAATACATATCTCGAGGCTGCACATTCATACTTTCATCCATTGCCCGAACCAAAATATCCTTTGCTGCAACCAATTCGCCCCTCTCCAGGCCAATGGACCAGAAACACCAGCAAAAGCAGGATTCCCTCCATGACATATCAAGTCGACCGCCAAACAACTCTCTCTCCACCTCCCGATACTTGTCTTCAGCGTACTCGATGTTGGCCAATTTCCACGATATGCCCTTGTCGAGGGAAATTTCGACTCGCGTTATTCGTCTTCCACCTCCACTATATGCGTAGCCTCTCGCATGGTAAGTATCTGGTCCGCTGGTCAGACAGAGCTGCTCGTCGTGCTGTGGGTAGCAGATGGCTGAGTTGGGGCTGAGATCGTAGATCGCGTAGCGATCATCCGTCCACCACTTTGGATTGTTGGTAGATTCTTCTGGCGACACCATGGTTGGGAGAACGCGATTATCGTAGATGTGATACCAGTTGTCTGAGGGGGCTTCGGTAATGATCAGACGTTTCAACCACTTTACAGACCTGCCGCCGATTTGGCCAGGAATCACTGCTCTGAGAGGTTTGCCGTGGTCAGGAGTGAGATTCTCCCCATTCATCTTGTATGCTAGCATGAAGCCCCTGTTTGGGTCTCTGGCCCAATTGAGCTTGACAGAGGTGCCGTAAAAGCCATTTGGGAGTTTGTCAGCTCCTTCCATGCAAAGATACTTGGCATTCCGCTTCGGTCTGGCCTTGTTAATGATATCTGCCATAGTTACGCCGGTGAACAGAGCGGTGGATACTCCAGCAGCACCCCAGGAAAAGCCTCTTGTTTTCCGCACCATGTTCTGTTCTTTACGCCTATTTCCAGCACATACAAGGGTAATTGGATATGTCACTTGCTGATAATCAGCAATTAGCTGACTGAGTGTGATGGTCATTGGGTTCTCCACCAGTCCCTCAACAGTGAACTCCCACTGGAGAGTCTGCTCGTCTAGCACTTGAGGCACGGCTCCGTGATTGCGCACGTAAAAAAGTGCCTGACTAGTGAGAAATCCTTCATTGAAAAGCTCGGTCAGGGGAGCTTCGACATTGAAGGGATGCACTCCGGTCAGACGAATGAGCCGTGGGTCTCGTGGTACATGGGCATCTGGCGTTTTCAGATCGACAGGCAGAACTTGCGACGGGATGGTTGAAAGAGGCGGAAGCGGGAGGTCCCCATCGTCTCGCGCGCACTTCTCGGACACATTGTCATCGGTCAAAGGCGGGGTTGGCAATGTAGCAATTGCCGCTTCCCTCGAGACATCCTGGGTCGTCTCCAGATGAATGCTCTCTGAACCATGGGGAAGGGTTGACATCATGGTTGTGTGATGTTATATTGGGTAGTTCCCGTATCTCCTAACATCTCACGGAAGATGCTTTGAAAAACATCCCTAAGAGCATAGTAGCACGACACAAGGTCAGATAATGCGAAGCGATGACACAATGCACCGAAAACACTTTCCATCATCGAAAATTGATCGCCCAATTTTATTATTATCAACTTCAGTGGCAGATCAGAAAGTTGCAAATATGGCAGTAGTTTGAAGTTTCCGCGGAAGCACTTTGGTTGGTGGAAGAGCTTATCTGCAATGGATAAGGCATTTTACCGATATGGCTAGGGTGTATTGTACACGTGTAAAGTTTCAAAGGTCGGTGACTGGATGGGATTTTGAAACGATGGGTTCAATTTGATTTAGTGCAAAAACTGGCTTTATTTCGTGCCTCAACAATACCGTAATTATGTTTCAATATACACTGGCTGGTTGCAAGAAATTAAACTGCGCGGGCTAATGGTTCGTTGCTGTCCAATCAAAAAATTTCAGTCTGCTCCTGCTCCCCCAACTGGCAAATTTCCTAATGTAGTTAGTGCTCAACCCAATTGGGCAACTTCCCGCTCGTCATCGTATCATCCGCCGGTAAACTGGTTGCAAGCTGGTTTCCCAAATATCATAGACGAGGTTGAGCATACTGACTGACGGCTTGCGATCACTTGACATTGATCGCACAAGTATCAAAGAGGATCGCAAGGCTAACTTTGGTCAAAGTCTGAGAGACCCAGCGCCAGCTTAATTAAATTCTACCACAACGCTATCGAAGGTCAGCAATTATATTTTTATTATGAACATATCATTGCGGCGATTGTCCTATGGTTCGTCGTCAACATCCCGAACGAGCGCTGTCCACTCTCCAGAGGCTCTGCGTCAAGATCCTTTTTGCCATCTGAGGATTTTTTTTCAAATCGATGCCAGCGTCCTTGCAGGCTGCTTTGGCGAGTGGCACCAAGATTGGGACATGGAGAGAATAGCCATGGCGCATTCTCGTAGGTATAATGTTTCATACTCTCCTACTCGAGTCTCTCAGGACATAGTGGTGGACCGAGCAAATTACGAGGCACAATGAACATAGTTATTGTGGCAGAATCTGATAGTGAATTGCTTGGTTGGCTCAGTGTCATTGAGGTTCTAATGCGTCTCATGACTGCTCTCACGCCTGTGCGTGGTGGCATACAGCATCTTCCCAGCAGCTTGGTTCCACTTTCCAGGGCTGGCTTTTGCGCTCTTCCACCGCCTATCTGTGCAAGCCTTCGGTCTATTCCATCATCCACCTAGTTTGTCCGTTTAGGCAACAAGTGTGGAAGCAGTAGCGCTCTCGTATCTCCAAGTCGGAGGAAGGACCCCGACGGTCTTGTAATATCTGCTGAGACGGTGGATTCGAGACTCGATCAGGATGAGACGGAATTTGCCATCCTTATCCTTGCGATTGCGTTCGAGATGCTTCCGGACGGCGACAGCCTGGAGAAAAAGTCAGTCCACACAGAAACTGAGTGCAAGCTACAAAGGTAGAATTGCTTGCCTTCTTGATCAGAAAATAAAGGTCCTCTGGGATTTCCGGAGCGAGGCCTGTTGATTACTCGTCAGCCAGCTTTTCACGTGAATGATGAATACAGTCAAAGAGCCAAGGCAGTTTCTAGAGATTATCCCCTCGGTTCGGGAAATGTATGGTAACAGTGCAGCAGTGGTCGCCTGCTTTTCTCACCCGAAGGAACTGGTCGTTGCACCTACCATTGCTTTTGAGGATTCGAAGAATCTTGTTGCCGGTCACAACCTTGACCTGGGCGACACCATGGCTATCTCGCAGGACGACACCAATTTGGGAGGGAGTTGCGCCTTTTCGAGCGAGTTTGCAGATGTTTTCCTCAACTTGGTTGGGCGTAGATTTGAACCAAGTAGGTACGGCGCGAGAGTACGGAATGGCGCTCGACGAAATGCCTTTTCCCTTGGAATGAAGGCGACCCATGGTGGCGGTGAGGATCGGAAGGATTGAATTTGTGACGAGTGGTGGTGATTGAAGTCTCGCAAATTGCGCCTGTGTACCAACGTGCGCCAAGATTTCTTGTCTTGGCGCGATTCATCACGTGATTCCTGACGCCACAAAACGAGCTGGTAGAAATTCAGGCTTCGAAGATGCGGGGCGGTACAACGACTTTCAAAGTTTTTGTTCCAATTGCACATTTTGAATTTCTATAAAGCCATGCGAGACAAGCCGTTCGTATGTAGACCAGGTGGTGGCCATCCCGATTGCGCGACCGTGGCCTCGACACAGTCTTGAATATTTTTCTCTTCTCCCTCCTCGACGCGTATGCGTGTAAGTGAAGGGTGTGAAGGAACTGGTCTACATACATATGTACGAGAGATCAGCACATCCTAGGTTGAACGCTTGTTGGAGAACGATGCGTGATCAACCACTCTCGACGCGCCACAATGCTGCTGATGATCTGATGCGCAAATCACAAAGCTTCGATGTGTTTCCTCAAACTTTCATGCCTGCACTGGATCTTTGAAGATGTACAGTGTATTTGTGGTGAACTTATCAAGTTAGTCAGGCAATGATCCTTGTTCCCCACCCAGTACCTGCTAGTGTAACTTACAGCAATATCGAAACGAACAATACGAGCAAGGCCATATTAACCAAAGCTAGTAACTTATCGCCACTCCTGGTGTGACACCTTATCAATGCCACGGAGAAGTCGATAACCACATGTTTGATCTAGGCTTTCTGTTATTGCTCTGACGACATCATATTGTAAATTATTTTCTCTCATTCGCTCGAGGTGATTCAGCCCATGGGGAAACCACCTCCGCGCGTGGAAAATGATCTTGATAACAGTCTGGACCAATTCCATGCACCAGATTATGAAGCACTTGCCGCGGAAACGTCGAAGACAAGTGGATGGCTAATTAGACGACAGGCTTCTATGCTGCACAACTGCTTTGGCTGGGGCGGTGTCTACCCCAATTCTAACACTCCAGGCATCTTTTGTTTTTGTTTTTGGATTAACTGTTCCTCGCAACAGATAGAGGCCTTTGTTGCCAGTGATGGAGGCCGCCACTGACGATGTTGAGCACCTGGAACAGGTATCTCTGCAACGAAAGACGGTGGTTGTTATCGGGCTGGGGATGGTGGGCATTGCTTTCATGTGAGTGCCGTGAGATTGGCAGACCCTCATACAAGACTGATATGTCATAGTGAGAAGCTATTGAAGCTCGATGCGAAGCGCAGAGAATACGATGTCGTTGTTATTGGGGAGGAGCCGTACCTTGCGTATAACCGAGTTGGCTTGACAAGCTTCTTCCAAGACCGAAAGATCGAAAGCCTCTATCTGAATCCAGCCGAATGGTACAGCCAGCACCCAGCAGGCTCATTGAGCTACCATCTCAATTCTCAAGCAACTGGGATCGATCGGGAGGCAAAGGTCGTTACGACAGCCGACGGTACGATCGTGCCATACGACATCCTAGTACTAGCGACTGGCTCAAACGCTCTGGTTCCAACGCATACGCCTGGCCATGATGCAGAAGGTGTTTTTGTGTACCGGAACATAAACGATCTACAAAATCTGATTGAATTTGGCGGAAATGCAAAGGGAACAACCTCTTGTGTTGTTGGCGGTGGCCTTCTTGGCTTGGAAGCTGCCAAGGCGATGATGGACTTGGATGAATTCAAAGCAGTCAAGCTTATTGAGCGCAATAACTGGGTGCTGTCTCGTCAGCTTGACAGTGAGGCTGGTACGATGGTTGTCGAGCTAGTTCGCAAACTTGGACTGGACGTTATGCTGGGCAAGCGCGTCCGTGAGATTTTGACTAATGAAAAAAAGCAGGTTACTGGTGTTGTATTCGAGGACGGAGAGAACATAGAATGTTCGTGTATTGTCTTTGCCATCGGAATCAGAGCGAGAGACGAAGTGGCAAAAAGAGCAGGTCTCGAGTGCTCCGAACGAGGCGGCGGTGTCACGGTCGACAACTTCCTGAGAACGTCCGATCCAAACATCTATGCAATTGGTGAATGCGCCAGCTGGGAGAATCAGACCTTTGGCCTTATCGCCCCAGGTGTTGAACAAGCCGATGTGCTCGCATTTAACTTGACTCAAGCAAAGAGCCACGATTTTCGCACATTCAAGCGACCCGACCTCAGCACCAAACTGAAGCTTCTGGGAGTTGAAGTTGCTTCATTTGGCGACTTCTTTGCTGACAGAGACGGACGTAAAGATGTCACAGGCCGACGATCTGCCAAAAGAGACGAACAGACCAATGGAACAAGAGTCTCGGAAAGGGCAAAGCCCACATCAGCATCAGATGTAAAGGCACTGACTTACAAGGACCCGTTTAAAGCAGTGTACAAGAAATACTTGTTCACGATGGATGGAAAGTACCTACTTGGCGGTATGATGATTGGCGACACGAAGGATTATGTCAAGCTGGTACCGATGGTAAAGAACAAGAAAGCGCTCGAAGTGCCGCCGGGCGAGTTGATCATTGGCGCTTCCAAAGATGGCGGCGACGATGGCGACGACCTAGACGACGACACTCAGATCTGTTCATGTCACAATGTCAGCAAAGGAGACGTGGTTACCCAAGTCAAGTCCGGAAATTGCAAGTCAATTGGCGATGTCAAGTCATGCACGAAAGCTGGTACTGGATGTGGTGGTTGCATGCCACTGGTACAGGGTATCTTCAACAAGACAATGCAAGAGATGGGTCAGACCGTTCTCAACCACATGTGCCCGCATTTCAAGTTCAGCAGAGCTGACATTTACAACATCATCTACGTCAAGAAACACAAGACATTTGGCGATGTGATGAAGGACATTGGCACTGATCCTGAGTCGACTGGATGCGAGGTTTGCAAACCTGCGATCGGCAGTATTCTGGCAAGCATGTTCAACAACCATATCCTTGAAAAGCAGTTGCGCGGTCTCCAGGACACCAATGACAAGTATTTGGGCAACATTCAGCGAAATGGCACATTCAGCGTTGTTCCTCGCGTTGCAGGTGGTGAAATCACGCCCGACAAGCTGATAGTGATTGGCCAGGTGGCAAAGAAGTATGGATTATACACCAAGATCACGGGTGGGCAGAGAATTGACATGTTCGGAGCAAAGAAAACAGATCTCCTGGACATTTGGACGGAGCTTGTGGCAGCCGGTCTCGAAAGTGGTCATGCGTACGCAAAGAGTCTCCGAACAGTGAAGAGCTGTGTTGGCACGACGTGGTGTCGATTTGGAATTGGTGATTCGGTAGGGTTAGCAGTTCGATTGGAAGAACGGTACAAGTCGATCAGATCACCACACAAGCTGAAAGGGGGTGTCAGTGGATGCATCCGGGAATGCGCAGAAGCACAGAACAAAGACTTTGGCCTCATCGCGACAGAGAAAGGATACAACATCTTCGTGGGTGGGAATGGGGGTGCCACACCAAAACATTCAGAGCTTCTTGCCAAGGATGTTCCCCCAGACGACGTCGTTCCTATTCTCGACAGATACCTAATGTTCTACATCCGGACTGCAGACAGATTGCAACGGACGGCAAGGTGGCTCGAGAGCCTGCCAGGGGGGATCAAGTACTTACGGGAGGTCGTCCTTGAGGATAAGCTTGGGATTTGCGCCGAACTGGAGAAGCAGATGCAGGAGCTGGTGGACACCTTTTTCTGTGAATGGACAACAACTATCAATGACCCGGACAAGAGGAAAGCATTCGAGCAGTTTGCCAACTCCTCGGAAAAGCAAGATCCGCCGGTTGAGAAAGTAGTGGAGCGAGAACAGTCTAGACCAGCATACTGGGCGAAAGACAGCGTTTTGGATGACTTCAAGGGTACCAAATGGTCCAGCCTGTCGTGGCAGCCCATCGTGGAGGCGAATAAGTTCACCGATGTCGAAACTGGCTCTTCACAAACAGTGATCAGAGGCGACACACAACTGGCCGTCTTCAAGGTTAAAGGCAAGTACTATGCAAGTCAGCAGATGTGTCCTCACAAGAGAACGTTCGGAATGTCAGACGGCTTGATTGGCGAATCTGGCGAAAGCGACTGCAAAGACAAGAACATTTATGTCAGCTGCCCATACCATAAGCGGAACTTCCAGCTTAATGGCGAGGTCGATTTGGACAAGAAAGACAAGGGTGCTGGGTCATGCTCGAATGATAGCAGCATGTCTCTGGCCATATTCCCAGCTGAGGAGAGAGGGGACGGCTGGGTCTATCTTAAGCTGCCACCTGTTACTGAGCTGGACAATGTCTTGGGGACGTCAAGGTGGGTGGTCAAGGCGAACGAGCGTGAAAATCCGTTTGCAAACCTCGACAAGCAGCTGGGCCTGAAGAAAGGACTGAGGAGTACAAAAATCAACGGGGTTCCTGGGAGGGGTAGTGTGGCCGTGGGAAGATCAATACCCGTGTCGGCAGAGAAAAGGATAGACTGGTAAGCGTTGTTATGATGTGCCTGAGTGATTGGAGTTGTTCAAGTCAACAGAATTAGATGGAGATGGTGTTCTCATTTGCTTGGCTTATTTTACTGCTTTTTGATTATTTTTGTGCACATTAGAACCTGGGCTGTACGTAACATTGATCAGTTGTTGCGTTTCATCATCTCTCTCCAAGGCTAACATACATCGAAACTGACCTGGTTCCTGTACCAAACAAAGTAGGTCAACTGATTTTAGTCAGTGTAGATTCACACTGCAGTTGGGAGTTGATGAATGAACATTCCATCCTGGTTGATCCCCTCTTATTGGCCCGTTCCTGGATAAGTAAGTGGCAAGTAGACTGATGGAATTGTCTCCCCCTTGAAATACCACACTTCCTACCACAAGCCTTTGTGTCGACGACATGCATCTGTATCAAGTTGCAGGCGCCCTCATCAGCGCTCTCCTCTCCCATACTGCCACTGCTGAGTCAGTGTGTCCTATTGACCCGGAGTCGACCGTCAGCGATGCCTGCGCCTCCTATGCCTCTCTTGACCAGTTGAACATCCACCTGGGGCCTGCTTTGAAGGATGTAACACAAAACACAGACTTCTTCTCCTATTATCGACTTAACCTGTACAATAAAGTCTGCCCATTCTGGACCGATGAGTCATCGATGTGTGGCAATAGAGCCTGCGCTGTCGACACCATCGAAGATGAGAGCGCCATCCCCGAGATTTGGCGAGCGGACGAGTTGTCCAAGTTAGAGGGAATGCGTGCCAAACACCCCGGGCCAGAGCAGCAGAAAGAGAGGCCAAAGAAGAGACCGCTGCAATACCAGCTGGGAGAGAACGTGGACGAGACGTGCGTTCTGGAAGACGACGACGAGTGTGACGAACGAGATTATTGTCTGCCCGAAGATGAGGGAGCCACAGCTAAGGGCGATTATGTCTCCTTGGTCAACAACATCGAACGCTTCACTGGCTATTCTGGACCTGGCGCTCACAAGGTTTGGGATGCCATCTACATGGAAAACTGCTTTGTTCCTCGAACTTCTCCCACACCCCGGCCTGGCAACCAACAGGCTGCATCTGACCTTCAGAATGTGATCCAAGAAGCCGCCCGCCAGTCCTGGGCCGACGACTTGGACTTGACATTACCGCTTGACGACGAATGTCTTGAACAGCGCGCCTTCTACCGTGTCCTTTCTGGCATGCACACCTCCATCTCCACCCATCTGTGCTGGGACTACTTCAACCAAAAGACAGGCGAATGGTTCCACAATGTCACCTGCTACAAGGACCGGCTGCACAGCCATCCCGAACGCATTTCGAACCTCTACTTCAACTTTGCCCTTGTTACCCGCGCTGTTGCCAAATTGCACCGCCATCTTGAAGACTACACTTTCTGCTCTGGCGATCCTGACCTGGACTATGCCACCAAGCACAAGGTCCTTGCGCTTGCAGGTCGAGCGGCCGCGGAACCGAACACCTTTGATGAATCTGTCATGTTTACAACCCCAGAACTCATTGATCTCAAGGATTCGTTCAAGCAGCGCTTCCGCAACGTGTCTCGGCTTATGGATTGTGTTGGCTGTGACAAGTGCCGACTGTGGGGCAAGGTGCAGACAGCTGGTTATGGTGCATCATTGAAGGTGCTATTTGAGTTCGACGAGTCTAGGAATGAAGAGAACCCGGTCCTACGCAGAACAGAGCTGGTCGCTCTCATTAACACATGGCGGAGGATCAGCCACTCGCTGTATGCGATAGACAAGTTTCGGGCCTTGGTCGCGGAGGAAGAAAGTACGAATCAAGGCCAGGCTGAGATTTCAAGTGAAGGCCGATACCAGAATTCCAATGATGCGGACGGCATAAAGCACGTCGATATTGATGATACCGACACCCAGAAACTGAACCGATGGGTGCCTGACCCGACGTTTGGATATGCGAGCAAGACAAAAGGATTCAACGAGGCAAAGTTGACCGAGGATGCCAAACCGCCACATTCGCCGCGAGCGGATGATGGGCAATCTGTCCATGCTGCTGCCGTGAAGGGCCACGCTGCCGATCCAATTTCTCATGCTGGTAATGATGACGACGATGACGACTTTGACGAATTTAACCCCCAGCCAACCCAGGACTCACCCAAGTTTAAGACCAGGTCTCTGAAAGAAGAATTTCTCGACGAGCTTGATCTCGTCTGGCGGGCGTACAAGATGGTTCTCAGATCCTGGTACGAACTGCCATTTACCTTGAGTGGTATCCTCATCATGGAGCTGAACCGGCTATGGAATTTCTTCATAGGTTTGCCAGTTCCTGAGAAGAGTTGGACACTTGATTGGAGTATTGCTGTTCCTCGACGCGATGAGCTATGAGCGTGAGCAAGCCTTCCTTCATCCCACCTGGAGGATCCCAAAAGTATATGTATTTCTAGACAAGATATAAAATCCTCACAAAGCCAGGAGCTTTCATGATGGAGTAGAGGATGGAGTAGAGGATGGAGATGGAGTAACTGCTGTTATGTCACGGACTATTAATATATCAAAATGGGGTTCAAACTGCAGCTCTCTTCTTCTATCTCAGCCGACTTCTGTGGGAAAACGACTCCGTGCCAGGAGCAACAAGACCTCAGCCCTCTGCTACAAATCTGGCTCTGACCATACCAAGAGCTGATGATGAATCAGGCATGAAAGCTATATTACATCGGCGCCCACTCAGCCCATTGGACTGATGTCCGAGGCCGAGCCTGGTCTCCTCTTTTGACGCCTGTTAAGTTAAGAAATTGGTCAGATGACCCAGTGGACTGCCAGACTGCCAGGCCTTGCACCCTGACGCCCTGCAATATCCGCGTGCCTCTAAAACCAGGTGTGGCTGCTGGTTCCTTCATGTCTCTTCAATTATGTCTCGAACCAATCGTGCCTTTTCAACTCGCGTCGCACTGACTTCGAATCGTCCGTCATCAAGCATGTGACCACAGAGCTGGTTCGATATTATTGGGTTAGAGCAAACATATGTCCGCTCACTTGTGTACTTGAGGCTTCGGTTGGCTTTTGACGTTATTGCTGAGCCAGCTCTATTGTAAAAGTCGGCATTAGCATGCGTAGGTCTGAAGGAATGGGAGAAAACATGTCTTGCCAGCAAAGGCAAAAACAATTGGGGCATCAGTCTCTTACCAGTCCTTCCAGCAACCCCTCCCCTGTAGTGGCACAACTCGGCACCACATACCAGGTGCGTTCCTTCAGCTGTGCGAGCCGCAACTTCTCGGTGACCTCGGTCGGGGTCATGCTTCCAGGGATATCCTGCTTGTTGGCAAAGACGAGTAACAGCGCCTCTTTCATCTCACGGTCGAGAATGATGCGGTGCAACTCTTGCCGCGCTTCGTCGATACGCGCACGATCGTTACTGTCGATCACGAAAATGAGGCCTTGTGTACCGCTGAAGTAGTGCCGCCACAATGGGCGGATCTTGTCCTGACCGCCAACATCCCATACATTGAACTTGACGTTCTTGTATGTTACTGTTTCCACATTGAAGCCTACCGTCGGGATCGTAGTGACGTCTTGGTTGAGTTTCAATTTGTAGAGGATTGCTAGAGACACGCAGGCCAGGATGTTAGTGAGTGCGCATAAAAGAGAAAGACGTCGAACTGAAATAAACATGATACATACTCGTCTTCCCCGCCGCGTCCAAACCCAGCATCAAGAGCCGCATTTCCCTCGACCCGAATATCTTTCCCATCATCTTCGATATTTGGTTCCCCATCGTAAATGTTTAACTCGCTGCCGAAGCAGCCAGATCGCGGGGACGCGCCGACAGAAATGTGTCCCAGTGGTTGTCACGGTTTGCTCAACGGAATCGAGGAGTCTGCGTTCGCGTGGTCGGCTCTCCCAAAACAACGCGGACGCGCGTTTATTGACAAAACACGGCGCAACACAACACAGGACCAGTCAAGGCAAGCCCCAGGTTCGGAGGGTTGAAGGCGAGGAAATGAAACCTGTGACAGTATCGAGCAGATGTTAAATCAGGCGCAGTTTGGTTACAATCAACATGATTCACAAACGAGTTCATTTTCAAAGGGAAAAGGGGTTTATTAGTGTAGAGTGATCTGTAGCCAAGATCGACAACAATAAACACTAAGTGACAGGGACTCGCAATAGCGAGCATCTCATAAACCACAGTAAAACACAATCCCCAATCTCAATTGTGTTAGAAGACAAAGCTGTCCCTGTTATCAATACAGCATGTATCTGACTCATGATGAAGCAGTAAGTTATTTTCTTATCTCTTCGCCTGGGTGTATGGTTTTTCGTCACCGGCGCGCGCCCGCCATGAATCCCCAGCACTTCCCGCCATACCCAACATTGATGGACATCGACGCGTCAGAGCTTTAATATGACTGTTGGGGCGTCGGTGGTCAGCTAGAAGACTATTCCTACAGATAGATCCACCTTGTTCGACTGGTTGACGCAGGGGTCCTTATCGATCGAATCGCTCGCGAATGCGTTGACTGCCGCGTCCTTCTGGATGACTGAACATGGCAAGACAGAGAGTGCTAGCGCGCGGTGTACGCCGATCACTGCCTACACACCACCTCTGCTGACTCAAGAGGCTGCGAAACGCACAACTATGGTCGAGAGTCGCTGAGCGGAGCGGATTGCGAATCAGATCTGGCCCAGAGTTGTTCTGGAAATTTGCATGCGTATGACGGAACTTGCTTTGGAAGTCACTCCTGGACTTGGGAGATTCACTGTTCGACATTATGTACATGAGGCAAGCCTAGATGAGCGGAATCCAAGTTCTAGGAGCTCTAGGATCTGTCCCAATCCCACCGTTGAAGCGCGCAAACGCTACATTCGAACCTAAGGATGTTTCGTGGGGCTTGAGGCTTCTAATTTATATGGGATCTGGATGGGTATTTCAAACCTTACCATCAGGAGTCGAGACCCTAGGCTCATGGATCTGTCAAGTATCAGTCACAAGGGGTACTGGAGAGAGTGAGCTGGAATACCACCAATAGGCCCATGTCTTGACTCACTGGATACCGTTCAGGATGGAGAAAGGGACCGCACGGATCCTCAATGAAACACCAGCTCGTTCGAGAACTAACTCCCGTGGCTATAGAAATGTTTCCAGGAACCGCGCTTCTGCTGACGCGGATCCAACTCCAAACGTGGATGCACCGCGTACATTAATCTCCACAGGCTCAGAGAAACACAAGTTGAGGTTCTCAGAGACAGAAGTTGAGGTTCTCAGAAACAAGAACGAGGCTGCTGGCTAATGATAGCTAAATTTCCTTCAAAGATGAGTGGCGAGGTCTTCTCACGGTGGTTATGTTGACATGTCTCTCGACTCGTAAAGAAGCTGCAAGATGATATCTTTGAGGCACTAATCAACCTTTCCTTTGGAGAAACGCTGTGCCAGGATTTCCTAACAACGACCGTCCCCAGATCGGCCTGGCTGTTACGATTGTGTATGCCATGAGGCAAATATATCAGAATGCCGAATCCTGCTTGATTCAGGCGATGAAATAGCGTCTTCAGTGCATTGCCATGAGACTCTATTGCCAGCAGCCCAGTTTGTCAAACATGCCACTGGCGTATTCTTCGAAAGAGACGGCACATCGGTCTACTCAGCTTCACCTCTACACAGTCAACGAGAAATGATTCGATCTTTGCCATCATCTGCGATCCCGGCCTATAGCGCTGTGTGTTGGACTGTGGGACAGAAGGCCTCTTGCTGACGATACACAACTTTGTATATTTTATCTATCACATTTTAGAACCATGTTGTCTGTGATGATCTACAAGACTGATTGCATCCAAGACTTTGTTCTGCAGATGGCCGACATCTTAACAACTCATGATTCAGAATTGTGTTCTGACAGTTTAGAATGAATCGTTCCGCGTCAGAAACAGGGTTTGCTTGGCCTGGTGTGAAAGGGAGATTTGTCGACTACAGAGTCAAAATTCCTGATGGTCCTACCTCTAATGTGAGTCCAGTCCGTGTCGCCCAGATAACATCAGGATGACCAATATATAGCCACGGTGGATTCTCATGAAGTCTTCTCAGAGCTTTCCCGTAAGCTTGAGCCCGGTCTTCCGCGCTGATCTGCTTTTTAGCTTCAGAGAACAATTGTTGGAAGGTGTCATCATGGTAACCCAGCCACCACGTATTGTGCGATTCACTCGAGACCTTGTCATCAAGCACGCGGAACGTGCAGTTTGGCGTCGAGTCAAAGAGAGCAAGATCCCCGATGTTCTTCTTGAGTCCAATAGAACGAGCATACTCAGGCCGGTTTGTTTCCAGATCAATCCGAGTCTTAAAACCTACTGCCTCGAGTGCTTCCGCCACAAAGGCTGTGATCCGCTGTGCGTGCTCGGGCATGTAGACCGGGGTGCGAATCACGATAGGTGTGTCTGTGTCGTGGTTTTGGAGAATCTTGCGAGCGGCGTCAGGGTCATAAGGAATAGGCTCAAGTCGAGACTCGGGGAAGCCATGGTGAAGAGGGCTAACAACAGTGGCGGCAGGTGTACCCCAGCCTCGATAGATTTCCGCCACCAAGGCATTCTTGTCCACAGCCAGATTAGCCGCCAGACGTGCCTCAGGCGAGGCAAAGACACCCTTTGTGCAACTGAGATAGTAGATGACAGATAGTGTACTGCCAACCTTCCCCCAGTTCAGAGATTTATCACTGAAGTCGATCAGATTCAGGTCTTCGGTCCTCTCAAGATTGAGCGCGGCATCCACGGTTCCTTGGCGAAGCAGCTCGAGTCTTTTCGCCCCATCACGCTCCGCCGTCGCGATAATGACCTGAGGAGTCGCTTCCTTCGAGCTAGTGTCAACACGACGAAGGACTGCTCTCCCAATATCATTTGGTCTCTCAAACTCAGTCACCTCAAACGGACCAGTTCCCAGAACTGGTTTCCCATCTACTGCGAGGCGGGACGGCCAGAAGTCAGTGAAGACATTGACAAGGTCTGCAAATGGATCTGTGTTCTCAACACGGACGGTACGTGCGCTTTCGGCGGTGAATTTAGTCTGCGCAAAGTATCGGGCATAGCTCCAGGACATGCCAAAGTAGTCTCGAGAATCAAGAAAGCCAAGGATGTATTTGACAATCAGATCGGCATCACAAGCCTTGCCGTCGTGGAAAACTGCGTTTTCACGGATGTGGAAGTGCCAGATACGTTTGTCATCGGAATGCTGCCAGCTACTGAACAGCGCGGGCGCAACCTTTCCGTGTGGCAGCCATTTGACAAGAGGCTCAAAAACTAGACTCTTGAGGGCCAGAACGCTGTTGTCGTCGGTGACTTGAGTCGGCAGTCGAAAGTCAACGTTCTCCAGGACGATTTTCAGTGTGCTTGTCGCCATGATTAAGCAGGGACTCGTGCAGCACGCACAAAATTGGTGTCGGACAATAGGTCCCCGTGGTGACCAGGGAGATGATGGGCGAATGCACGCAGGGTAAGCTTAGAACTCGAGGAATGGTAGAAAAGGTCGGCCTGGTGGGGGTTGGCTCACCGATCTCGCAGGGTTTACATTGTCGGCAATCCAGAACAGGTCTCCCATCTTAAAAGACTCTTCTTCAATATGAAGAGGTGACTTGGGAACTGATTTCCCGCCACACCCACGTGGCTTTGGCTTTTGGCGTTTGCAGATTTTACAGGGATAATTTAAGGCTGGTGCTAGTACGTGACAGACAGACAGGGGTACAGGCTTTGAAATACCAAGAGGTCGACGTCATGCCGCCATCTGAATCGACATTTTCTAGTCAACACTCATCCTCTGGGCTTTCCACCGAACAAACTTGAGATAAGAAAACGTGGCGAAAAAACGTGGCAAGAAGAGCGAAAGCTAGGATGCGTGCATTAGCAATCTTGTTTGGTTCCTGATGATGGAACCGTCGAACGTCTAATGTCTAACGGTGTCGAGAAGTCAACAATGGGGGCCGCCTCTGATTTGCACATAATGATGCCATTCAGATTGACAACTTGCCTTCGGCCGCAAAACGTCTTGACGATGAAGGATTTCCACTTGGTCAGGGTGTTAGGCGCCTTGACTTCCACGGCGGCACTGATGCTTTCGTCAAAGCGTCTAACAGGCATACGTTGCACACCTCGGTGTTCACCCACTGCAATGCAGTAGCTCATGATGCCATCCAGCTCGGTCCCAAAATACCATTCAAACCAGTTCCCGACACCCTCCAAGCCAAATCCCGACACCATCCAGCCAAGCCAGTTAGCGGCACCCTTCATCCATGCCTTCTCATCTTGCCAAATCTGGAAATTCATCTACATCTCGACGCCAGAGGTATATAAGACCCGAGGGATCGCCCCCGCCCCTTAACCCAAACCACCAGCCTTTACGAATCACGCTACACTGTTCTTCCTAGCTGGTCTCAACTATGGATCCGACCAAGGGAAATACTGCATCGGACTCCTCTGCTGTTGCTTTGGCCGAGTCCTTGCATGCCAAAGACGTTACAGAAGTGAATGTGACTGATGCGGATTCACAAGACAACAAGCCTAAAAGGACATTATGGCGTCATGTGCTGAGCTTTGTTTGGGACTCTGTTGATGGAGACCCAGAGTATCGCAAATATATTCAGCGCCTGGACCTTTTCTTCTTGTAAGTGGAGTCCTCTTTCGTACTTATCGATGCTCCTGGTGCTGACCACTCAGTCCAACGGTATGTCTTGGGTATTTCATCAAGTACCTTGACCAGACAAATTACAGTAAGTGACTCCCGGCAGATTGAATCGCGAATACTACTGACATTGCCCAGGCAATGCCTTTGTCAGTGGCATGAAGGAGGATCTCGGACTGTATGGCAATGAACGCAATTGGCTTACCACTTGGTTCAGCTTGGGGATCATGGTTGGTAGTGTGCCAGCGCAGATGACCCAGCTGAGTACACTGCGGCCTTCGATTCTGATTCCCTCATGCGAGCTGATTTGGTCATGCCTTGTTATCGGCATGGGGTTTGCAAAGAACATTAAGACGGTTAGTCGCACAGTCTTTATTCAAAAGCTTTATGCTAACAGAATATCTGGCAGATGTATGCACTTCGCTTCTTTATCGGTCTCTTCGAAGCTTGCGCATTTCCTGGTTATATCTCTATGCTGGGTGGCTGGTATGGCCCCCGTGAGCTGACCAAGCGAGTTGCCATTCTTCTGGAAATCGAGTCAATCGCGAACATGTTCAGTGGATATCTACAAGCTGGTTTGTATACTAGTATGAATGGCCGCCATGGTCTTGCAGGCTGGCGGTGGCTTTTCATCATGGATGCCATTATTTCCTTCCCCATCGCTATCTGGGGTTTCTTCGGTCTGCCAGATCTGCCCCATACCACTAGGGCATTCTATTGGACCTCCGAGCATATTCAGTACGGAATACAGCGCATAGAGCGGCTTGGACACAAAGCTCAACCAAAGCTCACATGGAAGGAAGCCAAGCGCGTTTACACGAGCTGGGAGATTTGGGTCTTCATTGTCCCCTATACGTGAGTACTTCAGCAAAGTCCGTTGGCAAATGCTTATTTAATGTTCCAGGATGGTTGCTGCTTGCCACACCGCCACCAGTTACTTTAGTCTCTGGCTCAAGGCCGAGGGCTACAGTGTTGTTGAGACCAACTACCTCCCAACTGGTGGAAGCGCCCTTGCCATCGTTGTTACGATTCTTTGGGGAATGATTGCAGATCGCACCGGAAAGTTTTACTGGCTGATTGCAAGTCTACAAGTTCTGATGATCTTCGCCAACATTCTTTTGTCCGTGTGGCACATCCCGAAGTCCGCGCTCATGTTTGCCTACTACATCTCTTACGCAGGGTCGGCGGCGACCCCGGTCTTGATTGTAAGTCTTCAAGTTATCTACGTATCGTCTCTGCCACGTGCTGACTGGTTTCCGCAGAGCTGGGCCAACACACTCAACTCGGGTGATCCAACTCTCAGACAGCTGCAAGTCGCGAGTGCCAATGTGGTATCCTACGCCTGGGTCCTCTGGGTGCCATGTAAGTTCATACAGTTACAGCGCCTGACAGTTCATGCTGATATATGACAGTGGTATTATTTCCTACATACGATGCACCGAAGTACAAGTATGGATACCAAGTCTTGATCTTGTTCGGCGGCATTGCCATCATCAGTGTAACATTGTTCAAAGTTCTATACAGTCGTCGAGAGTAAGTTGCACAATGATCGAGTGTTTGATGTCATCTAACCTATTCGACAGAAAAAGGCGCGAGATTGACAATGCTCAAATTGAGCAACAAGACAGTCTTGAGACATCCACAGCCACATGAAGGTAGGACAATGAGGTGCGAGATTAGGAGCGGGTAATAAAAGCAATCATTTTAAGTAATATATCTAGAATAGAATCGCATGTGAGACTCCTCTCCTCCCGTCCCACTTCTCATATCAAGTGCGTGCTTAGAGATGACGTACAAAAATTAGCAAACACACGCGGGCTTCATGGGACTAACAGTTTATGCCGAGATTTGATGGTCTGACAGCCCCAGAATGTCTAAATTCTCATTGACCCCATCTGAGTCGCTGAAAGGATATTGATGTTTGATAATCCTTCCAAACTGGGGCCGAAATTGTGCACGTCACCCTTCTATCCACTTTCTTTAGACTATGGCCGAGTCTCTGATATTTTCCGCCATCGCTCCTGCTAGCTGCTCCTTCTTTTCCTGCTTTCAGGGAATGTCCTGCACCTGCCAAGTCCGCCAACAAGCACGGCCACTGGATGAGAGTTATGAGAAGCCTGGATGACGCTACTTCTGAAGCAGCGCGCTTTGGAAGCGAGCCACTGCTGGTGCTACCTGATGGTCAACAAGTTTCTCTTGCTCAGGGATACATACCTCGTCTTGTCACATTCACCTTCGAAGACAAAGCGGCGAAGGGTCTCCGAAAAAGAGGTCCAGATGCAAAATTAGAGACACCAAAATATCTCTCAGCAGTTGAAGTTGTACGCGATCACGCAATAGTCCTCCTTACGGGATCAGCTGGAGGCGGCAAAACTACATTCGCCAAATATCTTGCCAACAGGCTCGCATTGCCCAGCCAAAGATCAAGCCAACCTCTTGTTCGCAATGACTACGGCGATGTCGAGGACGAGGTCTGGGAAACTGTACCGGCATACCCAGTATATCATTCCGTGAAGTCAAGCTCGACTTTGAGAACCTTCATTGAGAGGGTACCGGGGTTCCTTCACACAATCTCCACAGATGAGAGATTTAGCCAGGGGAGCAGCCTGCAACTAATCATAGATGACATTGAGAAAACTGAAGACCAAATCAGAAGCGTGTTGTCGGACCTTCTTTCGCTATCCAGAAAACATGGAAATTTGCGAATACTGGTCTTGGGGGAGATTGCAGCTATCAATCGACGCCCACTGCCCAATGACATAGCCCGGTATGACATGCGAGGCTTGCTCAGAAGTCACAGAAACGCGTTTATTGGCGCGCAACTGTCGCCTGAGTTGTGGAAGGAGAATATTGGACTGGGCACTGCGGCAGAAAATCCTAGCATATTCTCACTTGCCTTGAGAACACGATCCACTGGGGAACTTGCTGAATCCACTCTTGACCGATTCTTATCTGAAATAGCACCCAAAGCCGAAGCAGCGCATCAAATCACAGAAAGTGCATTCATTTCGATGTGTGGCGGAGGCCTTCCTGACATTCTCAATACAACGAGAAATGAACAATTCTTGCTTTCGCCAAGTTATATCTCGCAACTCATGGCGGCTCTGCACCTTTCACGTCAACCCCCGGAGATTGTGGTCAATCTCTTTCGCAAAGACCCCTTCGTATTCCACGAAGTTGCGAAAAGCGTTCTGACTCGTCTTCAAGGTTCTGGCGGTTTACCACAACTGATCGAGGCATTGATAGAAGGTGTGACCGAAGGAGCTTGTAGGGGTGCCTTGCTTGCCGCAAATTTCTGCGAACAAGGCGAGCATCACCTTCAGTCCCAGGTCAAGAAACTTGTTTTGCGAGTCGTTAGCAATGGACTCCTATCTGCCAGGGAAAGATGCCAGGCAGGAAAGATTCTGTCAAGGCTTGATGATCCTCGAGATCTAACAGCTCTAACAGATGTTTCTGGGGGCACTTTCATTTTTGGATCCCGGTCGCATGCAAACTCTCAACCTACGGGCATCCTTCAGATTGCCCCTTTTCGAATTGGGCAGTTCCCTGTTGTCAATCGGGATTATGCAGCCTTCGTCAAAGACACGAACAGGCCATGGGTGAGCCCCGATGGAAATGATCAAGACAAACAGAATGCACCAGCGACTGATGTCACGTGGCATGATGCCAGGGCTTATTGTGAATGGCTCACGGGTAAGTGGATGAAGGATGGCCATCTGGACCCCGGCCAAATCATTCGCCTGCCAACAGAACCTGAGTGGGAGCGTGCCGCACGAGGAGATCAGGGCGAGCCTGATGGTGCGGACGGTATTGTATATCCCTGGGGCTCTGAATGGATTGAAGACAATGCTAATGACGAGCATACTGGATTGAATGATAAATGCTGCGTGGGCATGTTTCCAAAGGGTCGTTCACCTTATGGATGCTACGATATGGCTGGGCAGGTTTGGGAGTGGTGTTCCACGCTCTGGGGAGAGGATATGACAACGCCCTCCTTCAGGTATCCATGGAAATCCGACGATGGACGAGAGAACCTACAAGGGGCGGAATATATTCGTAGAGTACTTCGCGGCGGTTGTTTCTCGAGTGGTATGCTCAAAGCCTGCTGCACATACAGGGGAAGTCTTGAACCCACAGGGTTCTGGAGGGGGAATGGCTTTCGCATAGTGGTTTCTGACAACAAGGTTCAAATATCTGAGCCAGCATAGAGATTCGGTCTGCTTGCGTGTTTGCTTGGCTCCTTGGCGCAGCGCACAAACAACTCTTAACAGAAATACCGAGAAGACTCACTGTAGACAGACCAGATCCAATCCGGGTCAATGGCCATCCCAAATCAGATCGGTAATCAGTCACCACGAGTCAATCGACCCACCATATTCGGTGCCGTTCTTACAATCATGTGAGCAGTTATTTTCATTAATGCCACCATTCTCACAGGCACTTACGTGCTCATTAAACTTAGTCCTCCGATCCACAATAATGCCCAACGACACTACCTAAGTGCTGTCGACTCATGAACCATTCTTGTAGTGCTTAAAAAGCCCGAAGCCCCTGTTGTAAAAGATCTTAATTCACAAGATACTGCCAACTGGTTCGACCATACCTTCATCACTCCAAACCATGACAATAATCACCGACTTCGAACTACCGGCCTCTGCTGCCGATTTGCCTTTGCCTGAGACAGCGACATCTCCATTATTTCTGCTGTTCATTGCCTCCGATGACCCCGCCACAGGCGAATCATGGTGCTCTGATGTAAGGGCAGCGCTGCCGTCCCTCAAAGCCACCTTCGCTCCAAAGTCAGCCCCTGAGGTCGCCATTGTTGAAGTAGGCCAACGGCCAGGGTAAGGATAGCCCCCATCCTAGATGAATGCACTCGTCCCTTCTTTTGTACTCCAGCAGGTCTTGGTTGGTACTGACGCAGGTAAAACTATCCAGCTGGAAGCGCCCTGACAACATCTTTCGCACAAAATGGAATGTACACAATGTTCCCACATTGATTCGTTATGAGAGGGTTGCCAATGAGATCAAGGAGATCGGACGGTTGGTGGAAAGCGAGACTCTTGATACTAGCCGACTTGAAGCTTTGATTGCCAAATAAATGTATGAATAACAGCATTGGAGCCAAGCTACTGTTCCTGCAGCTGAGCACCTGGAAAAAGGAAGTCTTTCTGCAGGAGATGATGATCAATAACACATGATGACTGTGAGGAGGCAGCAACGACGAGATACCGAAGATCCATAAGGCCGAGATGAGGCCCTGTTCTTCTACTGCCCCGGGAGAAAGCAGGATATTTGAATGTCCTTCTATAACCTCGATAGGGACAGGAGTTCTATGGTAGCAGACAATCAACTGGGAAGCCCGAGGACATACCTCCGGTACCACGGCCAGTATGTTGCCCTCGCGAATGTGGCGAGCCTCTGGATGCCGCAAATAATTTTTGTAGACGCCGTCTAGGTCACGGGTCGATCCAAAAGGACACTCGCTCCACAAAAGTGTCTTCTTTGCTTCCCTCGTCGTTGCCACAAAAGCCCAGTCTGCCTCTCATGCTGTCAGACCAGATGACATTCAATCGTCACCATCGTCTAGTTCTTCTGGAACTCCCACATCCCGAGCCTTACTCTCCCACCCATACCTCATAGCAGTCGCAATATTCCTCTCCTCTTCAGGAGATTTTGGCCTAGGAAACTCTCCAGCACCTTCCACTTCGTCCATGTCTCCCCAGCTATCTCCCATTTCCGAGGCTATGGCTGCGATCATACTCTTGCGTACCCATTTGCCTGGTGTTGCCCAGATTTTACCAGTCAATACTTGGCTTCGGTCATTTTCCCATCCAGGTACATTATATCGACGGCGGCGAAATAATGTCATCAAGGTATTGACATAAAGGTACCGCTCTCCAGGCCTTGCAGCTGTCTGAAACTGAAGTCGTTTATGGTGAAGGCTAGAATATGGTGCATCAACTGCTGGGCTTGGTCGCTGATCTTTCATAAGAGCTTGGGATAGAATAACAGAAACAAACTCGTTGCTGTCTTTGCGATCTGGCACAATAACCATTCGGCCATCGTCAAGGAGCTTCTCAATAGTAGAATGTAACATTAGCCCCTTCTTTTCTGACCACATCATATCATATCCCTCATGAAGCTCAGATCCCAATAGGTACGCAGCGCTCATTTCCCCAACTGAGTAGGGAATGATATGAGCAGCTTTCATATCTCTTGGCGTAAAATATTGGCCCCAAACAGGACACCATATGCCTTTCGATTGGAACATGTCTTCGGACGCTTCAAGGGTTTCGAAGACTTCGAGGCTATCGACATTGTAGGCTTTGATCAGTCTGTTTCTGAACGAGGATTGTTCTGTTGATCTTTCGTTATTTTTGTAGAGTGAATCACCAGGGCCAGGGAGCGTCTGGGTAACAGCAATCATGTATGCCTCGCTGAATCTGATGTTGTTCATCTGACCAGACACGGTGTGCTTCACTCGAGCTCAATTAACAGCCAGGGCAGTTCTTTCCTTGAGCAGGTTATTGTCAGTTTTGTCCAGTTCCTGCAAGGCCTTCTTCAGTTCTTTTCTCTTCAAGCTTGACGGTTCAGCTGCAAAAGCCTCGCGGACAATCCTGCGCACTTCCTTGAGATGAGCGTCTACCTCATCCACAAGCTGTTCTCGTTCATTAACATATGCTGAAACTGTAATGGGTTCCCTATCAAGCAAGGTTAGGCAAAATGGGGGTCGGTTCGTGAGATTTTGTATGACAGCCTTGCAAGGCTACAAGTAGGCAAGGGGCCTGTTTGTGAGATTTTTGCACCCCCACTCATTTATACAATTATACACTAATCAAGATACAACTTTAGCAATACCCTTTCTTCACCCTGAATTATGTATAGTTCCAATTATAAATCTCTTGCCCTACTAGTTATTATACAACAATTTTAATATAGTATGCTTATTAATCAATAACTATAGGGTTTGTTTTGCTATATAGTACCAATACAACAACTTTACTAAATAATTATTCTTCTACAACAACTTTGCTGAAAATTCTTTTGTATAAGAGAACTTTAGTGAACTATATTCTGGATTATCAGTATTTATATAAATTCATCCAATACAACAACCACTTATACTAGATAGATTGGGGAGGGTTTTATATTATCTTGCAATATTATAATCAAGGATTATATATATATACAAAAATTATATAATCCAGAGTCTATTATTATATAATATAAGGGCTTTTATCCTTATTCTCTACAATTAGCCTTAACAATAATTCCTTTGTTACAATATATCTATAACTATATACTGAATCATGAAGAATAATATGTTGTCCTATAATATCAAGGTTAATGATTAAGTCTCTTAAGTATATTATATAATAATTGTATAGTTCCTATATAATTTAACTTCCAAAATCCTTATTCTATGTAGTTACCTTGATACAAATTCTTCTAGTATAATACAACTATATATACTTAATGAATTATAAAGAATATTATATTATCTTACAATATATAGATTAATAACCAAGTTACTCAAGTTAAATATACAAAGGTTATACAATCCAAAGTCAACTATACTTTCTACTTTGTTATTGTTTTTGATGTGTTTGGATTTAATTTTCTATGAAAAATATTCATTCAGAAATCATTCTTGCTATACTCTTCTTTTTACTACCACTCCATATTTTAGCCTTAATATTACTTTGAGGATTGTCTTCACTATATAGTATATATATACTACTTTAACAATAATAAATCATTATTATCTTCTATATATAATATTGTCACGGATTCACAGTACTGTCACAGATTCACAGGCTATCCAGAGCCAGGGCTGTATCCCCGACGCGCATCAGGCCAGACTACTCTGATACATATTGGAGGTAGAACCCCCAAGGGTATTTCTCAGAATAATTATGTGGTAAATTAGAAACAATAGAACTATGCCTTGGTACACTCACCCCTTATAAGTCCTTGCTTGCATGCCACAACTCTTAGATCTTTAGCTAATGTTCTGTTAAACAGGTAGCTCTCTAATCAAATCTAAGTCTAAGTCCTGTATTACAGTATTCCCTCTGCCTTGCCTTCACCTCTGTGATATTACATTGGCTCTTCCCATATTGTAGCTATACCCTTGCCCTTGCCCCAGACCCCCCATTGACCAAGCCCTATCAAGCAAGGTTGGGCAAAATGGGGGTCGGTTCGTGAGATTTTGTATGACAGCCTCACAAGGCTACAAGTAGGCAAGGGGCCCATTCATGAGATTTTCGCACCCCCACTCGTTTATGCAATTGTACACTAATCAGGATGCAACTTTGCCAGCACCCATTTCCCACCCTGAATCATATACAGTTCCAATTATAAACATTTTGCCCTATCAAGCAAGGTTGGGTGAAATGGGGGTCGGTTCGTGAGATTTTGTATGACAGCCTCGCAAGGCTACAAGTAGGCAAGGGGCCCGTTCGTGAGATCTTCGCACCCCCACTCGTTTATGCAATTGTACACTAATCAGGATATAACTTTGGCAACACCCATTTCCCACCCTGAATCATGTACAGTTTCAATTATCAACATCTTGCCCTACTTGTTGTTGTACAATAATTTTGATGTGGTATACTCATTAATCAGCAACTACAGGGTTAATTTCGCTGTACAGCACCAACACAGCAACTTTACCGAATAATTATTCTTCCACAGCAACTTTGCCGAAAATTCTTTTGTACAAGGGAACTTTGGCGATCTGCATTCTGGATTGTCGGCATTGACACAAATTCATCCAATACAACAACCACTTACACCAGATAGATCAGGGAGGGTTTTGTATTGTCCTGCAGCATTATAGTCAAGGATTATATGCATGTACAAAAATTGTACAATCTAGAGTCTACCATTGTACAATGCAAGGGCATTCATCCTCATTCTCTGCAATTGGCCTTGACAATAATTCCTTTGCTGCAACACATCCATAACCACATACTGAATCATGAAGAATGGTGTGCTGTCCTGTAGTATCAAGGTCAATGATTGAGTCTCTTGAGTATGTTGTATAATAATTGTATAGTCTCTATGTAATTCAACTTCCAAAATCCTTATTCTGTGCAGTTGCCTTGATACAAATTCTTCCAGTACAATACAACCACATGCACTTGATGAATTATGAAGAATATTGTACTGTCCTACAATATACAGATCAATGACCAAGTCACTCAAGTCAAATGTACAAAGGTTGTACAATCCAAAGTCAGCCATGCTTTCCACTTTGTTATTGTTTTTGATGTGTTTGGATTTAATTTTCCATGAAAAATATTCATTCAGAAATCATTCCTGTTGTACTCTTCTTTCCACCACCACTCCACATTCCAGCCTTGATATTACTTTGAGGATTGTCTTCACTATGTAGTGCATGTATACTACCTCAGCAATAACAAATCACTATTGCCTTCCATGCATAATGTACATCAAGTCTTCATGATTATACTTGATCCCAAATATTGTTTACTCACCTTCAATATCCATAATATCCATCACCATATATGAAAATTCTACAATATGATTGTACAGTCTAGA